>CM060941.1:896048292-896485594 GCA_030765085.1 Allium cepa
AATAACGGAATAGTCTAGGTAGATAAAGTAGGTAAATGCAAGGAGACACCAAGATTTTATACTGGTTCGGACCTCTCGTCCTACGTCCAGTCCCTAAGCTTCACTTAGGAATTTCACTAACTAACACCCTAACTTCACCCGGAGGAATAGGTTTACAACTTACCCGAACAACCGAATGGGATTTCGTGCCTCAACTACCGAAGAGGACTTCAACTCAATTCCTAAAATACAATATTCGACTTGTTGTGTTCTTGTCAACACTAATGAGTCTAATGTAGTACAATATTCCTATAATCTAATCCTCGAGAGTATGCAATGTGTTTGTGAAGATTTAGGAAATGTGAATTGCTATGAATCAAAAGAATGTTATAAACAAAAACAGTGATTCAAGCAATAGATTGGTGATTGCTTTGAGAATATCTAGAGAATAGTAAGATTAAAGCAAGAGAATTCGGTAACTTGAATGATGTTAGAATCATGTATATATACTTGTAGAAGAGGTGCATTTGTTGTCAAAGGTTGCAAACAAGAGATGCTTCCATTTCCATTGGTGAATGGTTGCAACTCTTGGGAGGAAGGAGGTGTCCATTCATAGAAAATTCGCAGGTTCAAATTCAGTCGACTGAACAGAGAATTCAATCAACTGAAAATATGAAGTAAAATTTTCAGGAACAAATTCAGTCGACTGTGTAGGAAATTCAGTCGACTGAAACTGTGCATGTTTATATATTAGTACCAGTTTCAGTCGACTGGATATTCCTGTTCAGTCGACTGAACTTATAAAATATGCACAGTGAAAGCTTAAATAAAAATGAAGTTTTATAAAATATTTTCTAGTGTTCGTGCAAGCCTCTTGAGGCTAGATTTTAACAATAAATCTAGACTAAGACATATATAAAAACATACTTTATGTTTGTTTGGTCTTCATTGATCTTCCTTTAGCATTGCATATGTTTCTTCCTTATTTGTTAAAGGACATTGTCATTGATCAAAATCTTCACGTATCAACAATTAATACTTGTCTAATCCATAAACTTAACCAACTCGTATGGGTATCCATGAGTTTATGAGAAATAATTCAAACACGAGTTGGACATAAATTCTTATATGAGTAAAAAAATTACCCTAATCATCCATAGTGAGACCACGTAGTAAATGAGGAATGAGTTTCCCTTTACTTCGTCATCATAGCAACATACATCACGTCATATATAAGCAAGCATAATCACCAAGAGCAAACACGTGCATCGCATCCATCTATAAGTGTACACAACACTTTTCATTCAATTATGAACCATGTTATATTTAAGTTAGTAATTCAAATTAAGTATACCTTGTATTTATCATCCAGCTATGAACTAAGTCGTACAATCATCATCCATCCGAACATCACCTACCGCTCATGTTTTAGGCTTTTGTTATTATCTTATATAGCGATTATCCCCTTAAGGTGGTCTATCACTAGTTTATCTTTTCTCACACGATGTCACCTGATGAAATTACCACTCATTCCACCTATGGGAGCCACCCCGACTCTCATAAGAGGTTGAATGTAAGCACCTTGAATATGTTCTAGTAGCGTCCTTACCAAGCGTTAATAGCCCATCTTAGTCCCTAAACTGCTATCGTTTACATTACTGATTTATTTATTTTAGATATACACCAGCATGTTGTTTTGGAACCCTTCCATAGCTTAATTTTAGAGTTTACGAATCTTTCAGGATTAAATCATATCGTGGCACCTTGTCATATACCATCAGATTTTGGACTAGTCAAGGCACCCTACCATCCAATGAATCCATGGACTAGTATATCTTTACGATCATAGTTCAACCTCTTCCATTCATTCATTCATTCATTCATTTATAAGGCATCGTACATGTTATTTAGATAAAACATCTTTATATTTCAATTTAAATGATATCTTATCATTTATTAGCTTCTCTAAGCTTTCTTCATTTTAAAAATAAGTTAACATAATTTGACTTATGAAATCCTTCCTTTATTTCATCCCAATGAAATATTTCAATAAAACTTAGAAACTATCTTCCAAAGTGCACTGAGTATTTCTTATTTTACTTAGAAAAATATTGCTTCCCAAGGTATCGCAACTTGACATTAGCTGTCACATATTAACTATCTTGTAACCATCGCGTTGATTAATCCTAGACCATCGCTAATAGATAGCTTTCCAAGCTATGCATGTTAACTCCCCAGAGCCATCGCATGTTGACTCCTCCGAGTCATCGCATGTTGACTCCCTTGAGCCATCGCATGTTGACTCCCCAGAGCCTTCGCATATTGACTTCCCTGAGCCATTGCATGTTGACTCCCTAGAGCCTTCGTGTGTTGACTTCCCTGAGCTATTGCATGTTGACTCCCCAGAGCCTTCGCGTGTTGACTCCCCAGAGCCTTCGCAGGTTGACGCCAACTAGCCATCGTAAGTTAATAGCGTTCCTAAGCCTTCACACATTAAGCTTCCATTTGGCCTTCAAATGTTGACCCCCCATCAGTCTTTACGAGTTGACTCTTTCCAAAAGTCATCGCACGTTGACTCTTCCCAAGAGCCATCGCATATTGATAGTCAATGTTATCGTGGTTTGATGTTAACAAGCTTTCGAAAGTTGAAGGTGACAATTTTGTGATTAAATTAAAAACTATTTTGCTGCTTTATTAAGAAATCAATTTACATCAAATTTAACTTAGTATCTAATTTCCATTGGCTAATATACCTCTTTACAATTCACTTTTTAGAAATGAGCTAACCACATTCTTAATTTATTAATTAATTACCATTAATAAGTTACTTCTTTTATTAGCCAATTAATTCGTACAAAACCGAAAATTGATGGGAATATTCCCAAAACTTCATCCAAAATCAAATTCATTATATCTTACCTTGTTCCAAATTTTTAGCACAAAATAATTATTTTACCAAAAATTAAGCATTTTCTCAATTTAGAAAATTCATAGAAGTTCGAAATTAGCTCCAAAAGTCTTGAAATTAAAAACTCACCTTTATCTCATCATTATAAACATCATATCTCAGCTTTGAATCATTTAACCTTGGTTAATTCATGCTTTACCCTAAAGCATGAACAAATTTACTTCATCTAAATTTCTAAAACATAACCAAACCTTGCATAATCATTCAAACATGTTTGTCTTCATCAAAAACATTCGCACATAATCAAATCTAAGAAAAAACAAGTAAGGATAGGTTTTTAGGAAAATTTTACTCTCTTTATTTAAGAAAACCTTATATAGTTTCCTTATTTCTTAAAGTTGAAAGCTTGATCTTATAGTTTGACTTTCCTCTTCTCTCTAAAATAAAATGGTGTTCGACCTTAAATAGAGCTTTAGGAATTTTTTTGTCAAATGAATAGTAGTGGAATAGAAGAATATGGCTAACAAAAATAGACTAATGATTTTGGCTTAGGCTAACATTCTACATGGCCTAGTCTCACCAATTCATTCCCCTAACACACATCCTACCCATTCTAGAACTTATTTACTAAATTTTATTAACAAGGCCAGCTTTATTTACTCTAATTACCCTTTGTCCATTCAATTATTCTAAAGTGTCCCATGGTTAATTAACTAAATCTCTCTTAGGCAATTTTTGCAATTAAACTATTTTATCTATCTTTTACTAACTTTTACTATTTTTTTTCAATTTACCATATTTGACCATTTAAAATATGGGATGTTACGGAAGGGCTATAATAAGGAGATGAAAGGCATATAACTGTAGTTGAAAGGTATTTTAATAATAACAAATATTTTATACTGGTTTAGCGTATCATATACATTATTATGTTGAACAAGTCGACAAAGTACTGAATAATGATAAAAAAGGACCAAGTCAAATGAATTAGAAGTCGACATGTGGAAAGTTGGTCACAAATGTGCATGAATGGTTTCCAACTTCTATTGAAAGGGCAATGCCGAAGGAGGTAGGGATGAACCAAATCTTAAATAAATCAGAATGTTAAGTATAAAGACTTAAGTAGAAATATTATGAATAGCAAAGTTTGAGAAAGAGGATGGTAAACCAAAGGCCTTAATAAGGACCAAAGGCGGTTAACAGCTGAGGAGGAAATATGAGCCAGGGAGGTGATTTCAGATAAATTATAGATTAATTTCATGTATCACTGAAACTAAAATATAATAGGCTTCCTTAGACGAGCAAGAGTAGTGATTGTCGAAAGTAAAGTACCACTCGATAGACAATGTAAACTATAGTAATGACTTTCGGAGACAATGATGGATACTAAAGCTTAAGATGACGGAGATTATGAATGATAATGTAATAAGCAATATTAATAACCAAATGGAGATTAGTTGTGATATCAGCTTAGTAAACAACTTAGTGAAAAGTCTAAAAGTGAATAGTTAGGTAGAATGCTCTGTAGACATCTTAAGGATTGAGATGGCAGTCAGGAACCAACATCGATGGTGTAGGGCCTGTATGGCAACCAAAACACAAAAGCATAGGTGTAAGCACCGTGTGAGGAACGAAATACGAACGCATATGTATAAGGCTTGCGAGGCAACCGAAATGCGTAAGCGTCGGTATAACACTTGAGCGACGATCAAGGAATGGTAGAAGATGTAACGATGAGAGTGGCGGAATAGGAATGGTTAGTGAAGTAGGTGTAAGGCCTAGGATGTAAGCGAAATATGAAAGCGTTAGTGTAAGGCTTGAGTGGAAATGAAGGATGAGGCATAAGTCCATAGTGGCAGTTGAGAGCAAAGTTTATATTTACATAATATAAAAGCATAAGGCCTAAGTTGCCGCCGAAGGATTGACCTTTAACAGTTTTTTCAAGTAAGGCATAAAGCCTTGGTTATGACGACTACCCCACATCTCTGGCATCTAATCATACTTGTACAGTGCTTTACAATGGTGCCCAACCAATGTGGAACGACCATCAAGGTTGTAAGAAAAAATAAAATATACATAATGTGTCATATATCTTACAGCACATCGAATAAAATATAATAGTAAACATCTCAAATATAAAACAGGCGAGACAGTAATAACTGAATGAAACATAACAATCAGGGTAAATAGATCCATATAGTATACCACATCAGTGATAGAGTTATACACCAAATAATGACTCATAAATAAACTGTCTATAAATAATAAAGGCACTAGCAAGCTCTATAGTGTTGTGCAGTGAAATAGCAAGTTATATGTGACATCCTCTATCTGGAGGCCCGAAGCTAAGCGCTACAGATGTTGCAGTCATCCAAAGTATTAACTACTGGTGAACAAATACAATAATGTTAATGGTATCCATAATATCAGAAGCACATGAATATGAACCAAAATCCCAAATTTCAAAAGCAACTTTTCTAATTACATTTCACAAAACATGTTTCATATTCCATTACATAATCCCAATCGTTTTCTAGGTTTACATCAATTATAATTATTACAAAATACGCCAAGAGTGACATGTGATGATCCCCCTTGCTTGACAAGAGTACTATATAGTCATAACTGACTTAAACCAACACAGCGGAAACAAACAAAATAAAACAACAACTTCGAAATAGCTATCTGTCAGCCAGCTGCTCGTCTCCGGAATCTTTATTCGCCAATCTACTAAAAACTTATAGACCTTAACCCTCAATCAACTCAAATCAATTTTGAGCACCCGAGAGTTTAAGGGGAAAAACATAAACTCCGAATCAGACATCCTTAAAGAATTCTATCCTCGAAATTACAACAAGGTACACAACACATCAATCAAAAAGGTAAAACATACCATTAAACAAATCGGGATAAGCATCTCTAATCCTGCTCTCAGTCTCCCAATTCAGTCTCTCTCATTTTTGCTCCACTGAACTTTAACTTATCTGATTCTCTTATTCCTTAGCTTCTTCTCATCTCTCGCGACTATACGAATCAACTTTCTAATATAGTCAAATCTGGTTCTACTACTAAGTCATCTAGCATGCTATAGTAGACTACGGATCTCTAACACACTTTCTTAGATGAGAAACATGAAAAACATCATGGACTCCTGCCAAACTATTTGGTAACTCTACTCTGTATGCTAGTTTCCCGATCCTCTCTATAAGAGGAAATGGTCCTGCGAATCTCGGTGCCAACTTTCCTAATTTCCCAAATTGAATCATATCCTTCATTGGTGATACCTTAATAAAAATGTGAACTCCAACTGAGAACTCTTAGTCTTTCCATCTTTTGTCTGCATAATTCTTCTGTCTAGACTGAACATCTTCATCCTAGCCCGAATCAACCCAATCTTTTCTACAGCTTCTCTAATCAATTCTAGACCAAGAACCAACTTATCTCCGGCCTCTAACCAACAAACGTGAGATTTACATGGCCTTCCATAAAAAGCTTCAAAAGGTGCCATCCTTATACTAGTATGATAACTGTTGCTATATGAAAACTCGACTAAGTGTGGATGGTCTTACCATGATCATCCAAAATCTAACACACAAACTCTTAACAAATCCTCCAGGACTTTGTTAACTCTTTTCATTTTCCCATCGGTTGATGGATGGTAAGCGGTACTCATCTTGAGCTTGGTTCCTAAAATATCCTGTAGACTCTTTCAAAACTCGCTAGTGAATAAAGAATCTCTATCACTTACTATACTACTAGGAATTCCATGCAATCGAACTATATTTTTCATAAACGACTTAGCTAAAACAGGTGTCGTCCTATTTGAGTTAACTGGAATGTAATGGGCACTCTTGGTTAACCTATCCCATATGACCCATATACTTTAATTTTCTCTGTTTGACCTTGGCAACCTGTCTATAAAATCCATAGAAATAGAATCCAACTTCCATACCGGAATATCTAATGGCTGAAGCAACCCACTTGGCTTCTGATGTTCGGCTTTTACCTGTTGGCAGTTCAAACACTGCTTCACCCATAAGCCTACATCCCTCTTCATACCTTCCCAGAAGAAACTCCGCTTCATGTCCCGATACATCTTAATTCCTCCTAGATGAATAGCAAACTACAAACGATGACATTCTTCCAAAACTTCCTTCCTAATGTCCCCCACATTCGAAGCACGTAACCTCCCTTTCTTTCTCAACCACCCATTTTTGGTCAAGACTAAAATCCTTCATGTCATCGCATTCTGTTCCTTCATTTAACTTTCGGATCCGTTCAACCAATACTAGATCATCCTCCTATTTAGAAGCAATCTTCTGGATCATCACCGGTCGGACTTCTAAATGAGATAACACACCAGTTCCTTCACTAGACCCAACTTCAGATCTCCACTGCAGTTTGTAAGTCAACAATGCATCCAAATCTTTCCACTCTGCTATCATTTCCAACACTGCATTCTGATGGTTTCTGCTAGCGCATTGCAACCTTATTGCATTTCCCCGGTGTGTATTCAATTCCAAAATCATAAGCAACAATAAACTATAACCATCTTTGTTGTCTCATATTCAGCTCCTTCTGAGAGAACACATACTTCAACAACTTATGATCCTTATAAAGTTCAAATATTTCTCCCAAAAGGTAATTTCTCCATACTTTTTATAAAAAAATCACTGCAGCCAACTCCAAATCATGCGTTGGATATTTAACCTCACGTTGTCTAAGCTGTCGAAAAGCATAGGCAATCACTTTACCTCTTTGCATTAACACAGCTCCTAATCTAGTTCCAGATGCGTCTGTATATACTACCAAATCCTGATTCCCTTCCGGATCAATTAATGCAGGTGCAGGGGTCAATAAATGTTTCAAGCTCTGGAATGCTTCCTTACACTTATCGGTCCAAACAAACTTCACATCCTTTCGCGTTAGCTTGGTCATTGGTGCCGCTATCCGCAAAAAAAATCTTTAATAAGCCTTTAGTAATATCCAGTCAATCAAAGAAAACTCTTTATCTCAGTCACTGTTTCAGGTCTCTTCTAATTATTCACTGCTTCGATCTTAGTCGGATCTACAAACAACCCTTTCTCTGAGACTACATGACCGAGAAATTTCACTTCCTTTTTCCAGAAATGACACTTCAAAAACTTTGCCTTCAGCTGATTCTGCCTTAGTTTCTCAAGTACATTTCTAAGATGAACATCATACTCCTTCCCATCCTTATAGTATATCAAAATATCATCTATGAACACTAACATAACCTATCCAAATGCTCTCAAAAAATTCGGTTTATTAGATCCACAAAGAATATCAGCGCATTAGTTAGTCCGAACAGAAAAACTAACCATTCATACGATCCATGTCTGGTCCTAAGTGCCATCAAATGAATACTATTCTCTGCTACTCTAAGTTGACGGAAACTTGTCACTAAATCTAACTGAGAAAATACCTTTGTTGCACTCAATTGATCGAACAAATTTTCAATTTCGAGTAACATAGACCAATCCTTTATCGTCTTCTCATTTAACTTACGATAATTGATACATAACCTTAACGATCCATCCAGCGTCTTAGCAAACACTATCTCGGTGGCAATCTAACTATAGGTTCAAAAATATCTGCCAATTCTCTAACCACGAAAATTTGGCTCAGCTCATCTTCTAACCCCACAATACCCAACAAAAAATTCACCTCACAAATAAGATTTTCTACGATATATGCAATCAGATCACTACAGTCAGGGTGACTAAGTGATATTTTCTTATCATGGCAAAATATTCTAGCATCGTACCTACTTAGTCAATCCGTACCCAAAATAATTGCGAACCCTACTAAAGAAAATACATGCAAACTAAAAATAAAGGCATGACTTAACAAACCAAGCCCTAGGTGATCACACTTCATCCCAAGTGTCGCATACCCTCCCATCACATTTGCAACCCTTAAGGAAGTATCTAAGTATGAGGGTTCTAGGTTAAGCTTATCTACCAAACAATGAGATACAAAAGAATATGATGCACCATTATCAAACAAGACGCTAATAGACATACCATGGATCTGAAGCGTACCTCCCAACACTGCCTTCCTTTTCTCCTGCACGGTTGGTTTTGATGTAGCAGGTTCTAATGCAAATACTTTTCCCCTTCCATCCTTAGTAGGATCCTTACACTAGTTTTTATAATAACCATTCTGATCGCAGTTGAAGCACCTGATACTCTTCTTCCTGATCACTTCCTTCGCCTTTTCAGTACGACATTCATTAGTAAAATGTCATTACTTATCGCAGTTAAAACAAACAACCTCATACTTTCCCTTCTTGATGCTCCGCCTTTCTGAGCTTCCTTCTTATGAAAGAACTTCCTTTTTTGACTCTTTCCCACCTGGACCTCCTTTGTCTTACTCTTCTCCAGAGAAGCAAGCATCTCCTCATGTATTAACCCCATCTCTACTACAACATCACAAGGATCCCTAAGATGAGTAAAGTAACCCTAGCCAACTTAGTCTTTAACCGCCTGAAGAACTTCTCATTCATCTTCAACATGGTATCCACAGTGGCATGTCCATATCTAGCCAACTCCTCGAACCTTCTAGAATATTCCAACACAGACATCTCCCCAGCTCCAACTCAGTAAACTTTTTGAGCAAAGAAGACCATGCCATCACAGATATGAACCTCTCTTGAAACCTTCTTCAAATTTCAGCCCAAGTCATCGCCTCTTCATTCACTCTAACCGTCAGACTATTCCACCGGAATAAAGCTGCTCCCTGAAGCTGTCACGAAGCAAGCCTCCTCTTCTACTCATCATTGACCCCCAAGTCTGCAAAGATTTTCTTACAATGCAATAACCAGTTCTCCACCTCAATAGCATCTTCAGTTTCGATAAAAGGCTTTCCTCCGAGCCTCTACAAAATCTCAACTTAGGATAGCATAGTTGTTGACCACCAGAGCTTCCTAAACTCCTGCTCCAGCATTTCCTCCAACCACTCCAGCAATAATTCTCTCTTGCATCATGTTTACAAAAAACTAATACATAGCTCCCATATCCACTTGTAGGACTCCAATGCCAACATTCCCAGCTTGTGCCTAACCTTGGTTCCTTCTAGTATTCGGTTTGGCATTACCATTTGCGATGGCGCTTCCTCCAAAATTTACTCTTCCACTTCTAGTGTCCATATCTGTATTCAAGCCTCTTGAGATACTAAAGAATAACCTAAGAGAGATAGGAGAATAGAGATATAACATATACTTATGTATAGTAAATACAAGTATGTTACTAAAGCGTTATCCCATAACCCGATCTTATCTCTAATTCTTTAGGATTATGTTTTCAAAAATCATTTTTAGTTTAAAGTTTGTCATAAACCTATGCTCTGATACCAAGTTGTAACATCCCCTATCTGGAAGCCCGAAGCTAAGCGCTACAGATGTTGTAGTCGTCCATAGTATTAACTTTCGGTAACCGAATACGTTAATGATAATGGTATCTGTAATATCAGAAGCACATGAGTATGAAACAGAATCAAAAATTTCAAAAACAACTTTTCTAATTACATTTCATAAAACATGTTTCATATTCCATTACATAATCATAATTGTTTTCCAGGTTCAAATCAAATATAATTATTACAAAATACGCCAAGAGAGACATATAATGATGCCCCTTGGTTGACCAGAGTACTATATAGTCATAATTAACTGACTTAATACAAAACAGCAAAATCAAACAAAATAGAACAATAACTCCTAAATAGTTATCCCTCAGCCAACTGCTTATCTCCGAAAGCTTTATTCGCCAACCTACTAAAAGCCTGTAAACCTCAACCCTCGGTCTACTTAAATCAAGAGCGCTCGACAGTTTAAGGGGAAAAACATAAATTTCGAGTCAGACATAAAGCTCGGTGTGAATAATACAATACATCTCGGTTATTTGATATTAAGTGAGATGATGTCTCTTAGCGAAACGAGTTTCCCCTCACTAATATCCTTTTAAAACATATCTTTCGCAAATCATAATCCTGCAACCAAAACTGGTTAAAACTGTAAAGCATTATCATGTAAGCATACATATCAGGCAATAAATGAACTATTTGTTCAAACACTATAGTTTTGTTTGGCTAACTACAAACCTTCGGCTGACTCGGGCCTACCAGACAATATAAATAAAATAATCTAACACTTGATAGATACTCCTCTTCCAGACAATCTGCCTCTAACTTATCTTCTCCCAGGTCACCTTATCCTAATGGTTTTGCAGGTTCATCAATAACCTATCTCTGTGTGTAATCATAATTTTAGTTTTGCCCATGACAAAGCCCTACACACTGGAATTTTGAAGTAAATTAGCTGGGGCTGATAGCTAATTTATAGGGCACGATCCTATGCCAGTCCCATCTGGTAGTCTTATATCCGAGTCATTTTACTTAAGGTTACCTTCCCTTTAATTTTCCTTGAAAAATTTTTCTTCTAAAAATGGATTTAAAACCTTTTAAATAAATCTTAAACAACGAAAGCATATACTCTCTTCTTTACTCAAAATCACCTTGCCATGTTATATATACTTTACTCAAATATTTATTGATGAGAACAATTAAACCTTTGAAAGCACCCCTTTCGAATCCATTGAAAGTACCCATTTTGAAACCAAATGAACCCTTCTTTATAACATAGGTCGAAAGGCTAAAACATTCCTTTCGAAACCATTCATATATACCATTCAAAATCATTGAAAAACTTTTCTTCGAAAGCTTAAAAGCCTTAGACATCCTTCTTTGAAACCTTTAAAAATTACCTTTCGAAACAGTCAGAAAACCTTTTGTTTCAGACCTTTCGAAACCATTGGGGAACCAATCCTTAGAAACCTTTCTTTAAAACCTTTCGAAAGCATCAAAATCTTTGAAAACAACAAACCTTTCAAAAGCATTTGGGTTTAGTTTAAAACATGTGGAACACCTTTTGAAACCATTTAAAATTAACTCCTTTGAAACCTTTGGTTTCTACCTTTCAACAGAGCAAAAGGTTCATAAACATATAAGTCGAAAGCACTCTTTCGAAAGCTATTCCTAAGTAAAGAAGTGTTGGTGTTGAAGCCAACCTTCCAAAAATATTGGTGAAGCGGCCAAGTTTAATAACAAAGCTCACCTTCTTAAACCATTAACGTTGAAAGGTAGAAAAGCGGCTAGGGGTTTTGACCCCGACGATTAAAATAAAAGGTGCAACCCCTTTAAACCTTTCCTTTAAGATATTTTGAAGCAGCCGAAAGCCAACAAGGTCGAAAGAACTTCTTTCGAAAGCAAAGCATGCACATTTTCGATTTAAAACCAAGTCATGCTTCAACCCCATCAGAACCTATAGTCTTCACCCAGTTCCTTCTGCCATTGTCTAATTCACTATGTACCAAGTTATTGATACTATGTGCATTGGTTTCGATGGAAGTGGAGACGAAAGCTCCGAATCGAAACCCCTGTGCCGAAAGAGGCAAAACATGCTAAAAACCTGTAAAAACTGATTTTTTTCCTTTAAAAAGAATTTCTTTTCAAATAACCTGCCTTGTTTGTCAAAATATTATTGGTTCCTAATTTTGTTTTCAAAAAGTGCTACCAATATTTCCAGGATAAATTTTTTAAATAATTTACAAAATACCCCTTCTCCTTTTATAAATGTATAAAACATTTAAGTCCCATACCTTAAATAATTTTATATATCCATTAAAAAATTTTGGAAAATTCTACAAAAATTCCAGAACATCGAATATGTTTTCTGACCTATAATAATTTCAGACCTAAAACATAAATAATTTATTCGTAAATTATTTTAAACCCAAATAATCATTTTCCTCACTAGAAAATTAATATAAAATCCACACTAGCTCAGAAATTATGAAAATTAAAAACCATCTCTAAAATATCATTTTCGATCTAAATCTAAAATCGCAAGACATTTAGATGTTATTAAATAGGGTTTTCACATTAAAACATCTCATAAAACCTGTATAAGTAAGCACATATTATCAGCAAGCATATATAAACATTTAATCATTCAAAAGCATGGCATAATCATGCAAAATACTTCAAATTCGTCTTAAAACCAAAAACAATTAGAAAAATGAGATGTAGTCATTATTAACCTTAGCTTTGAGATTATGGAGTTTGAGATTTAAACGGATTTAGTTTACTAATCTTCTTCCTTTAGCTCTTTCTTCCTCTTGTTTTTGCTAGTGATTGCTGGCCTCTATTTGTTTTTAATTTTGCAAATGAACAGGTAGAACATACACAGTTAAGGGTTTAGGGTATTAGAATCATCCCTTTCCTACTTTATCCCTCCTCTATTTCATTTTAATTCTTCTTTAGTTCATTGGTTACATGGCACAACTATCCGTTATTAATCACAAATCTCAATCCCCTAAATAATGTTACTAAAAATATGGGGTGTTGCATTATAATAAGTTAATGTAATACTACGAGAGTGAGATCTTCTACTCGCCTTCTATCCAGGTCCACTTTCTCACCAGACTTGATATCCCTAGTCTACTCATTTAAGAGTATCCAGAGTAATAAGAGGCAAAGCATAAAACTCCAAGTCAGACAATAGTCTGGTGTGAATGGTAGAAAATATCTAAATATTAATAAACCATTATAATAGGACAAAGATTATGGAAAATCATACCTAATCTGGCCCTACATCCACAGAGTTAGCATATACATAAGATATACGCTACTCTACATCATTGTCATCATGGGTGCACTATACAACAAAGTACTGAGGGAGTCTAAGTGTTTATATCAACAACATCAGTGTCATGTAACATCCCTAAAGTGATAAGCAACCAAAGAAAACATATCGTCCATCATCCATCCTTATGTTTACTTAATGCGTTAGATACATGTAACTCGAACGACTCATCATGGTCAAAGGTGAAAGTGTACTGTGGTGCGGATCGTGCTATATGGAATTATACTATACTAGTGCGGAAATAAACTAAAATACTAGAGCAATGTAAATAAGTAAAAATCAAACAAGCACACCAGGAATTTTTATACTGGTTCGAACTTCCCGTTCTACGTCCAGTCCCAGACTCCTTCTGGAATTTCAACTAACAACAACCCTCACTTAACCCGGAGGAACAGGTCTATACAACCCTTGAACAGCCGAACAAGGGACCTGAGCAGCAGAACCGGATTTCGCCTCAACAGCCGAAGAGGACTTCACTCGCCTGAACAGCAGAATAGGACTTTAACTTATACAGAGAGTATTTGACACTATGTGTTCTTGATAACATGGATTTGTCTCTTGATAGTACAACCTTCCTATAATCTTCTCCTTTTGATATATATGTGTGTGTGTGAAGAATATGGAAGTAAATGAATTATTTTGTATGAACTTGAATGCACAAGAGTGTTAGAATCAAAGTAGATTAAGAATAGATTGTATTGATTGATGAAAGGAATGATTCTAATGTGTTTATATAGATTATAAATAGGTGCATTTGTTCGTGAAGAGTTATCATGAAGAGATATGGTCATATCTATTGAAATGAAGGACGCATCTCTTCACGAATGAAAGTGCCTCTTTGAAAAATATAGCCGTTATAGATATCCAGACTTCTGAATTGAAAAATTCAGACTTCTGAAATTGATAGCATGCAAACCAGAAAGGAAATAGGTCATTTTTGACCAGATTCAGACGTCTGAAATTTCCAATTCAGACGTCTGAATATTGTATGAATTTTCAGTTTTGATTACAGATTCAGACGTCTGAATTGACCATTTCAGACGTCTGAATTTGACCTGTAACTAAAAATTACCATAGCTCAAATGGTTAGAGCACTTGCCTTCTGAACTAGTGACCCGGGTTCGATTCCGCTCGATGCAATTTTTGAAAACTTGATTTTTCAATTAAAATATGAATGTATATGTGTGTATACCATTTGGAGAAGATTTTAACATTTGTAAACTCTAGACACGACACTTTATGACTAATAAAACTTTGTTTGTCACCTTTGTCTTGTCTCTATCGTGATATCTCTTCTTGTATCTCCACATACATGCTTTTGTACTGTGTATCTTCATTTTGAACGTATTTGATTATTATTTTTTTGATGATCATGTACCTGCAAATTAGCTTAGAGATTCTTTGACGTAATTGTATAGTTTTTGTCATTAAAATCCAACAATTGAGGTTCTAACATTCTCCCCCTTTTTGATGATGACAACTATACAATTTTTAAAAAATATTCATTCTATATAAAAAATAATATTAATATGTTTAAAGCTCCCCCTAAGTATAATATCTCCCTCTATCAATATGCATATGAATTTCTCCCCCTTTGTCATTATCAAAAAGAATGAGGGAATATATAAAATTATATAAAATATCTTGTATATAATGATATAAACTCATTATTAATTATGAAGGAAAAATAAAATAAATTTTAGCATATTTACTGAAGTCCATATTTTATTGTAAGCACGTAATTCTGTTTAACGTATGGAACATTCTTTAAAATTCCAAAATCTATCATTTTCCTTTTGTTTCTCTGAGTACCTGCAAAAAATAATAATAATTTTCGGTACCCACTTACTATGTTAGGGTCCAGGGGGTTAGGTCTTTGGAAACCATACCCATTTGGGTGTGGTCGAACCTTTATAAATATAATTTTCATTACAAATTACATTCTTATAATAGTTGTTAATATAAAGTTGTTTATCATGATCAATCATATTAGTTGGAATCCATATCTTAATACTATTAGTCATTAGCTTAGTACTTGAAGAATAATTTCTATCATTTCTAAACAAAGTACTATTATGACTATAACTGGTTTTAAAACTATCTTGATTACTAGTACTAGCACTAAAGTTAGTATACATGAATGCATGTCTAGTACTATTTTTACTTTTAGCTTGTTTATAGCCTAAACCGCTTTTATCATTATGAGCTTTTGAATTCTTAACATAACCTAATCCCTTCTTATTTGAAGCATGTTGAGAATTTTCAATAATCCTGGATAAATTTTCTCTCCCTTTATTAAAATTGGAAATATTTTTAGTAATGTCATTAAGCTTAGTTTTGAGACTAGTGTTATCTAACTCAACAATTTTAGTTTTTGTTTTTAACTCATGATTTTCAGAAGCTAGAGCATTATTCTTTTCTTTTTGAGCTTCTATTTCTTGACTTAATAGAGCGAGTTGAGAATTGTCTGAATCTTGAATTTTCTCAAGTTCTTCTTCTAGTATCCTCTTCTCGTCTTTAAGCATATCTCTTTCGAATTCTGCTTTCTTCTGATTTTTCAGAGCTTCCTTATATTTTCTTTTGAGACTTTTTAAAGTGTCTAGAAGTTCTGAATTTATTTCTATCATATCATCAAAAGTTAGATCACAAACCTCATTATTTTTTGCCATGAAGCATTTGTTTGTTTGCTCCTTTGATTTTTCTTTATTGCTCTTCCTCTTCTTATTGCCTTGACTAGATCTCTTTGTAGCCATTTATTCTAGGATGTTGTTACGATCTCTAGAAAACCAAGCTCTGATACGAAATGAAAGAATGGTGCGGAATGAAAAGTGACAGTCGTTATGCTCTGATACCAAATGAAAATGACTGGTGGTGCGGATCGTGCTATATGGAATTAAACTACACTAGTGCGGAAATAAACTAAAATACTAGAGCAATGTAAATAAGTAAAAATCAAACAAGCACACCAGGAATTTTTATACTGGTTCGAACTTCCCGTTCTACGTCCAGTCCCAGACTCCTTCTGGAATTTCAACTAACAACAACCCTCACTTAACCCGGAGGAACAGGTCTATACAACCCTTGAACAGCCGAACAAGGGACCTGAGCAGCAGAACCGGATTTCGCCTCAACAGCCGAAGAGGACTTCACTCGCCTGAACAGCAGAATAGGACTTTAACTTATACAGAGAGTATTTGACACTATGTGTTCTTGATAACACGGATTTGTCTCTTGATAGTACAACCTTCCTATAATCTTCTCCTTTTGATATATATGTGTGTGTGTGTGAAGAATATGGAAGTAAATGAATTATTTTGTATGAACTTGAATGCACAAGAGTGTTAGAATCAAAGTAGATTAAGAATAGATTGTATTGATTGATGAAAGGAATGATTCTAATGTGTTTATATAGATTATAAATAGGTGCATTTGTTCGTGAAGAGTTATCATGAAGAGATATGGTCATATCTATTGAAATGAAGGACGCATCTCTTCACGAATGAAAGTGCCTCTTTGAAAAATATAGCCGTTATAGATATTCAGACTTCTGAATTGAAAAATTCAGACTTCTGAAATTGATAGCGTGCAAACCAGAAAGGAAATAGGTCATTTTTGACCAGATTCAAACGTCTGAAATTTCCAATTCAGACGTCTGAATATTGTATGAATTTTCAGTTTTGATTACAGATTCAGACGTCTGAATTGACCATTTCAGACGTCTGAATTTGACCTGTAACTAAAAATTACCATAGCTCAAATGGTTAGAGCACTTGCCTTCTGAACTAGTGACCCGGGTTCGATTCCCGCTTGATGCAACTTTTGAAAACTTGATTTTTCAATTAAAATATGAATGTATATGTGTGTATACCATTTGGAGAAGATTTTAACATTTGTAAACTCTAGACACGACACTTTATGACTAATAAAACTTTGTTTGTCACCTTCGTCTTGTCTCTATCGTGATATCTCTTCTTGTATCTCCACATACATGCTTTTGTACTGTGTATCTTCATTTTGAACGTATTTGATTATTTCTTTTTGATGCTCTACAAATTAGCTTAGAGATTCTTTGACATAATTGTGTAGTTATTGTCATTAAAATCCAACAATTGAGGTTCTAACAAAAGGATACCCAAAGTCTGGTTCCTTGGTACTCAAATCCTTGCCACTCAGTAGGCCAAGAACTAGATCGCCCATCATGATTGATCCAAGGTAAAGATCACCCATCCTGGGGACACGATTACCCATCATAGAGATCGGGACTCGTCATGGTCTGAATGGGTACCACATGTTACACTTGCACTATGATACAAAATTAAAGAGGGAAGTAGAAGTTTGAAAACAAGAATATTATTTTTATTAAATCTTCTTACTCAATACAAAAGACCAGGTTCACTTATATACAAAAGAAAAGAAAGAATACGAACGAAAGCCCAACACAGGCCCAATACAATAATCAAGTCCAGAGAAGAAAATACACGCAAATTATGTTCTAATACACTTGAACCATGAAGTAAGCAACTGAAGTAAGCAACAGCAAATAACATAGTATTCTCATAACACTCCCCCTCAAGTTGGAGCATATAGATTCATCATGCCCAACTTGCTACATAAGTATCCAACTCGATTTCCATCTAATGCCTTTGTTAAAATATCAGCAACCTGCTCCTCACTCTTAACATGCTTAGTGATGATAATCCCTTGTTGAATCTTCTCTCGAATAAAATGACAATCGACTTCAATATGTTTTGTTCTCTCATGAAACACTGGATTTGAGGCAATGTATAAAGATGCTTAATTATCACAATTCAACACTATTGGTTTTTCAACCTTCAATCCAACTTCAGTCATGAGATGATCAACCCACATAATCTCACATGTTGCTTTGGACATGGCTCTATATTCTGACTCAGCACTTGATCGAGCCACTATACTTTGCTTCTTACTTTTCCATGAGACTAGATTACCTCCTACAAACACACAATAGCCAGAAGTGGATTTTCTATCCAGTCTCGAGCCTGCCCAGTCAGCATCTGAAAAACATTCTACTCTGATATGATGATGATTCGAGTACATGATGCTTTTCCCTGTAGTTTTCTTTAAATATCCTAAGATATGCTCTAGTGCTTTCCAATGATATTTGCTTGGTGATGCCATATATTGACTAACCTTGCTAACAGAGTATGATATATCCGGTCTTGTCACTGTTAGGTAATTCAATTTCCCAACAAGCTTTCTATATCTTTCTGGATCTTCAAATGGTTCTCCATCTACTGCTAGATCACTATTTGGCATCATTGGTGAGTTGTTTGGTCGAACACCCAATTTTCCTGTCTCACTTAACAAGTCCAGAGTATATTTTCTTTGAGATAGAAAGATTCCACTTTCATTTCTTGTAACTTCAACACCCAAGAAATATTTCAACTCTCCTAAATCCTTTGTGTGAAATTGTGTGTGGATGAAAGTTTTAAGTGAAGAGATTCCCTTTTCATCATTCCCTGTTATAATAATATCATCTACATACACTACTAACAGAAACAGTCCAATTGTAGACTTCTTATAGAAAACTGAATGGTCGAACTTAATTTTGATCATTCCAAATGATTCAATGGCTAAACTAAATTTTCCAAACCAAGCTCTAGGGCTTTGCTTTAAACCATACAAAGTTTTATTAAGCTTGCACACCATTTCATTCTCCCCCGAATGGTGAATCCAGGAGGCTGCAGCATATACACCTCTTCTTGGAGATCACCATGTAAAAATGCATTTTTGATATCCAACTGATGTAGCTTCCACTTTTGAACTGCAGCAATTGAAATAAATATCCTGATTGAGGTTAGTTTAGCAACTGGGGAGAAGGTTTCAAGATAATCAATTCCATAGACTTGAGCATATCCTTTTGCAACGAGTCTTTCTTTATAACGAGCAACCGTTCCATCTGGATTCACTTTAACTGAAAATACCCATCTGCAACCAATTGCTTTCTTATCATTAGGTAAAGGAACCAAATTCCATGTTTTATTAAGTTTTAAAGCATCCATCTCCTCAGTCATTGCAGCATGCCATTTGGGACTTGATAATGCTTCATTAATTGTTTTAGGTATAGAAACATTGTCCAATGATTTAAGAAATAAGCAAGTGGTAGATGGTAAGTGATTATATGATATATATGATGAAATAGGATATGTGCACTGTCTTTTCCCTTTCCTAAGTGCAATGGGTAGATCAAGTTCTGGGTTAACATAAGGTATTGGATAGTAAACAAGTACAGAATTATCAATAAGATTGTCAGATGGAATAAATTCTTGAGTAGTATCACCAAGTGGATAAATAAGAAAGTCTTCATTGTCTTGTTGAACTGGTTCAGATTGTCCTTGTGATGATTGAAAATATGGAACATCTTCATGGAATGTCACATCAATTGACACCAAATACTTATCAAGACTAGGACAGTAGCACTATAACCCTTCTGCACTCGAGAATATCCAACAAAGATACACTTGATTGATTTAGGATCAAGTTTAGATAATTGTTGTCTTACATCTCTAACAAAACATGTACTTCCAAACATTCTGGGTTTTACTGGATATAGGGGTCTATTAGGAAGTAGAAGCTTATATGGGATATCACCATTCAATATAGATGATGGCATTCTATTTATAAGAAAACATGCTGTTGACACTGCATCTGCCCAAAAACACTTAGGCATATTCATTTGAAACAATAAAGCTCTAGTTGTTTCTAAAAGATGCCTATTCTTTCTCTCAGCTACACCATTCTGTGATGCTGTGTCTACACATGAAGTCTCATGAATCATACCATTGTTACTCATAAAGGTATGAAACAACTCTGATGTATACTCTTTAGCATTGTCACTTCTCAAAATTTTAATTGTAGAATTAAACTGTGTTTTAAACTCTGCACAGAACTTGCAAAATATGGAATACAACTCAGATTTATTCTTCATAAGAAACAACCAAGTAACACGGCTATAATCATCTATAAAAGTAACAAAATATTTGAAACCAGGTTTTGATACAACAGAAGAAGGTCCCCAAATATCTGAATGTATAAGTTCAAACATAGAATTAGCCCTTCTATTTATTCTTGGACTCGAACTTAGACGATGATGCTTTGCATATTGACATGATTCACACTCTAAAAATTGTATAGACTTATACTGAGGACATAATATCTTGAAAACAGGTAAGGAAGGATGACCTAACTGACAATGTTCTTTGAGTGCTTGATTAATGCTCATACACGCAACAGGAGTTGGTAACAAAGTATCCAAAATGTATAAGCCTTCTGATTCATGTCCCTTACCAATAATCTGCTTGGTTGTCAATTCCTGGAACACACAATGTGTAGGGCAGAAGGATATGCAGCAATTCAACCCTTTAGTTAATTGACTAACTGACAACAAATTAAAGGCTAAATTTGGTGTATATAAAACTGAGTTCAATGATATTTGTGATGTAATAAAAACAGATCCAGTTCCTTTGGTGTTAGATAATGACCCATCAGCAAGTGTAACATTCTTAGTAGAATTATCATTCTGAAAAATTGAGAAAAGATGTGAGTTACCTGACATATGATCAGTTGCTCCTGAATCAATAATCCACTTATTTGATTTAGCAACAGTTGAGACTGGATTTGAGCTCTTCTTTGATTCCTCCTTATACTCAAAAATTTTTACATACTCATCAGCTGAAATAAGAACAGATCCTTCATCATTCCTCTTTACAACATTCACTGTTTGATTTGGTGAGTTTTGCCACTTATTATTTGACTCATTGTTTTGTCTTTGCCTAGCTGCCTGTAACTTCCAATAGTTCTGATATTTGTGACCTGGCTTCTTACAATACGTACAAGAATTTGGGGCCATTGCTCGTCTTTCTGACTGCATGTGTGTATTTGATACAGATCTGCTTGCTTGACTCATTAAAGCACTACTGTTAGATGTACTTACTTGAATATTCTGTGTATTCAAGCTTTCTGATCTCAAAATCCGACTAAACACCTCCTGTAACGAATTAATGTCCGATCCAGATAACACTTGTGTTTTAGCTGATTCATACTCTGATGGAAGACCTCCAAGAAAGCTCATAATCACCATCTGCTCTCGTTGTTGATGCCGTATTTTCACATCTGAACTAATTGGGAGTAATAGGTTGAATTCTTCATAGGTTTTCTTAAAATTCATAAAGTAATTCATTAGTGTCAGATCTTGTTTTTCAGCTCGATCAAATGATTTGCAAATATCATACATTCTACTTAAATTTCCTTTTCCTGAATATAAGAATTCTAGATAATCCATCAACTCTTTTACAAATCCACAATGATTAATCAAACTAATAACACTGCCATCAATAGTATTTCAAATTTAAAGAAATAACCGAGCATCATCTCTGAGCCATATCTGCTCATCCTTGTCAATCGAGTCTTCCTTCGGTGGATCCTTTCGAAGATGATCACCCTGTCAATACTCCTGAGATACAGGCGAATGGTTTTGCTCCAGTCGAAATAATTCGAATCCCCCAATTTATAATCAGTGATCTTTGACATCACTGGCATCACATCCATAATAGATTTACTTTCTGCCATGGCAATATTAGAGTCGATAAAGATAAAATCAATCTAGATCGATTGTTTGGATCGAAAAAGCTCTGATACCATGATACGAAATTAAAGAGGGAAGAAGAAGTTTGAAAACAAGAATATTATTTTTATTAAATCTTCTTACTCAATACAAAAGACCAGGTTCACTTATATACAAAAGAAAAGAAAGAATACGAACGAAAGCCCAACACAGGCCCAATACAACAATCAAGTCCAGAGAAGAAAATACACGCAAATTATGTTCTAATACACTTGAACCATGAAGTAAGCAACAACAAATAACATAGTATTCTCATAACACTTTACGAGTATTTTCCGAACCCTCAAGTTCTAACGATCCATTTTGAGCATGTCATCTATAGCAGAGCTCATCCTAGAACTGATCTTATGACTTCCATCATGAAGTCATTACGGTTAGGACAACTCTCCATAATCACCATTAGTAGAGTATCTTCATTCGCCCCATAACCTTCCCCCAACAGTCCCCTTAATTCGACTCATAGTCCTCTAATCTACATCTCGAAACATAGCTATCCATCATCGAATCCATCACTTCCCATCATGTAATCATCATCGTCGCATCGCGTATCATCATCATCGAAATCGCTATCGAACCCTATGGTTCAGTACTGATCCAATACTTGGCCATATTTGGCTGAGTGTTTGGGTTGGCTCGAGCTTGGGATGCATACACACCCAAGACTCAAAGTAGCGCCCACCACATCTCGAAGCAATTGTAGAAAGACCCAAAGCTGCATAACAAACTTCCATCACCGAACAATGCAACCCTAAACCATTACCACTGACTATAGCTACCGATCCTACACTTAAACTCAACTAAGCCACGCTCTTCCATGTGAATTCCTCCTTCTACAATCCATCACAACTACCGATCGGTGCCCATGGATCGGTACTGATCCACGGTCATCGAACCATGCCTTAGCCAATTTTCAACCCTTTTTACTCCACTAGCCAATACTTCCAAGAACCTACTGATGACTTAAAGCAGCATACCCCTAACTCGAAGCAATGCACAACAAATTTGAAGCAAGAAAGATACCTATCCATAACTTAAAATTTCTCCCCATATCTCAAAATGATCCAGCCTATATTGTTCGTGACCTAAAGCAATTCCTCCAAAACCCAAAGCGTCTATTTTTTGACTCAAGCACACTCAAAAGAATTCTCCTACCAATCGACCACCTTCAACTATCACTGATCCATCTATAACGTGAGCAAACGAACTCCAAACGACTTGAAAATTGAAACGTAGCTTTACAAGGCCTTCCTTATTGCCCTATATCGATCACATGTGATTTGAACCATTATATATCCATCATTACCGATTCATAACGTATGTATAACTAAATCGCCATTCGTGGCATTTTCAACTAAACAAACATCACACATTCACGCAATCATCATACATAATATGTCCTAATAAGCATACATTCATACATACCGAATCAAAGCTTAAATCTAAAGGTAGAACCACAAGAACAAACGAGATCCATAATAACTAATTTCACAAGTCTTTTCCAAATAATTTGAAATGTACATATGTGATTAAAGAGGGTTTAAAATGTATTTTGGAATTTAGAAACCTTTTAACAACATCATTAAGTGCTATACAGTGATTAATTAGTAAGTAGAGGTATAAGTTTCTCACCTAAATCCTAAGAAATCCAAAGAAAATCCAAATAGGTACAAATCTTAAGAATGAACTGCAGCTTCAAGATGATCTCTATAGAAAATCCTCAATCCAAGGTGCTAATCTCACTGATCTTCCTCTACCGACACGGTTTGTCTAATTAAAGTTGGGATAAGGTTAACATTTTGGCTATGAAGTGAAATGGGTGTTTCTCTCTAATTTTAGGAAGTGTAAAGTGCTGGAAAGAAGTCCCACCAGCCCTAACCTCACGCTAATCCTGAAATGGGCTTTAGGTCTACACATCAACCCACCAATTACCAATTAATCTGTCCAAAATCAAGTAAAATTTTAAACAACCGTATATTCCTAATAGTAATTCCATTTTTCAATTATGAACAATTTATGGAAAGAGAAACCATCATCTCGATCTAATGGAAGTGGTATTAGATCCCAATTTAGCTCCTATCAAAAGCTATAGGTCATACAAGTTTTCAGATTCAAAATCATCCAATAAAAATTTTAAAGACGAAAAATGGCTGTAGTTGTCATTTTTCAAAATTATAGAATCATACAACTTCATCTAAAAATAATATTAATATTCTACAATTCTCCAATACGTGGAATACAGGTCATTACATTCTCCCCCTTTTAGGAATTTCTCCCTCGAAATCCCAAACAAAAATCAATAAGATCATCATGCATGACTAACAACCATATACAAGCATAGGCAACCATCATACATCATATATGCATGCACAACAATAAATGGAAAAGGAAGCCCCCAAACCTTTCCTAGCACGCAGGATACTATACTAGGGTATACTTCATGACATCATAAGTGAAGTAAAAGAGATAAATAGAAAGTCTCACCAAGTAAAGAGCTCTGGATAAGCTATCCTTATGCCCACCTCGGTCTTCCAAGTGCAATCGCACTTGCTTTCGCTCCACTGAACCTTCGCTAGCTTCATCGACATCCTTCTAAGCTACTTATGAGGTCTCAAAGCCTCTGGTTCAACCTTGATATTATCTAGTTGATTCGGTGTGATAGTTATGCCTGAGTCGTGCTTAAATTTTCACAAGTGAGAAACATGGAACACGTTGTGCACTTTCGTTATTCTTTGAGGTAAGCCGACTATGTAAGCAAGGTTTCTAATAAAATTTGGCATTGGAAAAGGGATTACGAATCTTGGTGCTTACTTCTCTTTGATACCGAACTAAATTACGTTCTTCAATTGAGAGATCTTTACAAGTACCATATTGCTGATAGAGAACTCTAGGTTCTACATCTCTTATCAATGTAGTTCTTCTATCTTTCTTGAGCGGCTTTCATTCATTACTGAATGATCTTGATCTTCTCAGTGGTTTCTCTAATCATATATGGCAAAAGTTGTAAAATATGCGATTATATGATTTTTGTTTGATGATAATAAACATATATATATATATATATATTCATTTAAATGCATTTGTTAATGTACTATTTTATTTTTCATAGATTAAATAAATATTTGCTAAATAAAATAAATAACATAGAATTTGAATTCAAACAGAAATTTTATTCAACCAAATATTTATTACAATTTTTGAATAGTACAAATTTCAAGCTCTCACTATGTACAATTTCAATTACAGTGCAAATTTGATTAAATTACAATTCACATTGCACCTCACTACATATCACTCACTCACTCAACTCGTACTGATCTTCAATTTCATTCCAATGTGAATCCAACATCTGAGCAATCTGCAAAAATATACATTGACTAAGTAAAATTGAAAATAAAATATTTTTGCAGTATAAAATAAAATGTGGATTTTGAAAATAATATTTATCTCAGTTATATGGGTTGTTCATCATCATTTAATTTTGAATTCATCAGACACGAACAGCTTGTGACATACACAGTGTATCACTGTATATGCCACAAGGTCGTGCACACCGATATATACACTTGATAGAATTACAGGGACAGGTGAGCACATGTCAAACCCAAAACGCCAGGTTTAACTCAAGTGCAATAAAAATTATGTCATAATATTCACTACAAGGTCAAACCCGAGCTACAAGCTGGATTCAACTCAGGTGTAATTCGAAAAACAAATCCAAATGCAATAAAATGGTCGAGAGCAACCTCAATGCACAGCAAGTATACATGAAGGCCAGAGTGTGCAATATACTCAGACTTCAAGTGCAAAACAAAGTTAAGCTCCAACCAAGTGAATATGCAATATGTACACGAGTGAATGCAATTCAGTACTCAATGCAATCAAATAACTCGAGTACAACAAATGGAGATGCAACCCAAATCAAAATGAACCAAATGGAACTGCAACAGCAGGAATAGCAACATGCATGCCACAGGTCTGCAACAAATGAAGCATATGCACCAGCATTTTATATCAAAAAACCAAGAATCAAAAATACAACATGCGGTATGCAGTGATACACAGTGACCAAGTGCAAATGAAAGTATCAGTTTTGAATAAGACAGAGAATCAGTAAGTAGCTCAACATCAATATGTAGGAAATCGAGATTGAAACCACACAGCAAGTACAACCTGATATGCAAAACACACAACTGTCAATAATCAATGATGAAGCAATGCAATATGAACTAGACAGTACACAAGTGAAGAATGAATAACTCGAACAGTTCAATATGCTATGCACAGGAACCAAGGCCAAGACTAGTGAACTGGAAGTGTCGACCAAGTAGCAAGCAAGATCAACACAGCAGCCAACTTATACAACAAACACATAGCATCATCAATGGAACCTGACTCAAGACTGTAATACTAACACAGTGCACATAATCAATGAGGAAATCAAAATAGCTTCAACTGGCACGACAAGTAAAAACCTGAACAAGTCGAAATACTCAGCTCAAATAAAGTATAGTTTAATGCAAACTGTCTCGAATAATAAATGAACATCAAGCACACGAATGCACAAGAACAGTGACAAGATTAACACACAAGAAATACTTATATACAGTAGTTATAAAAATAATGTAAGAAATTAGAATGTTGACAAAAGAAGCCATGGGTCAAAAATCCAAGCAGCAATTTATCAAAACAAAGTCAAAATTTTACAAATTCAAATCACTGGGCGAATTCAAATTACAGAGAAAAATTCAGACCGGAGTCAAAATGAACAAAGACAGAGATGCCAGAAATTCACAATTGCAACGACCAAAGATCGAACAGTTCAGAATCGAAGCCGTGGCAATCAAGGAATCGAGCGAAGTCAAAATCAAAACCGTGTCAATCAAGTAAACCAAATTACTCAATATGAACAAGTCAGAAATCATCATCAGCATCAAAACAAAATCGAATGGCCGAGATGAATAAATTGACAAATTCAAATAAATGTATACGAACGAAAATTAAGGGGTTCGAACCCTATATAAAAACCCAATCATCATCGGCTTTTAATCAATCGAGTTCAAGCAAGCATAACAGAAAAGCAAAAGCAATAAATCACATACCAAATCACCAAACTCGATCGAGAAGGAGCAGCCACGTGCAAAGTAACAAAATACAATCGATCGTCAAGCAATCACGAGAACAACCCACATAATCGATCAACAAAGTCGGCGCCTTCATTTCTCAAAACCCTAATTTTTAATCAGAGAGGAACGAACGAAGAAAGCCACCATTTTTCACAAGGAAGCAGGCTGACATAGATAAAAGAAGAAAGGAAATAATATTAAGTCAAATTGGGCCGGCCTTCTTTTCATTGGTTTATAATAAAACAGTTTTAAATTAGGGTTTAGTTTCTTTTGTTTTTAATTTTTTTTAATTTGTATTTCTCTTTTAAACGTTGTAATTACCAGTCGTGTGACTAGGGGACAAACTACGTGACGTAGTTTGAGAATTCGCAACTCAGTGGCTGAGTTGTGACAGAGTTTTTAGCGTAGAGTTAGGTTAGTCAGTAGCGGGTGTCGTGAGTTTACATGTGTAAGCGTGTGACTACTTAATTTCTAGTAGAAACCTTGGGGGCAGCACGTAGGCAGGGTTTTGCCGAAGCTGGGTAAATTCTATGTCGTTCTATTTCTGCATTTGTTATTTTGCTATTATTTGTGCTGCTATAATTTCGATATATCTGTGTTGAAATAATTTTACAAGCTTCCACAATAATTTTTATAATTAACAGCATCACCCTGTTCGCCCTCCCTCTAGGATGAAATTGATCCTACAAAAGTATTAATTTCTCACCTGCTTCCCACTAACAAAAAGGAGCGCGACATGATCGGCCATACAATGCCTTGAATGGTGCCATACCAATGTTAAAGTAATAACTGTTTTTGTATATGAATTCAATGAGATGTAAGTAATTATCCCACAAGCCTGCAAGGTTGGGTATACAAGCCCGTAAAATATCCTCTAAGATGTGATTCACTATCTCAGTTTGGTCGTCGGTTAGAGGGTGATAAGTTGTCTGAGGTGCAACTTTATTCCTAACACCTCTTGTAGGATTTTCCAAAACCCTCTGTGACCAATGGGTCTTGATCACTCACAATGCTTTTCGACACGCCATGGAATCATACAATCCACTTCACATACAATTCAGCCAGTTTGGACGTCGTTCTACTTGACTTGACAGGTATAAATCTAACACTCTTGGTCAGTCGATCAACTGTGACCCAATCTTGTCATACCCTACCCTACTCATTGGTAGTCCATTGATGAAATCCATCGAAACATGTTCCTATTTCCATTTAAGAACTTCCAACAGTTGCATCAAACCACTAGCTTCTTTTACTCTTCCTTAACCAACTGAAAGCTCACGCATTTTGAGATGAATGGCCTCTTTCTTCATCCATTCCCAATAATAAGGCTACTTCATATCACAGTACATCTTATTATCGTTGGGATGTATAGTCAATCTCGAATGATGGCACTCTCGTAGCACCTTATCTATCAACCTATCAACATTAGTAACAAACAGTCTCCCATCTTGACAGAGCCGACCATCTCGGTCAAGTTCGTATTGTCATCTCTTTAGACTCTACCCCATTTTCGATCTTAGCAATGATCTCAGCTAATCTAGCATCACGTCTTTAACTAGTACAAATCCGCTCAATCAGAGCAGGTCTGATAACCAAGCTCGCTAATATTTCTGGCTCTAGCTCGCATCTCGATCGAAAACCATAATCAGCAATATACTCTAATTGCATCCACTCTAGGATCATAGCTCCCAATCTAGCATGTCTCTTATTCAATGCATCAGTGATCGTATTACCTTTCCTTGGTGTATATGCAATATCAAAGTTTTAGGAGGCCAGGAACTCTAACCATCGCTACTAGCAAATGTTAAGATCCTTTTGCAAAAAGTGGTACTTCAATGATTTATGGTCAGTGAATAGCTCTAACCTCTCTCCTAAATGATAGTGCCTTCAATATTCGATGCAAACACAATCACTGCCAACTCTAAATCATGGGTTAGGTATTTCCTTTCATGTAGCTTCAGTTGTCGACTAGCTTATGCAACTACTTTGCCTCCCTGCATCAATACCGTGCTCATTTCGGTACCACATGCATCAGTATGTACCATCATCTCTTCATTTCCACTCAAAATGGTCAATACTGGTGCATTTGTCAAATTTTCCTTCAGACACATGAATGCATATTCATATCTGGCATCCCAGCAAAAGTCAAATTCTTTTTCGTCAACCGAGTCAACAATGCCGCTACCTTAGAGAAGTCCTGAACGAATCCTCTATAATACCATCTAATTCCAAGAAACTTCTCATGTCTATAGCATTTTTGGTCTAATCCAATATTGAACTGCTATGATTTAATAGAATCCACGGCAATGCCCTACTTAAAAACAATGTGACCCAAAAATTTAACTTTCCTCCTCCAAAAATGACACATCAAAAACTTTGCTTTCGGTCAGTACACTCTCAATACCCCAAGCACAAATTTATTTAGCCGACCCCTGAAAACATGGTTCATGAGATTAATGAAGTATGCTGGCACATTGATTCGCTACTCTCAATCGGTAAAATCCCAATGCAAGATCTAGCTAAGAAAATACTCTAGCACTGTGAAGTTGATCGAACAAGTCATCAATACATAGGAGTGGAAAAAAAAATTTCCTCATCGCTTTATTCAACTCATGGTAATCAACACACAATCTAAGGGAACCATCCACCTTAATGGCGAATACTATGGGTGTTTCCCACTCAGATATACTTCTGCAAATGAATCCTTATCGCAATAGGTCATTCACTTGCACCTTAAGCTCCTATTGCTCCCTTGGTGCCATCCTCCTCAATGGCATCACCCTAGGCCTGGCATCTTTAACTAAATCAATGTGAAACTCGATCTCTCCATTTGGTGAAAGTCCGGTCACCTCCTCAACTACATTCGGATACTCCCTAACAATAAGTATTAACGAAAACTCATCGTGCGGGACATCAAGCGAATATAAAAAACTAACCATCACGTCGTCATCTAGTAGGTAGCCTAAGACTACCTTTCATCCATCATCTATCCCTATAGTCACCAACGACCTCTCACAATCCACTATCACTCCGTAATTATGAAACTAGTCCATACCCAGAATAATAATAAACCCAACGAAACCCAAAACAAAGCAATTACAATCTAAAGAACATTCATGTCTTGATAAGACCAAACTATGATAAACCATACACAGGCTAGTAGGGCCTCCAACCGGGTTCATCTCAATCAAAGGTCAATCCACAATTTCTGTTCTTAATCCTAATCCATCTACCAAGTCACTATATATGAAGGAATGTGAAGCCCTAGTATCAAATAAAACATGTATAAGAACATTAAAAATAGAAAGCATTCCTTGACCAATGATGCCTTTCATTGATGGAGCATTTGACGAAGTCGAAACGACATTGATAGCATATGATGTCACCACTTGCTTCTACTTCAATGGCTCTAAACAGTTCTTCTGAATATACCCAAGCTTGTTGCAATTGTAGCATTTCTTTCCCTTAGCTTTGTAATCTTGACTATGGTGACCCTTCTCTAATCAGTTGTAGTAAGTCAGATGTAATGATCCATATTCTACGCATTAGAGGATCGTATAATATTAATATTATTTTTATATGAGGTCGTTTGATTTTATGATTTTGGGAAATGGCTAATATAGCCATTTTCAATTCTTAGAATTTTGTCGAATGATTTTGACCTGAAAATCTTGTATGGCCTACAACTTTTGATAAGAGTTGAACTGGGGTCTGAAACCACGTCCATTAGTCAGGATGATGGTTTGTCTTTCCATAGAGTGGTTGAAATAAGAAAACGGACATACCATCAAGGAGTTATAGATGTTTAAAGTTTCACTTGATTTTGAACATCTTAATGGGTAATTAGTGGGTAAATGGCTGGGCCCAAATCCCATTTTGGGATTAGCATGAGGTTAGGGATGATGGGACTTCCCTTCATCATTTCACACTTTCCAAAAGTAGGAAGAAACAATTAGTAACCATCTTCTTAGCCAACAGTTACCCCAATCCCTATCTTCATTAGTCAAAACATGTCATTAGAAGAAGATTAGCACCTTGGATTGAAGACTTGTTGCTGGAGATTATCTTGGAGATGTTGTTCACCTCAGGATTTTTGCATCTTTGGACTTGGATCGGATTGTTCTTGATTTTGGTGAGTGGTTTAAGCCTTTACTCACTAATTAGCCACTATTTGATATTTAATAACATTTTAAAATTATTTTCAAACTCTAAAATACATTTTAAACTCTCTTTAATAACATATGTATATTTCAAATGATTGGAAAAGATTTATAAAACTAGTGTTCGTTGTTTTTATGGATACTGCACTTAGACTTAGGTTTGCTTTGATATATATATGGATAAATGCTTGTTAGAATATGCTATATATGATGATTACTTGAATATTTATTGGTTGAATGGTTGGAAATGCTGATCTCATGGTGATTTAGTTATATAGGAACTACTTATGGGTTGTTTAGAGGGATCGATGCCCATCTATAGTTATTAGCCCAAATGAGGTGCGAACGATATGAGGAAACAAGAAAGGCCTCATAAGGCTACTTTTCTAATTGCATGTCCTTTAGAGTTTGTATGTTCGATTTATGGCCATTTAAAGATGGATTGGTGGTTATTTTGAAGTTAATGGATCGATATTGGGTTGCTTCGAGGCTTGCTTAAGCCAAGGGGTGTTTGCTTTGAGTTTTAAAGGAAGTGCTTGGGGTCGCGAACGAGGATCACTTGGAGGTATGGACTAGTGGAGTGAAGGTAGTTGAATTTTGGCTAAGTTAGGGATATGTGCTTGTGTATCGATACTGACCCATAGACATCAATTATTGTTGACGTTGGTTCGTTGTAAGGGACTTTCAAATGGAGGAACATGTCCTAGTTGGGTGAAGTATGGGATTGGGGTAGGCATGGTTCGGTGGTGATGGTTCAGGGTAGAGGAAAAGTGATACTTCGAGCAATTTGAATGGTTGCTTCAAGTCTTCGCATGCTTGCTTCAAAATGTGATGGTGTTTGCTTCGATTTTTGGGTATGTCGATCCTAAACTCGTACTAAAAAAATACTTAGTCAAATATGGCTAAGTATAAGGGTCGATTTGGAACCATAGTATTCGATGGTGATTTTTTATGATGACAACACATGATTCGATGACGATGATTATGTGATGGGAAGTTACAGCTTCGATGATAGATAGTTATGCTTGGAGATGCAAAGTAGAGGATTATGAGTCGGATAGAGGGAACTATTGAAGGAAGATCACAGGACATATTATTGTATTATATGATTGACGATGACTGTAGAGCATCGTCCCTACCACAATGACTTCATGATGGGAGTTATGAGTTTAGTTCCGGGATGTACTATACTATAGAAGATGTATGCATAGGGATATTCGAGACTCGAGGGTTCGTAGGGTACTCGTGAGCTCAGGGAATATACCGAGGACATGATGATTCTTGGAGTGTGATGGCTCTTTATTCAAGATATGATGTTTGTTTACACTAGACTGGCGTGATGGTTAGTTTAGTCCCTAGCCAACCGAGTGGCATGGATTAGAGTACGCAGGAACCAGGATGATGGCTATTAGGATGGATAATTTAGTCTTTGATCGTGATAGGTCAGTGAGTGATTTTATATCCAACACATTGAATGAGTGAATCTGAGGATGGATGATGGATGCTATGATTGTTTGATTGTTTATAACCCTAGAGATATCACATGATGCCGATATCTTTGATGTACATATTTGGATACGCCTTGATAATTTTATGTATAGCACACCTACGATGGCTATGACGTAGAATAGTGTGTATCTTGTGTACGTGCTAACTCCGTGGATGCAAGGATAGGTCAGATATGATTCTTCATACCATTTGTCCTATTATAGTAATTTATTTGTATTTAGAGGTTTACTACGGCTTACACCCGACTGTTATATGACTCAGAATTTGATGCTTTTCTTTTTATTACTTTGGGTACTCTTAAATGCGCAGATTAGGGATATTAGGTCTGGTGAGCATGTGGAGTCGGACAGAGGACAGACATGAGGTCATACTCTCGTATTACCACACTTACTTATTTGCGATTCCACTGCACGGTACTATGGAGGTTGATAGTGCCTTTATTATCTAGAGACATTTATTATTGGATTTATAACTCTATTTCTCATGTTGTATACTATATGGACCTATGCATTCTGATTTTGAAATTCATTTGGTTATATATTTTCTCGCCTATTTTATAATTTAAATGTTTATATTATATTTTGTTCGATGTGATGTGAGATATATGACAGGTTATGCGTTTGTTTTATTTACTTTACAACTTTGAAGGCCATCCTATATTGACCGGGCACCACTACAGCGCACTATACAGGTATATTGGGTGCTAATGGTGTAGGGTGGTCGTCACAACAGAGTTGGCTTGCTCTTTTTTGGCCATCTTTGTTATAAAACTACTTTCTCTTATTGTTCCACATCTTCCTGCCTCCACTATCCAATTGCGGCTTTGGCTCGTCTTTGGGAACAATAGCCTTTGGCTTTGGATAAATACTCTCATGCCTAGATGCCTTTTCGACTATCATCTTGAAAGTCTATTCATTGTGGCCCATGAGTTTCTCCTCTAAGTAGCCATCCAAACCGATGATGAACTTCTCGTTCTTCTTAAATGGAGTGTCGATGAAGGACATCCCATATTGTGATAAGGCATCAAAATCAGCAACATACTTGGAGGCAGTCATATCTCATTGCTTCAGATCACAAACTTATGGAATAAGACAGAATTCTAAGCTTCCGGTATAACCTACTCTTCGAATCTAGCTTTGAATTGGTCCCATGTAAACTGGTCTTCGAAAGTAACAACCTTCACATCATTCCACTATTCATGGCCCGCCCCTAAAGCTATTGGGAAGCCAATCACCTTTCATAGCATCATTCATCTCTAAATCATCGAAGATCCTTTCACATGTGTAAAGTCAATCCTACACTTCCATCACCGACTCTGTTTCTAGGAATGGTTTGCCACCAAGACTAATAAAGTCTTTGTACAGCTTAGCGAAATCATCTTGAGGCATCTGCATCGGTGCACAAGCATCTACTTTCCACAAGGTGTAAAAGAAAGGGCCAAGCTATAAGCTTCAGATTTTATCAGTCAAAAGAGTAACACTCGATAACAGCATTCAGAGTGACTACTTGAGCATTTTGCAGCATGTTATGTATCATGGTCTACAAATCAGGATAAGCAGCTTTCGAGCCAACTCCCTCTTCGAATTAGACACGGATTTCCTATTCCTTGTTTGACGACTCATCCTTAAAGCTATAATAAGAACGATAATTCTCTATATAGGGAATTCGCTAAAGTAGTACTCATGTGTGTAGTGCGACTTATATACTATATATTATTATATAGTTTTGAAAACCAAAATGTATAACAAGTGTGTGCTCTCGTATACACACACACACTCTGGATCCAGTCTAGGGTGAGAACTCCTTTCCTAGCTCTGCCATATCATGGTATCCCTAAGGTTAAACTATGCAACCTAAGCTCTGATACTAAATGTGATGACAGCCCTACACCTCTAACATCCAATCGATCTTGTATAGTACGCGGCAATGGTACTCGACCAATGTAGGACGACTATCAAAGTTGTAAGATAAATAAAACAACACATAACCTATCATATATGTCACAGCTCATCGAATAAAATAAAATATTAACCATCTTAGGTCTAAAACAAGTGAGATAGTAATAACTGAATGAATCATAGAAATCGGAGTAAACAGATCCATATAATATACAACATAAGCGATAGAGTTATACATTAATAATAACTTATAAACAAACTCTCTAAATAATAAATTCACTAGCAAGTTCCATAGTGTTGTGCAGTGGAATAACAGATCATAATAAGTAAATGTAGTAATATAAGAGTGCGATCTCCTGCTCATCCTCTGTCCAGATCCACGTGCTCACCGGACCTAACCTCCCTAATCTACTTATTTATGAGTACCCGTAGTAATAGGAAGTAAAGCATAAAACTCTAAGTTGAAAACAGTCTGGTATAAGCGGCAGAAAATCTCTAAATACCACTAAACAATTATAATAGAACAAAGGGTATGGAAAATCATACTCGACTTGTCTATGCATCCATAGAGTAAGATGATACGTACACAAGATATACGCTACTCTACATCATAGTCATTGTGGATGTACTATACATCAAAGTACTAAGGGTGTCCAAGTGTCTATATCCACAACATCGACGTCATGTGACATCCCTAAGGTGATAAGCAGTTAAAGCAAACATAACATCCATCATTCATCCTCATGTTCACTCAATGCGTTGGATATGTGATAACTCGAACGACCCATCATGGTCAAAGACTACTCAACATCTCCATTCTTTAGTACTTGAATTCATGTCACTCATTAGACTAGGAACTAGACCATCCACCACGGCTGATCTAAGGTAAAGATCGTTGATTATGGAGATTAGATCCCCCGTCATGTAGATCAGGACCTGTCATGGTGCAAATGGGTACCTCATATTACCCTTGCTTTACGAGTACTCTCTGAACTATCGAGTTTCAATAATCCCTTTAACACATTCCATCTTTATCCGAGCTCATCCTAGAACTGATCTTACGACTCCCATCATGAAGTGCCGTGGTTGGAACAACTCTCCACAATCATCATTAATAGAGTATTGTCAGTCATCCCGTAATCTTCCTCCAACAGTCCCCTCAATCCGACTCATAGTCCTTTACTCTGCATCTCGAAGTATAGCTATCCATCGTAAAAGCCATCACTTCCTATCATGTAATCATGATTGTCGCATCATGCTTCATCTTCATCGAAATCTCCACCGATCTAATATTTGGCTAAGTATTTGGGTTGGCTCAAGCTTAGGGTGCACACACCCAAGACTCGAAGTAACCCCTACTATGTCTCGAAGCAAGTGGAGAAAGACTCAAAGATGCTTTATAAACTTCCATCACTATACCATGCAACCCTGAATCATTAGGACTGATCTATAGCCACTGATCCCATACTTCAACTCAACTAAGCTACGCTCCTCCACATGAAGTCCTTCTTCATCAATCCATCACGACCACCAACCAATGCCCATAGATCGGTACTAATACATCATCATTGAATAAATCCTTAGCCAATTTTAACTCCTTTTACTCAAAGAGCCCATACTTCCAAGCGAACCTACTCATGACTCGAAGCTGCACACTCCTAACTTGAAGCAACACAAAATAAACTCAAAGCAAGAAAGTTATCGGTCCATCACTTGAAATTTCTCCCTATATCTCCAAGCGATCTATCCATTATCGTTCGCAACTCAAAGCAGTTCCTCCAAAACTCGAAGCAGTCCATCCCTTGACTCCAGCACACTGCAAAGCATTTTTTTACCGATCGATCACCTTCAAACCATCGCTAATCCATCTATAATTCGAGAAAACAAACTCCAAATGTAACGGCCCGTACTTTTAACTATTTTAAATAGTTAAATTTAATACGATTATTAAATTAAAATGGTTAGAAATAAATTTTTAGAGATTTATTAATGTAGTTATTGAATATAAACTTGAATAAAATTTTGAAATAACTAACTTTGAAGATTTTGACAATAACAAGTATTGAAATGAAATTCTATGTATTGATTGTGTTTATAATCAATAATTGGGCTTGAATAATAAATGTTGAATTATTTAGATGAAAGTAGAACAATTGTTGATAATTAAAATTCATATGAAATTTTATGATTGTTAATGCAATTTATTGGGTAATTAAATTGTTTAAATTTAATATTGGGACTATTTAATAATTAAATTTTGAATTTAATATGATTGAAAATGATATCGAAAGTTGATTTAAATTTTATTGAAATATGAATGAAGATTGTTAACTTTTAAAATTGGATTTAAAAGTGAATAAGTAGAAATTTTATATTATAATTAACAAGAAAAAAAATAGCCATTTTGGCCACTCTCTCGGATTTTGACGAAAACAGTTTCATCAAATCGTAATATTGAGTTATCATAGGATTTCAAGTTTTGTTGCAATCAGACTTGCCGTTTGGTCGTGCGAGCTTGGAATGGGTAGAATTTAATTAAAATAAATTGATTTTGAAAAGCTATCTTCTACATACGATCGAATTAGGCCTCAAGACTAGTTCCATTGTGTTCGAAATGGGCGAAAAACATTAGAAATGCTAGGCAGCATGCTTTATTTAGAGTTCGAGAATTTCGGGCGTTAGTAGCTAGATACGTTAGTAGCTAGATATTTTTGAATTTTAATAATATATTCTTTCCAAAATGTCAACACTTGTACACAACCCACGCCCTTATATGCCTACCCTCGCACCCCATCTCTCTTTCATTTCAAATCTGTCTGCAACTTAAAGAAAGACGCGATCGAAAAGGCAGAGCAGACCTCGACCGTGGCGAACGAAGGGAGGAGCACCCGCGCGAAGGGAAGGAGTATGACGCGGTAAGGCGCGATGCTCGTTCGCAGCATCTTGGATTTGGGTTCGATCTGGGAATGTATGCATGCAATGATTTGTTCGGCGGTGGGGTGGTCGACGCTTGGGGTGGAGGCATGCTGAGAGGTGGCGCACGCGATGGTAGAGCGAGATCGTTCCTGGTCATCTCGATGACGGGCGTGTGATGTTCGAATCAAGTGCGTTTTGCGTGACCTGGAACAGTAGGGAACGATGATGGTGGAGGAGGAGGTAAAGTTTTTAATTAATTTAGTAATGATTTGGTTAAGTATGTTTTAATTATATCGAAATTAATAAAACGCATAACTTTTACATATGAGGCACGTTTTGGATGAAACGAGTCATAATGCGATCTTATCGATGTTGTCTATAGCTTGGAGTCGAAATGGTAAGCTGGAAAAAATTTCAGTTTTAAATAAAAAGTGAGCATTTTAACGCTCACGACGTACTATAATATTTTTATGTTCGTTAAATTGAAATCGTGAAGTCATCTAATTTTATTGACTGTTGTTTGAAAATGAAATTGACATATGAATTAACTTTAGAAATTAAAACTGATAGTTAAATTTGAACTTGGAATTTAATTTTCAGTAAATTACCTCATATTGATAACTATGAAATTGTTGAGAATTATTGGTTGATTTGGATGTTAATTGTGATTGATGCTATTGGTTGATATTTTGGATGATTTGGATGTTTATTTATTTTGATATCCTATTATCATCTTGTATATTATTTACAGTATATAAAACTGTAAATCGAATTATTTCAAATAAATTAAGAAATAGCTTGAAATAATATGTACCTATGCTATTTATTTTGGACTGAAATGATATATATCCATCCCTGAATTAAAATGAAATAACTGATTCATTTGGCCATAAGATAGAAAAATATAAACGGACACCGGATTTAGTTAAATTAAATGATTTTAAATTTTTTGAATTGAAATTATTTAAATGAGTTTGATTTATAGAAGTAAAAATCCAATTTGTGGAAATCGAATTATTTTCGAAATTGAGCTCTAAATGTTGGAATCGGAATTTGTTAAACGAAATTGTTTAAAAATGAAATTTGAGATTTTGAAGGTAAAATCGAAATATGATTTGAATTTCAAAAATTATTTATTTTAAAAGGATTTGAACTTCCATTTGAAATTTGGATTATTACTAAGAAAAAGTAATATAAATAGATATGTAAATTTGGACCAAGAACGGAATTTATTTTAAGATTTGAATCTAAATTCGAAGTTTGAAGTTTAATTTAAATTCAATGATTTAAATCGATATTCTAAAATCGAACTCGAATTTATATAAATCGAAATAGTTGAAATTGAGATTTGAATTGAAATTAATTCGAATTGGAATTAAATTGTAATTAATTGGGATTGAAATCGAAATTGAATTAATTTGGAATCAGAATTGAATCGATATAAATGGAAATGGAAATTGAAATTGATTTGAATTGGAAGATTAAGATTTGAATCAGTTTGACTTTGAAACTATTTTCAAATAAATTATTTTAATATAAATTGTTTAAAAACTGTGTTTTTAAAATATTCAAATTAATTTGACTTTCCAAGCTATTTTACTATATAAATCATTTCAATATTCAAACTATTTATATTAACTTATTTTAAATATTTAAATATTTTAAAACTATTCAAGCTATTTTCTAAAAATTCAAACCGGTTAGAGTGGGATTATTTATATTTAAATCATGGATTTTACGAATTGGGTTAAAATGAGGTTATAACCTAAATTGAAATTCGAAACAATTTTTGGAAGCGAAATCGTGATATTAAGGCGAAAATGATTTTGAAATAAAATAGTATATTTTAAGTAAATATGATGATTTCAAAATGACTTTGACTTTGAAGCGAATATGATATTTTGATATCAAGTACTAATTGTTTTCAAAATATAAAAGTTTCACTGGGGTGTGAAAAGACGTTTTGTTGTTAAGGAGGCTGTGACCTCTTATTAGCATACTCTATGTCAATATTGGAACCACTTAAACAACTGTGTATGCGGAGGAGACTTCAAAACAAAGTCGTTGGATTTGGTATCGTTTGCCGAATTTGAAGAAAGAGAGATGTAACGACCCGCCATTCATCTCCACAGAATGGCGCATCATTAATAAGAAAGAAAGGAATAGAAAGAGAAAGAAAGAGAAGAAAGAAGAAACAACACATCAGAATCTAAACAGCGGAACGAATAAATTATATTAATAACATAAGTATTACATAGTATACAACAACTATCAGAGTTACACAGATAATACAACACATACTAGACAGTTATAAACACCTGTCTAGTTATACAACACAATACAAAACAACTCAAACAAACGACTAAGAGATACCAACACATCGGAATGCTAGATAACTACAACGCAGAAGTCTCACGCTCCATTTGTTCCTCCACAATTCGTCAAAGATAACCTGAATCCCTTGGCTACTCGTAAAAATTTGAGTACCCAAGAGTTTATGAAAAACAAAATAAACTCCGAGTCAGACATGGGTCTGGTGTGAGTAACAGGTTAAGTTGCTTAACTTTTGAAAACCTTTGGAAAGAAAGGTATCACGTAAGACTCCCCACAAATAAACATGGAATTTTTTTTACCTTACGCTAACCAAACATTTGATAGGAAATCCAGTGATATTATAATAGGTCTAGGGTTCTCAAGTACATAAGAAATAGCCAAAATTGTTACATTATTAAATTCCAGCTACTAGCCACAAAAGTGGGTAATACAATCAAAACCGTTGGCACTTATTGGATTTTGGATTCCATACAATGGCAGGGCTACTGGGGTACCGCCCGTTACAGTACGGGGTCTAGATCACCGTACCGAGGAGCCACCCTAACTCTCCTGCAACACAAGGCTGGAACCATCCCTTACTGGACAGTCCCGAACAAGACAACCGCGGCAGTTGTCACAAATCAACCGCCCCACATAGCCGAATAAAAAGGGACTTCTAGACAGGGGAAAATCTTGTCCTGAAATGGGCATGACCCACCTAGCCTTGCTGCACCTCCCTTGTTTTAGCCATTCCCGGTTGATGAGGCTTGAGGCTATGATTACCTTTAGAGAACACATCTCTTAGAATGCTCATCGTCCACCTGACGGTGTTCTGAAAGCATTCAATCCATGCAAGTTCGTTATGGGTTCGAACGAAACCGAAGGCATTATCTCGTTACACTCGTTTTGGAATCACCCTCAGAGTTAACGACGATAACCCTTGCACTCTGAATCTTCATCTTCACTTGAGATTCACGATCTATCGTTAATTTGGACCGATGTGGTTTTCAGATATCCAAATATGGAAACCCGATCCCGGTCTCATCGAAATCCAAAGCGTGTCTTTTAGGTCCAAGTTGTTTTAAAGTTAAAACAATCCAATTTAATTATCTATATAAACACAGATAGATAATTCACATCATCACAATAGATAATCAACATTATCATCACAAACAGGTAATCCATATTATTATCACAAATTGATAATCTACATTATTGTCACCAATATATAATTCATATTATCATCACGATGCAACCAATGTATCCATATCACATAATTCTAATCTCATATCTGAAATTCAAACCCTTCAAGACAACCCATATCATCTATTTATAAGCAAGGGTTATGTCACTCATGGGCTTTCCAAAGGTTTTTGTAGCTTGGATTTACGAGTGCATATCTACTCCTTCCTATTCTCTGATTATAAATGGCATCAGTTCTCCCACTTTTGTTCCAAAACAAGGAATCAGGCAGGGGGATCCATTGTCTTCCTACATATTCATTCTTGTCATGGAAGTCTTCACAAGACTGTTAAAGCCCATGTATCATAACAAGCAAATTCATTACCATCCCAAGTGCAAGGACCTTCAAATAACTGCCCTTCTTTTCGCTGATGATATAATGATTTTCTCCAAACCTAATATCCAATCTCTGGGGGGTATTAAATGTGCTCTTCATTCTTTTTACTTAATGACTGGCCTTAATCTTAATCTCCATAAATCCAGCATCTTATTCTCTGGAGTGACTAACATACAGGTTGAAAATCTGACTTCTTTTGCTGGTATGCAATCCATGTCAACAGATATGACCTATCTTGGGCTTCCTCTCTGTACTTCAAGAGTCACATTTGCTGACTGTCTTCCTCTTTATGAAAAGATCGCTGTTGTTATGGACTGTTGGGCTAATAGATTTCTGACTCAAGCTGGTAGGCTCGTGCTTGTTCATTCTGTCGTGCTTGTTCATTCTGTTAGCCAATCCTTAGTGGTTTATTGGGCAAGGACTTACATTCTACCTGCTAAACTTCTGTAATTGGTGAGAAGAGCAATGATGAGATTCTTTTGGTTTGGAACCATTCACACTAGGAAAGTCCTCCCTTGTTCTTACAATATTATTGAGTTGCCTAGAAGCAAAGGGGGACTGGGTTTGCAAAATATTAGGGCTTGGAACAAGGCTCCATACAGCCAACATTTCAATGCATTGCTTATCAAGCATGACACTTTGTGGGTGAGCTGGACACATAAATATAATGTTGGAACTAAAAAATTCTGGCTTATGGATATACCTCAATCATGTAGCTGGATTTGGAGGAGCATTCTAAAATTAAGGTCCATTTTCAACCTCTTGTTCAACTGAAGCTATCGGAGTCTAGTTTGTGTAGTTTCTGGCATGACCCTTGGCTAGGTAAGGGTGTGATTCTGGATCATGTTTTCAGTGCTCAGCAGAAGTTTAAGTGTGGAACTGGCCCCAATTCCCTTGCTGCTAATCATATTGTTAATGGAAGAATTGAGTTTCCCTATACAAGCAATCAGACTGTCAGGGATTATTGGAATAAGTATGCCACTTCCTTATATGATTCATATGATTATGATACTGTCTTGTGGAATGGTCAGGGGCACTCAATCAAAAAATTTACGTTGCTTTGAATGGTCTTGACACAATGCCGGACAGTAAATGGAGGAAGGTTACTTGGATGGTGGCATCAAGTAGCAGTGACAATCTCATGTTCTGGAAGGTGATTTCCAATGCTCTGATGACTAGAGACAAACCGTTGAGTTTTGGTATGACTCTTCTTCCTGAGTGTGAGTTGTGTCATCAGCAAGCTGAAAGTGTTCTGCACATTTATTTTGATTGTCCTTATGTTCACTACATCGGTTCTCAAATGTTGAATTGTATCCTTAAGGTTTTTCATTTACCTGTCAGCATTAACCTATGGAACTTGATGGAAGGAGCCATCACGTGGAGGGATGACAATAGGCAACTCCTTTTTTTGGTTGTGAAAAAATTAATGGTGGAAATATGGAACGAAAGGAATAACAGATGCTTTGAAGGAATAAGCAGAAGCAAGGAAACTGCGTGGAAGGTTACAAAGCATAGCATACTGTTGGGGATGAGAGTAAGCCCTTTTAAGTTTCATGAAAACCACTTCGAGCCTTGGATTCCTTAGCGTTGTCTTCTTGATGCTCCTTTTCTTTTTTGTTGTTGTTTGTGTTTACTTCATGTCTGCTTTGTTGTACGCTGTTGTTGTGTGCTTTGTTGTGTGCTGTTTGTAGTGTTTTCTTTTTTTTGTCTTTGGTTAATAAAGCTGGTAGGGGTCCAGTTTCAACCCCGCTTAATCTGTTCAAAAAAAAATGAATTAAATTAATTACTTCCAACTCTAATTAATTTAAAGTGAATTAAATTAATTAATTATCTTTAATTAATTTAAAATGAATTAAATTAATTACTTCATCATATAAATCTTGCTTACTTAACCATTAATTGGTTACAAATAAATTAATTAATTATCCTCAAATTAATCACCTTAATTAATCACTCTTGATTAATTATCCTTTAATTACATTCAAGTAATTATCCTTTAATTAATTTCAAAAATTAATTATCCTTAACCAAAAACAGTAATTAACCTTTAATTACTCCATTAATAAATTAACTATAATCAATTACATTAATCCTTAATTAATTACATTAATTAATTACTTCCTTAATCACTTATCATTGATTAACCAATCTTAATTAATTAATCCTTAACTACATCATTAATTATATTAATTAATGATCCTTAATTTATAATTAATTACTTTATTTAAATTAATTACATTAAGTAATTAACCTTAATTAAACCAAAATTATTAATCATTTTTGATTAATCACATCTAGTAATTAACTACTCTTAATTACTTCATTAATTACTCCTAAATCAATTACATTTAATAATTAATTATATTTGTTAACCACCTCTGATTAATCTCATTAGTAATTAATTACCCTTAATTAATTACATCACTTAAATATTTTCAAATGACTTAATCAATTAATGCTTAAATTAATTACACTAAGTAATTAATTATTAATTACTTTCACAAAATAATCATCCTTCATATTAATTACACAAGTAATTAATCTCAAAACTCTTCCATACTTCAATTAATTACCTTCAGTAATTTACTTATCTTAATTACTTCTCTAGTAATTATTTCTCATTGATTACTTATCAACCCATCCAATGATTATTCTGAATTAATTAAACTTAATTAATTAACTTAAACTAATCTAATTAATAAATTAATTACAATGAGTAATTAATATCTTTAATTACTTTCATAAAGTAATCATACTTAACCAAATACCATAAATGATTATCTACATTACTTTATCCAATTAATTATCAAAATTAATTACATTAATTAACTAATAAATAATTCCAAGTTAATGACCTTCATTAATTTATCATCAATTATTTAATTATCTTTCTTAAGTAATTAAATTAAATTAATATTAATTACTAATTTAATTAATCTTAATTACTTAACTTAACCTTAATTAATTTATTTAAACCCTTAATTATTTAAATAAATAAATTAAATAAATTATTTAAATTACCTTACTAATTTAATGAATTAATAATCATTAAATCTTTGATTTACTTTAAAATAAAACCTCTTTTATTAATGATTGCATTATCATTAACAAAGTAATTTAAAACAACTTACTCTAAAATTTGTTTTCAAATTACATTTAAATTTTTTAAATTTAAAGCGAAGTCAAACTTAGGTTAAACAAAGTTTAAAAACATTTTAAAACCCCTTTAAAACTTATGCTAAGAATTTCTTATTTATAAAAGATGTTTAAAGGAATTTAAACCCAATTTCATTTAAAATACAAATCATATTTATATTAGCTTAAGCATTCAAAGTTGTTTAAACATTTTAAATTTTAGAAACTTCCTTTATTTCTAAACTATGATTCAAATTTGGATTTGAATTCAGATTTAAATTTAAGTTAAATCTCTACTTTTCTTTAAAGCTTACTTTAAATTAGACTATGTAAACCCTTAAAAAATTGTTCAAACATTTTAATTTAAAAAGTTTAAATTATATTTTAAAACTGGAATTCAAACCTAGTTTAAATCCATACTTAAAATTTAAGTTTAATTTCTGTTTAAAACCTGCTTCAGATTTTAAAACCAAAATTGAATTGGAAATAAACCGTTTTTCCAAAGAAACCTGTAAACATTTATTACCCAAGCCCCCCTACAATTACCAAGAGAAAAACCCTCTAAAATTTCGAGCAAAAACTCGAATTTACTCGAGTATAACACGAGTCCCAAAGATCTGCAAACCCAACAATTTCCACCTGACCCAATTTCTTCACCGTGCATATGCACGGTGGTTCTGGCCACCTCCGGCCACCCCCAAGACCTCGAACAAGTCGACGTTCATCCTCCGATCCAACATCGATCATCAGATCCACACAAATATCACAATATCAGAACTCAAGCACCCAAAGCAGAAACTTGAAGCAACAGGAAACCTTCTCGAATCTGGAAAAAAAAACTCCTCGTCCTCGCTCCTCCGGCCATCGGAGGCGTTGGAACTCCGTCCAACTCTTCTTCAACACCCGAGCTACCCTCTTCCCAAATAATAAAGCACTCGATCACCTGTATCCACCATGCCGAACAAAACTACAGCACCATCTAGAAACTAGGTTTTCCAATCAAATCCAACAATCACCATCGCCACAGTGATCTTCCACTAACTTCCCCATTTTTTTCCTAAATCACTGACCCCTTTTCTTCCTCCAGAAAGAACTACGACCCTTAAGACCATCGAGTTCAATAGAATTTTCCCAAATTTCAATTTCTGGTTAAACCAGAAATACTCTTTAATCCCATAACTAAAAATAGTGATTTTTGTTTTAAAAATCAAATTTTAGTTTAAGCTATTGATTCATATACCTAAAACAAGAATCCTGACAATTTATTTTAACTTATTTTTAAGCTTGCTGATGCTTATTTATTTCCAGAGGAAATATAATTCAGTTTTACCTAACTAGATTTTTTTTTAAATTATAATACAACAAACCTACTTTGTCCAATGCTCAAGTCTTAACAAAGATTGTATTAATAGCAAATAAATTTTGATTAATTCTTGACCCTGGAACAAGTACTACAGTATATAAAATAACGCTATGCATTCATACAGACACACATTTGTATATATTTACATAACAACTTATTTCAGATAAAAATCAAGCAACAGATCCAACTTGTAAATTTTTTTTTAAAATGTTGTTACTCACCTGAAAACAGAGATGAATCAAAGCACAAATTTTTTTTTCCTGAAAAACTTTTTGTTTTGATTTAAAAACCAGAGTGCCCTTTTGCTTTAAAAACTTCAACTTGAATGCTTCTTAGAATTTGATAAAAACTTGAGTGTTTGCTGATTTAAACTTGCATGCAGGTCCAAGTTCCAGATTACAGAGGCCAAACCCAGATTTTAAAGAAGTGTAGGCTAATGGGGTTTGAACTTGCTTCAGATCTCAAGTTTTAAAGAATGCAGTTGCATGCTTTTGGAGTTTTGTAGTTGCAGAATGATTTCAGGCATTTAATGTTGCAAATGATTTTCAGGTTGATGAATATGAAGAGAGCTCCAGATTTTGGTTTGATAACAATTTCTAGATTTTGATTTTGAGGATTTTCTTTACAGATTTGTATACAGGCATGAACAGATTGAAGAATTGGATTTTACAGGTTTGCATGATCTAAATTTTTACAATGGATTACAAGATCAAAACATGCAGACTTTGATTTTAGTTTTGAGGGAGAGTTTTTAGAGTTTTGATTTGTATTGAATTTTTTTTTGTTTGAGGAGTAATTTCTAGATCTTTGAACTGAATTTGATTTTGGATTTTGGAGGGTTTGTTACTGAGTTGTTTTCAGCTGAATTTTTTTTCCTTAACTTAGAAAAATGAACATTAGAAAAAAAATGAGGGTGAAGAAACATGTTTTATATAAGTATAAATGATTTATTAAAAAAATTAAAAGAAAAATTAAAAATAAAAGGACACATGTACTAAATCCTTACATTTGTCAAATTGAGTAGATTAATTGTTTACATTTGTCTCATTAGTTACCTAGGATATTAACACTTGTTTTATACATATTTTACTTATTTTTTTATTTAATTTAAAAGTAAATAAAACCCCTTTTCTTTATTTGTTAATAGTTATGTGTGTGTGTGTGTGTGTATGTATATATATATATATATATATATATATATATATATATATATATATATATATATATATATATATATTACTTACTTCCATATGTAAATGTATATGCATTTCTTTTTTTTAAAGAAAATGAAATAAAACAATTTATATAAAAATGAAACCTTACAAAATTTAGATATGTTTATTCATTTGAATTTAAAAATTAATTCAAATTCAAATGCTATTCATACATTTAAAAATCCAATTTAAAACTAATTTATATCCACATATTTTAATTTTAAAATAATAATATTGTCTTTTAAAATCTATCTATATTTATACATTTATTAATATTGTTTGAAAACAACATATTTATTAATTTAAATAATTTATAAAAGAAATTATAAATTACATATCTTATTTAACTTATTTAAATGCATTAATGTTCAATTATAAAAAAGATATTTTAAATTTTCTTATATAATTTCAAATTATCAAAATGAATATTAGAATTTAAAAACAAGATTTTAATTGTTTATTTAACTTCAAATCAAAACTTATCTATTTACAATATATATATACACACATTATAAATAGGAAAACATTTTATTAGTTTTCAAAAGATAAAATTCACCAATTAAACATTTATTTATTTGGATTATTAAATCAAGTTAAATTTTATTAACAGAATTTTATCAAATCAATTTACTTTTAAATACAGATTATTAAATTGATATTGCTAAAATTTCCGGGATATCACAAGAGCGATGATGGATAGATCTCGACACTTGTGCCAATTTGAAATACTAAAACTGGACGGCTTGACAGGGCCAAGCGGTCTAGTTATCCCTAGCGGACATCCATTCTTCGATTTTCTTGGAGTTGGTCCATATTATTACTCTTATTGTTGGTTTCGATTGGTGCACCTTGATTGTGGGATAGCTTTTTTTGATTCGATATGGGATGGATGGACGCGGCGGGCGGTCGTGGTTACGATGTGTTACCACCAGCCCTGCTACCGGAACTAATAGTATCCTATTTGGGCATTGCCTCACATGTCTTATCATACTCTTATCCCTAAATGAGACCACTACGATTTTGGTTTAGTGTTATCGTATCACGGCGCATCCCTATCCCCCGATGCGCTACTGGGGCATTATATGCAAACTGTACGCCAATGCTTAAAAACATGTTAAGTGGGATTAATATAAAGCCTTAACATAAAGAAAAATATTTATTTTACTGATTAGACATTATATATAGCGTATTCCACAATATATAATATTTTGACAGATCCTTAAGAGATGGAAAATCCCATAACATCTCCTGAATTATTGCACGCACGCTATACACTGGATAGGAAATGTGAAATTCCGTAAAAATATTTGATGCTATCATCACACTCGGCCCAGGGCTGAGTATTTCAATGCATTGAAGGACATTTTTTGAGGACATAGATGAAGATTTGGTATATTATTACTATTATTATTCCTCGCATCATGTTCTGCTGCATAATTTATTTTTCACTATTGTATATATAACTTTGATAAATGTTGTATAAATTATAATAAAATGTATAATATAAACAGCTTCATGAACTATTTATTTTATTATTATATTTTGTCATTCCGCTACGAGATTCTGAGTTTGTTTTCTTCTTCTTTTCTTGTTTTCTTAATTAACCCCAATGATTATCGATGTTCTAAGATTGTTTAAGTTGAACATGTGTGGATTATTGTCGATTTAAACCTTCCAAAATGTGGGTTGTCACACCAAATGACTTGAAATTCCGAACATAGCTTTATGAGGCCTTCCTTATTTCATCATATCGATCGCATGTGATTTCGACCATTATTGATCCATCACTACTAATCCATAATGTACTCTTGTAACTGAATTGCCATTCTCTCAATGTTTCTAACTAAACAAACATAACACAATCAAGCAATCATCATACATGATATATCCTAACAAGTATATGTCTATATATATATATATATATATATATATATATATATATAAATGAAGCCTAAATCTAAAGGTAGAACCGTAAGAACAAAGGAGATTCATAAGAACACTAATCTCATAAATCTTTTTCGAATTGTTTGAAATTTACATATATGATTAAAGAAGGATTAAAATGTATTTTGAGTTTAGAAATCTTTTAAAAACATTATTAAGTATCATATAGTTGCAAATTAGTGAGTAAAAGATTAAACCACTCACCTAAATCCTAAGCAATCTAAAGCAAATCCAAATAAGCACGAATCCCAAGAACGAATAGCGGCTCCAAGATGATCTCTAGCAGCAAATGCTCAATCCAAGGTGCTAATCTCATTAATATTCCTCTAATAACATAATTTGGCTAATTAATGTAGGGATTAGGGTAACTTTTTGGCTATGAAGTGATTAATGAGGGTTTCTCTCTATCTTTGGGAAGTGTAAATTGATGAAGAGTAGTCATATCAGCCCCAACCTCATGTTAATCCCAAAATGGCAATGGGCCTCCTACCTATGAACCCACTAATTATCCGTTACGTTTTCCAAAATCAAGTAATTTAAACAGCCATATCTCCCTAACAGTATGTCTGCTTTCCTATTGTGAGCACTATATGGAAAGAGAAATTATCGTTTCGATCTAACGAAAGTGGTTTCAGACTTTATTTCTGCTCCTATCAAAAATTATAGACCATACAAAATTTTAGGATCAAAATTGTCCGATAAAAAAAAAAATCTAAAGATGGAAAATGGCTCATAAAATCATTTTCCAAAATTATAGAATCATACGACCTCATATAAAAATAATATTAATATTCTATGATCCTTTGATACGTAGAATATGGGTCATTACGTTAGTAGCAGCCGAATAGTATAATTATAATGATATATATCTACCGAAAAAGTACATAAGACGTAAGGAAAAGTCAAGGATATGTCATACTGTTTAAGTTGAAATACCTTGATTATTCTGTGGAACAAACCTAGAGATTTCTTTCGGTTGTGGCTTCACTATATTGCTTTGATATTTAATAAACAAACCAACAATTTAGGTTTAATTATGAATAAGATAATTTATTGCTTTGGTGTTGGAAAGGGAAAACCCTTCCACATATTACTGGTGCATTCTCTCTATTTTTTTTTACTTAGGGCAATATGTTACTCATACCAAACTTTATGTCCGAGATGTGTCTTTACTCTTGTTTTCTCTATAAACTCATATGTATTCATTCATATAGGCCGTGTTTATGAGTTTAAACATGTTGTTTTTAGGATGACTGAATAGTGTAAGCCGAAGATGAAGTAAGAGGCTTGGGTGTTATATTCTTGTTTTTTTATTCCATTCTATGTACTGTTCATGTCTCCATCTTCATATATCGTGCATGACATTAATAGCTATGGCATATTTTTGAACCCACGTAGGCACAACTGTGAAATGTAAAAACAATTATTAAACTAAATCAGTAATGATGTGTTTCATTTTTTTATCTGCTTTACTACCGAAGATTGTATAATATAGCTGATCTCATGTATGCCACTGAAAGATAATTCCAAGGTGATTGCAGCACATTAGGACTCCGTCTTTGATTTTGGAATAAGGGATGTTATAGTTGGTATCATAGCTAATGTTTGGGGACACTTGTGTTAAACATAGTTAATATCATATGGTAAAAGGTAAACACCTTAGGGAGGGTAAGTGCTACTATATGACATATTTTTATTTTGCTATAAGTGAATATAGATGAGTTTAGTAGAGATTTCCTACCGATAATCACTTTCTTTCTTTTGTTTATTATAATGACTTTTCTAGAAGAAATGGATTTGAGAATGAAAGAGCCAGGTTTTGAGGTGCCAATTCCAGAAGAGAGAATGATAGTACTCGAAAGTAGAATGCAATGAAAAAATGCCTTCAACAGCGGTAAATGAGTCAATCCTACCCGTCGTAAGGATGGGTATAAATGTTTTGCTCTGATGGTTTATGTCCTAGATGACAAAAGAAGCTATGCTGGAAGTAGTCGAGCCAACACCAACGATTAGGGTGGACTTTATAAGTAAGAACTATAGGAGTCCTAGGGATAGGATGTTTACTAAGAAAGAATTAGCAGTAGAAGTGCTGAATTGGTTAAAGGTGTGTGAGTGAATCTTTAGGGATTTAGGGATGACTAATGAGCAGAAGCAATGGTTGGCTTCTAAATAGCTATATGAAGATGCTTTGTATTGGTGGGGGACTATGATATCCAAGATTCTCGAGAAGAACATTATTTGGGAGCAGTTCAGGGAGATGTTTGAGGTCCGGTCTATTTTGAAGTATTAAAAGAGTGTGTTGCCGAGGAATTTAATCAATCATAGGTAAGGGGATCTTTCCTTTAAGGAATGTAACACCCCACAATTTTAACGATCGAATATTTAAATGATTATTGTAAACATTTATTTATTAATTAATAAAGCACCCATTATACTCAATTTTTCAAAGATAGGTGAATAGGGACTCGAGACACCCATCGTTGAGACCATAATTACATCAGGAGAAAAAAAGTATAAACCTAGCTATGTTTGGAGTTGATAAATTTTTGAAGTGAATAATAATTTCTTGAGAAAGAATAAATTTGGGCTAAGGCCCATTAGCTTGCCTATAAGTTTTCTAATCCTTTTGTTACTTTAATTTCACGTTACTTTTCCTCCTCCTTTCCTAATCCTTCTCTAATTATTCCTTAATCCCCTGAGCCTTGAATCACTAATCCAAGCTTAAGTAAAATTCCTAAATTCAAAAAAAAATCACCATACTTCATCACTACTCATTCATCATATAGCCCATTAAAGAATTATCATGAAGTGGAGTTTGTAGTTAAATCTCAACTCTAAAGAGAGCTTGAGATTGGATTGTAGTGATTAAGGCTCAATTTGGTGAAGAAGAAGGTGATGGAATGATTCTCCTAACTTATTTACATGTAACACTTCATGTATTTGTTTGAATTTTGAAATTATGTAAAGTGATTAGTGAATGTTAGGAGATGATTTTGGCTTAAGTTTATACCTAAACATGTTTATGTCATAACAATATTTATTACAAACCTTTAAGACCATTTTATGAAAAGTTAGCAAGCTTTGGGCTTGTTTTGGGTTGATTAAGTGATTGTGAATGATTGTTTGGGGTTATATATGTGTTATAGATATGATTTGGTAATTATAAACTTGTAGAAATTATATATGAACGTATTGAGAAAATTAGTAAGTTAGTTAAGTTGTTTAGATGCTCTACACTTATTAATAAAGTGATTAGTGGCATAACAAAAATCAATTAGTACTTATAAATATTATTTAAGAGAAGGAGTGGTTTTATAAATATATGGAATATTTTATAGAATGAAATTGGTAAACTAATTAAGTGGTTATAAGATTTACACTTATTATTAAAGTGATTGGAGGGCTTAATTATCAGTTATAAATATTATTTAAGTAAAGGAATAATTTTATAAGTGCATGGTATATTTTATAAAACAGAACCATATTTTATAAAATAATATAAAAGAATTATTTTATAAAATGGTTATAAATGAATACTTGATTATAATGAAGTATTATAAAGGCTTTAAATGATTTATAAGCTAGTTTGTATTTTATAAAATAATGGAATGATTTTATAAAATTGCAGAAAAAGATATAAGACTTTTATTGAAAAGGTTTAGCGAATAAAAGAAAGACCTGATTAAGTGGTAATTAAGTCACTTATTCAAATATGCATGTATGTAAATGCATATGGGTAAGAATAGGTATATGTGTATTTGAAGGTATATAACAGTTGAAGCAATTTACATATTGTAATTAGAATTATTGTGCATGTTTGTTTGTGTAAATATGTGTGCAATTATACGAATGAGTGTGTTTGTGTGTATTGATGTATGTAAGTGCATTGTGGCCATCTTACATAGTCATAGTGACTATCGTGTGCGTTGCGTTAGAGTATATCGAGTCGAATAATCGCTCCTGTGAAGCCCTAAGTCACATGGTGGTAAAGTACGCTTGTGTACGCATGTGTGAACATGCACAACTGGATATATTGGCACGCATAGGCATCACATGAGGCAAGATGGCCGATTGAGTACGTTTTGGTGTGATTAGAGAGAGCCAGGTTGCTAGAGTCACCTGTTGAACTTTACACATGCAAAGGGTGGATTTATAAAACATAAGGAACCACTTCCAAAACATCAAGTAATGAGCTCTGGAGTAGGTCTGATGTGGTAAAGACAGGCTTATCGGATGAAGCAACGGAGGAAATGGCACATGAAATGATAGATGGTAGGGATCGATAGCTCACTGCCCAGGCTTTACTTCCTGGGAGAATTCCCCATCGGTCCATCATTGGGACCTGACCAGTACACTGGTGGGGACCGTGTTCTAAGCATCAAAGCTTGGGCATGGAGTGTTTTTTGGGGATTTCTCTCTCAGTTCAGGCGCGGGTCGACATGAGATTTCAAAGAAGCTTCGTGCCACTCTAGAATGCAAGGCGAGGCTCGATTTTAGATGCAAACATAAGAGGTGCATAAGTGGTCAACAAAGATCACTAATGCAACATCCTCCACTCCAAGACTCGAAATTAGATGCCAATGATACTACAGTCATCACCGGAATAATTTTCTAAGGACAAAATGAGTTCAATATTTTTTTTGCAATATAAGTAAATAGAGCAGCTAAATATATTTTTCATTACATCTTTGCATTACAAGATCCATTACATTATTAAAACCAAGTTGTTTCTATATAGGGGTAAATATATAACAAGAAGCTCGGAGTAGTTTGTGTCCGACATATAAAGATGCCAATACCACACCTAACTAGTTATAAATCCTGGCTTTACACAGTGAAAATTTCAAAATACTTTTATTTAAATGGCAAGCCTCCCGCGCCGTCTTCGGAATTTTTTTTGTCCTTCAAAAGATACATATCTAATCCATAAACTCAGTCCACTCGAATGAGTACTCATGAGTTTATGGGAAATAAAAAAACACGAGTCATATAATAGGTCTGGTGTGAGTAAAACCTTTACCCTAAGCATCCATAGTGAGACCATGACGCTAACATAGAACTGGTATTCCCATCACTTCATCATCACAGCATAACACACGTCAATATATATAGAAGCAACAATATATATCATAGAAAGAAACCACGTATGTATATTTAGTCAATAAGTGTGCCCTACACTTTTTATCCATTAATGAACATTTCATATGTCATTCATTATGCAAACAAGACTAGCCATTGTATTCTTAATTTAGGGTTGCCATCTAGGACGCCACCTAGGACTAACTCAACTCCTACTTCCTATGCTTATAGTGTAATCGTAGGTGTCTTTATTTTATCATCAACAGATAATTAGGTTGCCACACAGGCCTCACGCCATTATTCTCGTATTTTGTTGATAATAGACCACTAAATGCTACCCAACCCTTACTCCCTCGCTCTCGTTTGTTTATCATGAATGGACAGTCGAACGCTATGCAAGCCTTACTGTACAGAATTCACTTAACTATCATAATTAAACAATTAGGTGCCACACAAGCCTTCGATCAATGATGCCAATTTCGATGTCGTGGTTTTGACACTTGGCAGCTATAGGGGACTTCGATCAACAATGCAAATTATAATGTCATAGGTTTGACATTCGGTAGCTACTCAGGCCTTAACTGTACCAATTATTTGGTAGCCACACATGACTTAATGATACCAATTATTTGGTAGCCACACAGGACTTCAAATGCCACTCAGGCCTTCCTTTAATTATAATATCGTCTTTAGACATGTGATTGCCATAAGGCCTTACATCAATCATATTCGAATAAGGAATTGAGTTTATCCTTCTTATTACCACAAAGGCCTTTCATTTGCATTTATATTCTTACAAATGGTTTCATTTAATAACGGTGTACTCTACACAAGATAAATATTTTTATTTTTATTTAACTGATACTCTATTATTTACTAGCTTCTCTAAGCTTACTTTATTTCAAAAAAAGTTAACATAACTTTAACTTATAAAATCTTCCATTTATACCATAACTATGAAATAGTTCAATAACACTTGAAAACTGTCTTCCAAAATGCGTTAAGTATTTGTTATTTTATATAGAAAAATATAACTTCCTAAACTACTACAAGTTGTATGTTGACTATCCTATAGCCGTCTGTTTAATTAAAACGTTATTAATGTTTGTGTGAAAATCCCAAGCCAATACGCACTACCATCGCGTTTAATTTCTATCTGGTTATCGGTATAATTTCTATCTGGTTATCGCGTTTATTTTCTATCTAGTTATTGCGTCCAATTTCAACAGAGCCATTGTGGGGTGTCCGTATAGGAGCCTCCGCATGCTATTAAGGCCTTCAAAAGTTTATTTATTTGGCATCTTCTTCTGTGTGTGTATTTCATGTGTTGGAATGCTGATTTTGCCATAATTGGTCAACATGTTCTAATATTTAAACATGCATGCGTGTCATCATTTCATGTAACGTAACTCGAGATATCGCCAAGCAAATGCCATCGCGATAAATTGCTTTATTAACATACCGTCGTGATATATATGAATATATGTATGTACAAGTTTTCATGTTTATCTTTATGAGCCATCGCCTGCAAATTTTGTAGGCAATCTCATTTCATTTGCGTTCGCATGCTATAATTTCATAAGTAATAATATATTCAACTTGTCCTGTTAATTTCATACGCTATCACTCCATCATGTGTGCTGTTTTCGACCCGCATACTTACATATTTCATGTGCTATTCAATATATACACATATTCCATGTATTATTCAAAACATACATGCAATATGTACCTCTATTGTTAGTTAATATATCAACGTGTCCCTTCCTGTCGTGGTTAATATGTCGGGTTTCATACGCAATGCATTTTTATGCTTCATAATATTCAAAGCCACTAATAAGAGCATTTGCAACAAATGGGGTTGATCACCATTGCCATTGTAACGTCCCGTGGATTTTAACACTTCTTATAACAAGTAACTGAATTTTCTTGAAAATATATAATTTAAATTTATAATGAAAATTTGATATTTGGATTACGTCTATTTTAACATAGCCAGCAGCAAAAATTTATCCGGGAATATGAAAGTTAGTTCTGTTGTGTAATTTTAAATTTTAATTTTAAATTCAATAATTTTTTTGAAATTAAAATGTTTTCGAAATCTGAATGTTTATTATATAATAAATATGTATATCGTTTCTTGATTGAGACATCATATTTCGTTTTGCTAAATTTGACTGTTAAACCTTCGTTTATCTTATTTCGGTGTTTTAGCAGCATTTTAAGCAGCGAATATATACTTTTGATAGAATGATCGTATCATTCATATCTGTATATCATTATGTTCGTCTCGCCGTGCTAATTTTCGCAGTATATTCATTTCTGTGTTTCGTAGTCCGATGGACGGCGAAATCCGTGAAACGGTTCGCCGTATCGGTCCGCTTTGAGCCTTCGTATCGGTCCACTTTGAGCCTTTTGGATTTCTTGTGTGTATTCATTATCCTCCTTATAAATCAAATACCCATTGCTTTTATTATTCAAGAATTCAAGGATTGAATATCACTATTCCCATTTGCAATATGTTATTTATGGTTCGTCGCTTGCATTCATTCTCTCTTTTGTTCAGAAAAGAAAATAATAATAATATAAACTGGGCTCTCCATGGATGTGCGTTGATACGGCTATTATCTTCTCATTTGCTTCACTTTCTTTCTGCCTCTTCCCAGCGTCTCCGTCGAACAAATAGCCTCGCCTCCGCCATTATAAAAAATAAAAATAAAAATAAATAAGTATAATATATATATATATATATATATATATATATATATATATATATATAGACACACACACGAGTAGTTTGGTACGTGCGATGCACGTGCGCATAACGAACTGGTATTTCGAAACCCTGGCTGTTAAAGCAAACTGTAAGTAATAAATATAGCTGCCGTTATTATTTTTTCTCCTTTTTGTTCCGGGCTGGAGACCGACATCAACAATAAGTTGATGGCGGAGTTAAAAAACTTTTGATAAGAAATATTTTATGTTAAATAAAGCAGAGTTGTAGTTATAAAGTTGGAAGTTTTTGTACATACATATATCAACTATAAAGTCACCTAGGTAGAGGACTTCATTCTTTCAAAGCCAACATAGTAAAGTATATATATGCAGAACTACTTGATAGCTAAAAACTAAATAGATTTTGGACTTTAAACCACATACATACGTGTACAAAGTAACTTGCATATTTAAAAATTGACACTGAAACTTCTAAAAGTCCAATGTATTCAAGTCTTTCGTATACTCAACACGTGCAAAGCTATTATACCTAAATGCTTTTGTGCATATACAAACCTAATACATGTCTAAAAAACCATGTATAAAACCTTTTGTATATCCGGAGCCTTTATCCATAAAATCGCACATAGGACAAAATATGTTAAGTATGCGAATAAGAGATAGGAGAGAAGTATATTTGCTGTTTCGTATAAAAAGTAACAAGAAGGTTTAGGAAGCTTGAATGGAATTTACAAAGACGGAAGAATTTATGGAGGTGAGTTGATAGGATAGGCAATGGTGTGTGTTGAGGCTATTAATAGAGATGTGCATATAATATGTAGTGTTGCACATATTAAAAATTTTGAGTGGAAAAGGTATTAGCCAAATTTGCAGCTAAATTTGAAAAAGAATTTATAGAGAACATGGTAAGTGAACAGCGAAGGAAAAGGTAAATGTTTCACGTGCTTGCATGCTGAGAAAATTAGCATATACAAAGTTAATTCCAGTTGAAGAATTTTTTTGGCATGTACTTACAAAATTTGAATTGTACGGTTGTAGAATATAAAGTGTACGAAGGTTGCAACCTTTGACAATGTTTGTACTTGACTACGTAATAGTTCACTTACACGTCCTACTTTATTCTGAGGTGTTAGACTTTGTAAGTACAGATGTTGAAGACAATTATGAAAATGGAGAAGCAAGCTTTTTACTACTGAAACAAACTTCAGTCATTTTATTTCTTCACGTTACATTGTTGCGTAGATTTTTTTTTTTTTTTTTTTTGGAACTGGTACTTTATATACAACAAATTAATGGGACAACAAATTCCATGTCAAATAAACGTTCGAAAGCAAGTTTCGAACTTGTGACATGTTGCACCAAGCCGAATCAACTAACCACTTGGACAATGGTGCTTGTCGATTGTTTTTTAGTTATGTCTGACATTTAGATTCTTGGGATAGTAAGAAAGCATGCTTCGTCAACACCTCACCAATTTAAAGAGAGACTGTATATAGGCTGAAAATTAAAGTTTCCGTGCCGAAATATTGAGTGAATACACGTATCAAAATTTGAAGGGTCCCACACCAGATCTTGAGATGATAATGCAAGCTGCAGAATCAATTAAGTGCATGAACATGTTGACATCGTAACTTATTTAGATAGAATATTGTTTAGGTGACTTTGGTAATATATATAAGCATGTACCAAGAATTATACGGTTAGGTGTGTGTATTCTCAAAATAACATATGAGTTTCACATAAATGTATTGTTGAAAATGATATGGTTAATCAAATTATTGTTATTTCCAATCAAAGAGTGGACTTGAATAGAATACTCGACTATCCATAATTAAAGGTGATTTCATTGTTATTATATGTAGAGATATCATTCGTATGACTAATGATAACAGTTCACATATACATACATACTAATACACATAATCATTAACCATTATCCACAACTACCATTTCGAGTATAACGATGAAAGGTAGAAAAATAAAAGTATTTAAAATCATACAGAAGGACCAAGGAAGATTGATTCTCATATTCATCAACCAAACTTTTGATATTCATTAAACATCATTTTCTAATACACCCGTATCAATCTTGTAAAATTGATATTTCATTTATCAAAAGTAAAATACACTTGTGCTTAAAATTCCACTATCTATGGAACTTCCACTGATCTGGACTCATCATTATTGCTCTACTCCTTTCTCACCACTTACCTGCAATATAATACAGATTGTTCTTGTCACAATATGATGAAAACATGTTCCATTGCATAAATATTTAAATGAAGGGCTATTTATTCTCATATTCTAATATTCTCTAAGCATTAAAAAATGTTTCAAACACCATCTTCAATATATATGATGAAAACATGTTCCATTGCATTAGGTATGTTACTGTCATTAACTACCTTAGGAAGCAATACCAAAATAACTACAATTGTTTTGGTCCTTGCTAAATATTTTCCACTAATTGTGATAAGCATTTAATTAAATGCTTTGTAAGTTATATGAATTAAAGGATTAGCATTACACTATTATTAAATTAACGTATCAGTATTTCATATATAACGGTATTTTATATTAAAAATTAATAATGTTACTTACGGTAAAATGAAAAAGTCAGTTGTAGTAAAGCAAATGTTTTTTTTCTCATAATAATTTAACACACAGTCTAAGTTGTCAAACTAACAATAAGATGACCATTTGAAGTGTAAACAAATACAAGTTAAAAGCCAAAATGTACAAAAAAAATTCAAAAGAACAGGAGGAAAAAATTATATTCCTTAAGTCAGAATTGAACCGTGATCCAAAAATTATCTAAACTAAGAACAAAAGTGAGAAAGTCGACCCTATTAATGAAAAATACAGTTGGAAACAACAATTTTTGACACTAAATAGTACAACAAACCCAAACAACTAGCAAAGAAAAACCTATTTTGAAGATCAGCGAAAAAATTATTGATAGAAACAATGATGATCAATTTGATTAGTTTGTATTGATCCTAGGCAGCCATTTTGTCATACTAAATCGTGCCTACTCGGCCAACAAAGAACCCATTTTAGTCACTCTGTCATCTTAGATTTCTATTGATACAACAATGATCAGATTCTAGCAAAAGTTAGATCGCTGCTGTTGATTTTTCACATATTGAGCCTTGAAGTTGGTTAACTTGTTTGGTTTCATTAACTATGATTCCCCTTATGAACTTGAACCGCCTTAGCGACTTGATTGTTTTTAGATATTGACATTTGATTAATGAGAATGGAATAAAGACTAAATATATTTCTTTCATAGTGATCTGAGAATATGTAAGAAAAAGTTCATATGCGTGAGAAAGAGGGGTGATCATATTGTAGTTAACACATGACAACGGACATGCGTATAAAGGCGGATCAACTAAGGAGTATGACATCGACCTGCAATACTTATTAATAGTCATAGACAAATTTTTGATTAGTATATAAGATTACATACATGCACATAAACTTTAACAATCAATACAAAAGTGAAGAAAATCCAATCTATTATATAGCTAATATACATGCAAAATTCAAAATTACCTTCCAGCCAAAAGCATTGAGGATGGCTTGAACGGAAAGGTGGGTGAGCAGATTTGGAACATCATGTGTAGTGGTTAGCAACATAAATAATTTTATGAGGATTTGTTGGGAAAGTAAGAAAATTGGAGGGGGGGCGTGTATAATTAAGTTATTAGTCAAATGGCTCCAGATTCAGTGGTTATTCTTGCAAACTTATTGAAAGATAATTGAGCAAGAAAAACATGAAACAACTTAACACAAAATCATGGAATGAAATAGCTAGTAATGTATCCTTACGTAGGTATTTTATAGAAGAGAAGAATTTAAATGCTATCGTCCGACGAAGAAAAATGAACAGCATAAAGACCTCAACCATGGCCATGCTATGAAGGTTCCGACACATGAATATTGAATTGATAATTATTAGCAGCTAATTTCAGGATGGAGAAGCAGTTTTAATTCCAATAAGGCTGAGAAGAATAAAGCTAAAGGACTAACGACATGATGAAAACATGTTCCATTGCATAATATTTAAATGAACGGCTACTTATTCTCATATTCTAATATTCTCTAAATATTTAAAAAATGTTTCAAACACCGTCTTAAATATATATGATGAAAACATGTTCCATTGCATTTGGTATGTTAATATCATTATCTACAGTAGAAACTGGATTACAGCATCGATTCAATAACCGATTTCAAAATAAATTCTTTAATCAAATTTTAATAGATTTTAGAACCTAAAGCGAGCTCACTTAATACCTTATATTTTACATTTATGATATTTAGCCTTTACTACCGGTATGAAATAATAGGTGCAGTCACTAAAGTAAGAGGCAATGTGAGCAAAGAAAAACATGGATATGGATGCTTATCCCCGATAATTCTAAGGTGATGAGGAAAGCAGTTGTGAGCTATGCAGCGAAGTATAAAATATTTTATACTCGATGAAGTACAAAATAATAATGAATCGGTCCATTTGATTATTTTATACTCAATAAAGTATAAAATATTTTCTAACTTTTACATATACACGGTATTTTAATCAGCATGTATAGTCAGTAAAGTGATATTGTGCATTTGGAATTTAAAATAATAGAATCTTAGAGCATAACATGTAAGTGGGAATAACTTATCATACCTGAATACATAGATTTTTCTTCAGTTTACCATCAACTTTTTTCCAACAATTTATGTTTACTGGAACCGTCTTCCTTGCTAAAGTGCGAAGGTAAGAAGACAAATGCTTTGAATTTTGACCGATAAGTTGGCCAAGTTCATTGAATTCAACTGTGACAATGGAAAAAAGTCCATTTAACTATATTGTTTCTAAATTGCTGCATCAATAACTTGATGTGCCTCTAAATTGCTTCAGCAATAATTTACAAATTATATATTAAACTAACATATTTGGGGAATGAAAAAAATTAAAACTTCGAAAGATCGTTATGAGTATTTTTTTCAATTATTTTTTGGTAACAAAAATTAACCTGGCAATATAAAAAATATTCACAAAAGGAAGCATATACTGAATTTTGGGCTCAATTCAATAAGAAAAACAACGAACGAGTTGTTTCTCATGAATAGTAAACATAAGCATTAGAAATAGTTGTTTGATTACAAAGTTAGACGTTCAACAAAAATAAAAAGAATAAGCATACCTTTATGAAGATGAAGAGAAGAAATAATTTCTCGGATCTGAATGCAACTTTACCCTGATTTCCTCTGGTTTGGTCTTTTACTTGTATCCACTGAATATTTCTACTGTATGATTTTTCGAATTCTGCTACATGTGTAAATCAAATCAGCTCAAAAAGATTACCTTATGGATGGTGTTTTATAGACAATTCGATTTCCTATAACCGAATTCTTCCATGCAAAGAAAAAATGTACCTGACATCGACCTGCAATACTTATTAATAGTTATTGGCAAATTTTTGAATAGTATATAAGATTACATAGATGCACATAAACTTTAACGATTAATACAAAAGTGAAGAAAATCCAACCTATTATATAGCCAATATACATGCAAAATTAAAAATTACCTTCAAGCCGAATGCATTGAATATGGCTTGAACAGAAAGGTGGATGAGCAGATCTGGATCATCATGTGTAGTGGTTAGCAGCATAAATAATTGTAAGAGGATTTGTTGGGAAAGTAAGGAAATTGGGCTGTGTGTGTGATTAAGCTATTAGTCAAATGGCTCCAGATTCAGTGGTTAACCTTGCAAACTTATCGAAAGATAATTGAGCAATAAAAACATTAAACAACTTAACACAAAATCATGAAATGAAGTCCGAGGCCTTGGTGCAGTGGTAAAACGCCAGGCTGTTGACGACAAGGTCGGCAGTTCGATCCCTGCCTCTGGCATATTAAACTGTGCGCCATGATGATTCTTGCAGACTTGTGTGCTGCCTACTTTGTAAATATAAGTACCCAGTTTCAAAAAAAAAAAAAAAAAAAAAAAATCATGAAATGAAACATCTAGTAATGTATGTTTACGTGGGTATTTTATAGGAGAGGGGATTTTAAATGCTATCGTCTAACGAAGAAAAATGAACAGCATAAAGACTTCGACCATGACCATGCTATGAAGGTTCGGACACATGAATATTGAATTGATAATTATTAGCAGCTATTTTCAGGATGGATAAGCAGAAAAAAATGTTTAATTCCAATAAGGCTGAGCAGAATTAAGCTAAAGGACTAAAAGCACGATGGAAACATGCTCTATTGCATATACATTTAAATGAAAAGCTACTTATTCTCATATTCTAATATTCTCTAGATATTAAAAAATGTTTCAAACACCATCTTAAATATATATGATGAAAACATGTCCCATTGCTAGGTATGTTACTGTCATTATCTACCCTAGGAACTGGATTACAGCATCGATCCAATAATTGATTTCAAAATAAATTCTTTAATCAAATTTTAACAGATTTCATAACCTAAAGCATGCTCACATAATACCTTATATTTTACATGTATGATATTTATACTTTAACTACCGGTTTGAAATAATAGGCGTGGTCATTAAAGTAAGAGGCAATGTGAGCAAATCAAAAACACGGATATGGATACTTATCCCTCGATAATTCTAAGGTGATAAGGAAAGCAGTTGTGAAGCTATGCAGTGAAGTATAAAATATTTTATATTCGATGAAGTACAAAATAATAATGAATTGGTCCACTTAATTATTTTATACTCAGTGAAGTATAAAATATTTTCTAAATTTTACATATACATGGTATTTCAATCAGCATATATAGTAAAGTAAAGTAGTGTGCATTTGGAATTTGAAATAATAGAATCATAGAGCATAACATGTAAGTGGGAATAACTTATCATACCTGAATACATAGATTTTTCTTCAGTTTACCATCAACTTTTTTCCAACAATTTATGTTTACTGGAACCGTCTTCCTTGCTAAAGTGCGAAGGTAAGAAGACAAATGCTTTGAATTTTGACCGATAAGTTGGCCAAGTTCATTGAATTCAACTGTGACAATGGAAAAAAGTCCATTTAACTATATTGTTTCTAAATTGCTGCATCAATAACTTGATGTGCCTCTAAATTGCTTCAGCAATAATTTACAAATTATATATTAAACTAACATATTTGGGGAATGAAAAAAATTAAAACTTCGAAAGATCGTTATGAGTATTTTTTTCAATTATTTTTTGGTAACAAAAATTAACCTGGCAATATAAAAAATATTCACAAAAGGAAGCATATACTGAATTTTGGGCTCAATTCAATAAGAAAAACAACGAACGAGTTGTTTCTCATGAATAGTAAACATAAGCATTAGAAATAGTTGTTTGATTACAAAGTTAGACGTTCAACAAAAATAAAAAGAATAAGCATACCTTTATGAAGATGAAGAGAAGAAATAATTTCTCGGATCTGAATGCAACTTTACCCTGATTTCCTCTGGTTTGGTCTTTTACTTGTATCCACTGAATATTTCTACTGTATGATTTTTCGAATTCTGCTACATGTGTAAATCAAATCAGCTCAAAAAGATTACCTTATGGATGGTGTTTTATAGACAATTCGATTTCCTATAACCGAATTCTTCCATGCAAAGAAAAAATGTACCTGACATCGACCTGCAATACTTATTAATAGTTATTGGCAAATTTTTGAATAGTATATAAGATTACATAGATGCACATAAACTTTAACGATTAATACAAAAGTGAAGAAAATCCAACCTATTATATAGCCAATATACATGCAAAATTAAAAATTACCTTCAAGCCGAATGCATTGAATATGGCTTGAACAGAAAGGTGGATGAGCAGATCTGGATCATCATGTGTAGTGGTTAGCAGCATAAATAATTGTAAGAGGATTTGTTGGGAAAGTAAGGAAATTGGGCTGTGTGTGTGATTAAGCTATTAGTCAAATGGCTCCAGATTCAGTGGTTAACCTTGCAAACTTATCGAAAGATAATTGAGCAATAAAAACATTAAACAACTTAACACAAAATCATGAAATGAAACATCTAGTAATGTATGTTTACGTGGGTATTTTATAGGAGAGGGGATTTTAAATGCTATCGTCTAACGAAGAAAAATGAACAGCATAAAGACTTCGACCATGACCATGCTATGAAGGTTCGGACACATGAATATTGAATTGATAATTATTAGCAGCTATTTTCAGGATGGATAAGCAGAAAAAAATGTTTAATTCCAATAAGGCTGAGCAGAATTAAGCTAAAGGACTAAAAGCACGATGGAAACATGCTCTATTGCATATACATTTAAATGAAAAGCTACTTATTCTCATATTCTAATATTCTCTAGATATTAAAAAATGTTTCAAACACCATCTTAAATATATATGATGAAAACATGTCCCATTGCTAGGTATGTTACTGTCATTATCTACCCTAGGAACTGGATTACAGCATCGATCCAATAATTGATTTCAAAATAAATTCTTTAATCAAATTTTAACAGATTTCATAACCTAAAGCATGCTCACATAATACCTTATATTTTACATGTATGATATTTATACTTTAACTACCGGTTTGAAATAATAGGCGTGGTCATTAAAGTAAGAGGCAATGTGAGCAAATCAAAAACACGGATATGGATACTTATCCCTCGATAATTCTAAGGTGATAAGGAAAGCAGTTGTGAAGCTATGCAGTGAAGTATAAAATATTTTATATTCGATGAAGTACAAAATAATAATGAATTGGTCCACTTAATTATTTTATACTCAGTGAAGTATAAAATATTTTCTAAATTTTACATATACATGGTATTTCAATCAGCATATATAGTAAAGTAAAGTAGTGTGCATTTGGAATTTGAAATAATAGAATCATAGAGCATAACATGTAAGTGGGAATAACTTATCATACCTGAATACATGTCCATAAATTGTTCTTCAGTTTACCATTAACTTTCTTCCAATGATTTATGTTTACATGCATCATCTTCCTTGCTAAAGTGCCAAGGTAAGAAGACAAATGCTTTGAATTTTGACCGATAGGCTTCCCAAGTTCATTGAATTCAACTGTGCCAAAGGAAAAAAGTCCATTTAGTTACATTGTTTCTAAATTGCTGCATCAATGACTTGATGCACCTCTAAATTGCTTAAGCGATAATTTACAAATTATATATTAAACTAGTGAATGAAAAAAACTTAGAAGATCATTATGAGTATTTTTTTCAATTATTTTTGGTAACAAAAATTAACCTGACAATATAACAAATATTCACAAAAGGAAGCATATATCGAATTTTGGGCCTATTCAATAAGAAAAACAACAAACGAATGATTTCTCATGAATAGCTAACATAAGTATTAGAAATAGTTGTTTGATCACAAAGTTAGACGTTGAACAAAAATAAAAAGAATAAGTAATGCAAATGTGCAACAATATGAATAGAAAGAATGATCAAACATACAAAGAGCCTTATATTTTAAAAAATGAAATAATATTAAATACAAAACCAAATAGTTTATTTACTATTTTTCAAAAAAAAAGTTGTAAAGACCATATATGTAGCAAATTCAAAAGATATAGCTACAACGTAAAAAAGTATTGGATTCAGTTTGACCAAACTTGATAACTTACGTACCTTAGTATGGAAAAAAAGTGCATGTCAGTTTTTTTATTAAAAAAATCATAATATTCATGTGTAGAACAATATACTCAAACAAAGCTAACCCCAAAAGAAAAATAAGAAGAAAAATATATTTGCATTGATTATATATCTCTTTATCAAACCATCGCAGGCATGAACCTCGTACACAACACAATACCGTGTATATACTGGTTAAGTCAGATGATCTAATACAGAGGCAATTAAAAATCCACCACGGCACACTGTCATGAAGAAGCAACAACTGCACTATGAATGCGAACATAGGTTATCTTCATGGGATTTTGCAATTAACATAGTGCAATCTCACTGCTTTGTTGTAGTTTTTTTGTTGCATCCATTATCAGTATTGTGCCATACAAACATAAAATATGATGGTTGTCCATTTAATCCAATTGAAAATTAGAGTAGATATGAATATTCAAATACGTTTCCAAAGTAGGTCATAGTGTAATTATAATCAATTTTTGTGCACTTTAATGAGCTTTGATATTTTAGCAAAGTTGAAACTACTTGTCAAGGTACTAAACGTAGTGATCCAGCAACATCTAGTTAAGTGAACAAATGTAAAGGATTGACTATACTCAGTATAACCGAAATAAAGGACATAACTTAGGGAAAAAGAAATGTTTTTTATCAGAATCTATATAGCATTATTCCAAATTTGACCCAAATTTGACGTAAAATAGAGTTAAGTCTCAAAAATCGATAAAATTAGTGATTATTGTCAACAATCCATGAATGGTGTATATACGAAACACGTTATATTCAGTCAAAAACAAAATTCAAGTGCAACACTTCTTAAACTAAGCGTTGTTTGTATTTTAGAATAAAAGAAAACAACTTACTCACAGCTCGCGACCTCACAGAAATACATCAAACCGCGAACGAAGTCGCCGATTTCTGAAACCGGCACTCAAATAGATCGGAAAGGAGATGCAGGATGACGAAGATTGAACATATTATAGGTCGGGCCCCTACACCATCAATTCAACCAAGATTTGCGAAGCGCCCATTTTTTGGTGGATTGCTGATGCGTACGCGAGGAGAAATTTGAAGAGGTGGAAGAAATAGATCTAAGGTTGAGCGAAAGGGAAGTCGATTTGTTTACAGATTTGATTTGGTCAGTTATTTGACAACCGTTATTGATTGAGGATGCGGTGTAAAGGTAAAGAAAGTGGGGATGGTGACGTGAGGAGGAAATGGGTAAGTGGTGGAACATCGGGTGATAGACGACATTTTTGGATAAAGACAATTGTATCCATATGTATTATGTTGGGAAATAAGTCCTGCAAAAAGAAAGAGTGGGTAATTTTGACAATTTAGAAAAGGCTTCAGTGGAGGAAGTATTTGCTTTATATATAAGAAGAAGGTGGGCATATTTCATTTGCATGGATTCCTGAAACTTCTCCGCACGTCTTCCTCTACACCTCGGATTTGCATCGTACTTCCTCTCCCCTCTGCCGAAGCTACCATCACAGAACTCACCTTGAACCACCCTCTACCATTCCGACCCTGTTTCCTTCCCTTTCCTATCACCATATATGTAGCCGAGCACTTCACGCGACAGCCAAAGCACCAATCTCCAGCCCCGCACGTGTCATCTGCTTCTCCCCCGAGCCCATGCAAACCCTTACCATCTCCACCGAACACATCCGCGCCCATCTGCTTCCCGCCATCAAACTCCGCCTCTTTACAACAGCCTCCGCAACACCCTTCGGCCTTCCCACTGACATCTCCATAGTCGCCTCACCAAACACCTAGCAAACATTCATATATAGCTTATCACTTCTCTCCTCTGTTATTTTCTCCAACGTGTTCACGTCCGTTGTTTTGCTCACCGCCGCTAGCTCCATTCCTCTCCCCTCCATTTATTGTCTGCAGTGCCAATCACCCCTTCCAGGCAAGGCAAGTTTTCTACTTCTCTATTTTATGTATAAAAAAGGTATACACGAGCATATATATTTTTCTCAGAGAATAGAATTTGGATTTTGAATTTGCTTGCATTCAATAGAACTAAGTTATGTTTCACAAAAAAAAACAAGAAATTTAGGGTTTTCTTCTGCCATGGGAGAAAACAAAATCCCTCTCAAATCTCAATCTAATCCTCCTCTCTCCCGTCTTTCTCCTCAAGACAGGCCACCTGAATCTCATATCAGTAAGCCAAATAATAATAATATCATCATTGATAATGAGGGCTTCCAATTGGTTCAGCCGAGATTGCATAGAAGAAATCAGCCAAGAAATAATCAGAATTGGTCTCAATCTAGAGATATACAGAGAAAGAAGGATATGACCAACTCCTCCGTACAAGACAAGACCAAACTGATGCAAATCAGTAAACCACCAACAAAGTTCTCTTTGAATAGAGAACTTGGGCAGAAAAGTTGTGCTGATATAGTTTCTGAGCAATCGAAGGAACCAAGGGATGAAGAATGCAGTCTTGAAACCATTGCACCCATTAGAATCAATAACAAGAAATACGGCGTTGTTAAGGAAGATGTCTGTAAGAGAGCCACTGAGTGCTGGAATAACTCCATCTTGGTTTATGTGGTAAGCAGCAAACCCTATTTCTTGTTTTTCAAGGAATATATTAAACGTGTTTGGAAACCAAAAGATGAGTTCGAAATATTCTCGAGGGAAAATGGGTTTTTTCTAATTAAGTTCAATAATCCGCAAGACTGCAATTCTATAATTCAAAATGGCCCTTACTTCTACAATGGCAAACTCATCATAATGAGAAGGTGGACTGAATCTTTGAAGTTGGACAGAGATCTTCTGTCAACTATGCCGATATGGGTAAGGCTACCCAGTGTTAACCTTAAACTTTGGGACAGAGAGGCATTTAGCATCATGGCAAGTATAATCGGAAAACCCATAAAGATGGATGCAGCAACTGCCATGAAATCGAGATTGAATTATGCTCGACTTCTTGTAGAAGTCACTGCAACTGATGAACTCCCAAATGAAATTTCTTTAAATCTTTATAATGGTGAAATCATTTCACAGAAAGTTGAATATGAATGGGTTCCACCAAAGTGTAGTATCTGTAAATGTTTCGGGCATCACACTGAACAATGCAACCCGAAACAGATGTGGATCCCCAAAAAGAATGATAAAGATTTACCAGCTATTCAAGAAAATAACTCTGAAGCTATTCAAGAACCGAGAAACAGTGAAACTTCAAAAATCCATCAAAAATCTCAGGGAAACAAAGATCGAATCAATCAAGAAGATATCATTTTCGATCAAGAAAACAATAATAGAGAGCTCACTGACCAAAATGATCAGATCATGGCTATGGAAGTTCATCAGTTAAAAGAAAGCACTGATACATCTAATGATATGAATCTGACAAGTATGGAAGAGGGTAATAAAATACAGTTCTTTAACTCTGAAACCCCCCATGTCTCAGAGCCATGTTTATGTACAGACCAGGTTACAAAAATAATCAACCAAATTCAATTGCCTCCAAATTCCATTCAGGAAACAATAACAAAGAAGGATCCTTCCTCTTCACTTGCTGCAGATACCGAGAAAATAAAAAGCAACCCAACACTGCCACGCAAGGGAGATCCCCCTTAGCAGGCTGCAGTGACTGACTCTGTTGAATCAGTCATGCCTTGCACAGACTCTTTTGATATTTCTTCAATCAAGATTCCAGAATCTGCACATATGGAGGAAGATAAATCAGAGAAGGGAGATATCATAGAGGAATTTGATTTATCTGATTTACATATCACTAAAATGAAATCATCTGGTAAGATAAAAGGCAACAAAGAGAAAAGAGCCTTTAAGCAAAAATATATTTCAATCAATCCAGAATGGGAGCATATGTCTACAAACTTAAAAGCTAAAGGGGCTGAGAAAAAGAGGAGAGGTAAAAGCACAATGGTGTCAGGTACTATTTGATACATATTTTATATATGTCTATATTTGCTTGGAATGTTAGGGGGATGAATACCCCTACTAAACAGTCAGATATTCTCTTAATGATCAATGCTTATAAACCATCTATTGTTGCTTTAATTGAAAATAAATTGAATGATGAGAATTTTGAAAAATTTGGCTTGAAACTATCCAGAAATTGGAAAGCAATTCATAACAATGATTGTGGCTGTAAAGGTAGAATCATTGTTCTTTGGGATTCTAATATCTGGACCAATATTAATATAAACAAGGATAGTCAATTTATAGATTGCTGTTTTGAAAATGTTGGTGGATTCAACTTGCAAGTTACTAGTGTTTATGGTAGCAATTTTGATATAGAAAGGAATGCTTTGTGGCATAAACTTAAAGCCTTAAATTTGATATATGATCTCCCCTGGATTTTACTTGGTGATTTTAATACTGTTTTTCATGCTAATGAGAAGTTCGGGGGGATTAAAATCCCTCATAATAAATTAGATAGAGTCAACAAATTCTTATTAGAGTCTGGTCTTATTGAACCAGTGATTAGTGGTAATAAATACACATGGAAGTCTGGTATAGCCAAAAACATTCACTGCAAATTAGATAGAGTTTTATATAATAAAGACTTTTTAAATAAATTTCCTAATAATATTTGTTCCACTCTGGAGCAGAATTTAAGTGACCATACTCCTCTTTTGGTCAGTCTTTTTATAAATAATGATTCTGTTACTAAAGCTCCTCCTTTTCGATTTAAAAATAGCTGGGTGTTGGAAGAAGATTATAAACCATTAATGGAAAAATGTTATAATTTTGCTTGCAGTGGTTCTAATCAATACCAGTTCTATAGTTTTTTGAAATTCACCAAAAACAATCTCAAAAACTGGAATAAAAACATCCTTTTAAATAAAAATAAAATTGTCAGTTTGAAAAAAGAGGGTAAAGTTCTTCAAATGAATGCTGATAACAATCCTGCTGATAATAATGAGATTAATAAATTTTTTCTGAATCAAAAGGAACTATCTAATGAAATGCATAAAGAGACTGTCAATGCTAGACAAAAAGCTAAAGTAGATTGGCTTACGGTTGGTGATGACTGTACCAAATTTTTTTATGCTAAAATGAGCAGTAGAAAGCATTTAAATAACATAGGATGTATTATAGATAAAGAGGGAAATTTAACTAATGCTCATGATACAGTTGCTGAAAATGCTATAAATTTTTATAAAGATCTGTATTTTTCAACAAATTCTAATAAGAATTTCCCTTATATAACTTGCAAAACCATATTAAATCATAATGCTTCTGAAATTCTATTAGCCCCTGTAAGCATTGATGAAATTAAATTTATTATATTTAATGCTGGGGATAATAAAAGCCCGGGTCCTGATGGTTTTAATGCAAAATTTTACAAAAATAACTGGGAATATATTAAACAACAGGTTTTGAATGTTGTTACTGAGTTTATGAACAATGGCAAAATTCTTAAAAGTCTAAATCATACTTTTATAACTCTTATTCCAAAAAATAAAAATCCCACTGGTATCAGTGATTATAGGCCTATTTCTTGTTGTAACTTTATCTATAAGATTATTGCTAGTATTCTTAGTAATAGAATTAAAGTATTCTTGCCTTTTCTGGTGTCAGAAAATCAGAGTGCTTTTGTGCCTGGTAGACTCATAAATGAAAATTCTCTGTTAGCTCATGAGATGGTAAGAAAATTCAATTCTAAACAGGGTGATAATGTTTGCATTAAAATTGACTTACAGAAAGCATATGATAAGGTTAATAGACATTTTATTCATCACATCATGAAATGTATGGGATTTCCTAAAAAGTTTTGTGATTTGGTGTTTGAATGTATAGATACTCCTACTTTTTCTATCCTGATTCAAGGAAAACCAGAAGGATTTATTAAATCAAATAGGGGGCTGAGACAGGGAGACCCCCTATCTCCTTATCTTTTTGCTATTGTAATGGAGAATTTTTCTATCCTTATGGAAATTGAGAGTATTAAAGGTGCTGTTCAACCTATTAACAGAATCCAACCTAGTATCAATCATTTGATATATGCTGACGATCTTATGGTGTTTGTTAAAGCCAATAAAGATAATGCAGTCTCAATTAATTCAGTTTTTGAAAACTTAAAAAAGTATGCTGGTCTTCAATTAAATGTGAACAAATGTAAAGCATATTTCAGTAAATACTGTAAATACAAAACTGAATTTCTTAATATTTTACAAATAGAAGAGGGATTTCTTCCTATAAAATACTTAGGTCTGCCTCTTTCTACAAATGTGATTAAAGACTCTGATTGCTCTACCCTTATTGATAAAATTGAGAATAGAATGGAAACTTGGACTTGTAAGTTGCTGTCAATAGCTGGTAGACTAGAACTTATTAATACTGTCATTTATGCTATTATTCTTTACTGGATTCAATCTTTTCAAATCCCAGCTACATCTATTAAAAAATTAGAAAGTAGATGTGCAGATTTTTTATGGAAAGGCAAATACCATAAAATCAGTTGGGAGAATGTATGCAGGCCAAAAAATGAAGGGGGTCTTGGCATTAGAAATATAAAGGATCTGTGTACTACTTGCCATTTAAAATTATTTTGGAGATTCTTAAACTCTGATTCTTTATGGGCAAGATGGATGAGGTCTAAATATTTGAAACACAATAATTTCTGGTCTACTGTTTATAATAGTAACCAATCAAACACTTGGAAACATATTTTAAACAGTAGAGATATTGGTAAATTACTGATTGAAAGAAAATTCAAAAATGGCAAAGAGACTAGTTTATGGTTTGATCCTTGGTTTAAAAATGAGACTTTTATTAATAGAGTGGGGTGGAATAGCCTTGTTATTTGTGGTGGTTCTAACAATAAAGTTTCAGATATCATAATTAATAATCAGTGGCAACCTCATATTCATCCTATTACAAATCCCCATAAAGATGAGATTTGCAAAATACAAATTGATGCTTTTGCAGAAAATGACTACTGGGAGTGGAAAGCCAACAGCAGAGGGAAGTTTTCCTTTAAAGCTACTTGGAATTTTATTAGAAGCAAACACCCAACTGAAGAATGGTACAATTGCATATGGAACAGGGTGAATTGTCCCAAGATGGCATTCTGTACATACTTTGCAGTTAGAAACAGATTGCCAACTTGGGACAAATTAAACAAATGGGGAAATAATTTGAATTCACTCTGCTCCCTATGCAATATGTGTAATGAAGATTCTAATCATATATTTTTTGAATGCAGCTACTCTGTCTACATTTGGAATCAGATTAAAGCTACGTTGAATATTGATGATAACAAGCATATGGATCTGCTCAATATTATTAAGCTTATAAATAACATGTTCAGAGTTAAATCTAAAGAAATGGACTTTGCTCACATCTTACTAACTACGACTGTTTTCAACTTGTGGAAAGAGAGAAATCTTCGCGTGCACAACAAAAACAGCAGAAGTAAAGAACAAGTGTGGATTACTATTTTTTCTGATAGCAAGATTATTCTGCAGAAATCCAAAAAATTAGTTAAAAATCACAAATTTACTTCCCTTGCTGATGATTGGTGTTCTGAAGCTGGTAGCAAGCACCTTGAAACCTACTTGCTGCGCTCGAAAATTGTCCAAACCGAGCATAATAACAAGCTGAATCAAGATAATAGTCTCTGCAAATATCGAGATCTAGACACTACTACTGTCAATAAGCATAATGATATTGATAACGACAGTGATACTTATCTCAAGCATACTCTCGACGCTAATAACGTGAACTTGAGAGTCAGCAGTGTGAATAATGGCGATTATGAGAAGAAATTGTCAGATCTAGGTCACAATGACACTAGATCTAGCAAAAATCCCCTAGATACTAGCAGATTCAGTAGAGCCAGTGTCTCACATAATATATGCTTCTCGAGTAACTGTAATAGTCAGCGAGGCATGAGAAGAGAGATGAACGAAGACTTATCGTACTGGGAACGTGGTGAAACTAGTGGTTCGAAGAATGGAGAGGAGATACTGTAAATCGCCTCCGCCATTTTTCTTCCTTTTCCTGTTTCATTTTAGTTCGTTTTGGTTTATCTGTCGGCTAGGGTTTGTAATGTTTGTAATGTTTTGTTGCATTGGGTGAGTGGTTGCGGGTATTATGCTTTTACCCGTTTTGTTGTATTATTTGGGCCGGGCCCTGTTTACCTTGATTCAAAAAAAAAAAAAAAAAAAAAAATTTTCTCAGAGAACTGGGTTGACGTGCTTCCCACCGACAGCCATAGCTTTCGTTGTCACCTTCCTTTTGTTGCCTGTTTTCTTGCTCCACTTCTATTGATTAAAATGTGATTTTTTCGTTGTTTTATAAAAAAAATTGTTAACAACCTTATAAGGTTTAAGTATAAGTAAAATTTTTATATACTATCTTAAATCTAGGTATTAAATTAAAGGTATACATATATATAATACGTTTAAATTTTGAAATGGATTTTTGTGATGATTTTTAAACATACAGATATTCGGTTTAAATATATATTTGAAGAATTTTTGAAAACTATGGGTTTTAATAAATATCGATTTAAAAAAATTAATATATATATATATATATATACTCACACACTTTCCCATCATATTCAAGTGGTTCGCTTACTTGTTTCGTCAATGTCCAGTTTGTTGTTTAGTTCGACGCTGCCCAGAAATCTCAGCAGCTTTTAATTTGCTTTGCTTGTGCCCGCATCCGTGTGCATGTGCATGTCATCTTCTTCGCCATCGTTGTTCTCTAGCCTCGAAAGGTGAGTGATCACTCACGATTAACGTTCTTATATACAGTAAATTCAATTTATATGAAGTGACGATTGAAATATGCTGTTAAATTTGAATTGCTAAGTTATTTAATTGTTAAATATGATAAGACATTATCTGTAATTGTTTATCTGTGATATATGACACCATAACCTATTGTATATATTATATTTAAATTTGTTATTGATTATATATTCATGTTGTTGATATGTTATATTACTATCATATTTTTTCTCACTCTGCATGTTCCCTGTTAGGTTAGAATTCCTTATGGGTTGAAATGATATATATATATATATATATATATATATACCCGAACGACATTATAGATTAGGAAAAAATCGTTATGGGTTGAAATGATAAACCCAAGCGATTTTCATTGATTTCGAAATTTTGGAATCGCAAGTTGAAATGATATACCCGTAAAATGTCAAATTCAAATTGCGGATTGAAATGATAACTATCTGTATCATTTGACCATAGGATAGAAAATTTTATACGAGCATCATTGGTCTATATTTTGGAAATGATTTCTAAAGTTTGAAAGGAAATATATGGGTTTCATTAAATATTGATTTTTAAATATAACATAAGATTTAATTATAATATATATGTAAAATTTAGATCAATTTTTTATATGTTTTGGAATTTTTTAATTTATTAGTTAAGTTTGAGAAATGTAAATTTTAAGATTTACGTATAAATTTACTATTTTAAAATATATATTTATAATAAGATTTAATATAAATTTAAATTTGATATAAGATTTAATTTAATAAAAAATTTAATATAACAAAGTTTAATTTAACTAATATTAGTAATATGTTTAAAATATATATTTAAATTTATTTCAATATTCTTAAATAGATTTTTATTTAACTTTAACAAATAAGTTGGAAGATAAATTAAATAAGAATTGATTTGAAATTTAATTTGTTAAGGATTGAATTTAAATAACAAAGATTTCTAATTAAATTTTTTTAGAATTGAATTTAAATAAAGTTGGATTTGAACTTATTAATTTTGAGATTTTAAAAGGTATGATTTTGTAACTTGATTTGATAAAAAGTGATTAAATGAATATTTAAATTAAAATTGACATTGAATATTTAATATTGAATTAAATTGTAATATGAGATTATTTAAATGTTACTAAGACGATTAACCGAATATTTTGGAAATTAAAGTTGAATTTTGGGAATATAAAAGAAATTTATCAAATTGAGTTATTGTAAATTGTTTGAATATCGAAACGTATGGAATTGGAAGTGGTTTAAATTTGTAATTTAAATATGGATTTGAAATCAATATAAATTAGAAATGGTTTTAATGTAAATTCGAATTGAACCTTTTAATTGAAATTGTTGAACTGATATTGATTTTGATTACATTTTTGGAACCTAAGTTGATTTGAAATAATTTGTGAAATTGGAAGAAGCAATTCTAATTATAAACTATTTTTATTATATAAGCTATTTTAATAAATAAACTATTTTAAATCTATAACCTATTTTAAATGTATATCTATTTTAATTTATAACTATTTCAATATATACACTATTTTCAATATATAAACTATTTAAGTTGGAACTGTTATGATTTGGATTTAACGGATTTAAAATACTAATATTTTGATATAATGGTTTAAACTATTTTATGGTCATGATTTTGGAAGTGACTATGATTTCGAAGGTGAACAAGATTTTGAAAGTGATATGATTTTGAAATGAATATGATATTTTGATATGAAGTATGAACTGTTTTGAAAATTTAAAATGATCACGGTGTGAAATAGCGTTTGGTTGTTAAAGAAACCGGGATCTCATATTGTCATACTCTCTACCAATACTGAAAACCACTTTAACAGCTATGTACGTGATGGAGATTTCAGAACGAAGTAGGATGGTTTGGCAACGATTCTGTATGGGGTATTAACGCAGCCCTAACTCCCGCGAGTTTGCTTGATGTGGCTAAAACAGGAGCCATGCCGGGCCAAGTAAGGTCGCTCCTACGATCGGGCACATTTCTTCGATACCATTCTATTACTTTGTGATTTGATTAGGTGCACCTTTGATTTTGGGAGTGTCTCTCGAGGTGGGCGGTATTAGCTACTATGCATTACCACCAGTTAGGATTCGCAAAACGGTAGAATCCTACCCTGGGCACTGCCTCGCATGCCTTGTTACATGCCCTATTGCGCCTTCTACGAGTTTGGTTTGTACCATACCTATGGACTGCCCTTTGATAGCCCTTCGATTTACGGAGGAATTACGGTACTGTATAGACTATGTGAATATATAAAATGCATTAAAGGGAATATGGGTAATGCCTTAACGCTATTTTAATAGTTTACTTTATTATAGACATTATATATGTAGCGTATTGTACTATGTATGTCAATTGTGTAACGGATCCTTAAAGGATGAGAATTACAAACATCCTTTGAGTCACTTTGTATTTCACTTGACATTTCACTTGAGTTGATTTACTTGTATAAGAACGTTAATCCTGACTCGAGTGTTTTGTGTTTTCGCTTTATGCTCGGTTCAGACTGTGTGTCACAGCATTTGAGACTCACCTTTGAAGTTTTGAGCTTCGCTTGAAGATCGGTCTTTGACTATTCAGCTTTCCAGTAACTTCAGTTTATCCCAGTTGTTTGTTCTGACTTGTCATTGGCAGTTGTATTAGTAACTTCTGTACATTCGAGATATCTGTTGTATTTTACTTTAAACTTTGATGTTTGTATAGTAGCTTCACAAACTATTATTTATCTATTCTGTCGCTTATTGCTATATTACTCTGTGTCTATGATACTGTGATTGATTTATTTACTATATATGCTAAGTTTTATCAAATATAAATTAACAATATGTTGTTTTGAACAATTCAAGTCTGACATGAGTGGATGATTGTCGATATGAATGGTTCGAAATAGCGGGTCGCTACAGTTGGTATTAGAGATCTGGTTTAGGAAAACTTAGCATACGGAGTGAAACTCATTAGAGATAGGGTAGTAATACTCTAGAATGAGTAGAATTAATCACAGAATCATATTCGTTCGAGTTGAAGTTCTTAGTTAGGTTCCTCCTAGATTAGAATTTCTTTCAGATTTTGGAACTTTCCTTTTGTTCTGAAATTCATTCTCGTCTTTTCCTGTTCTAGTTCTTCTTGATTCTAGAGCGTCCAATAGCTCTAATTCTGTTGGTCCATGAAATAAATTCAACCTCATTTGGCAACTTCATCCTCGTGTGTGACTCATTCCATCAACAGTCTTGCCAATCTTATTCTAATTTGTAAAGGCGTGAAACTCCTTTACGACAGGCGTCGATTCACCGGAGATTTCTACATCCTCATTTTTGATGTTGTTATTTCTTGCAGGGCCCAAACCGTTTATCTAGTAGATGACCTAGGTAATTCTATTATGATCGTATGTTGATTGCCTTAAGATTTTGTAGGCAGTTTTATCTTTTCGCTAGATTCTCAGCCTTATGATCTTGACTACACCCGATAGTCCGGGATTATCCGGATGATTTAGTGAAGTCACTCCCCTACCTCCCAAGCATGAAATTGAATTCCACGTCGATCTTATTCCTGGAGCTCGACTTGTTGTCCTTCCTCTCGGACGAACCATTCTATGAAAGGTTAGTCATGCACTATGGATTAACCAATGCTGCTACATTCTTCGTCGATCTCATGAATCACGTTTCCACGATATTCTCAACAAGTTGTCCTCGTTTTCATCGATGATACTCTCAGTTTGCTATGTCTGATTGACTCGATTAAGGTCGCCCGCGATTAATATAAGTCTATTCATATTTCCTCTTTTCAAATTTAATTATCTTATCTTCCTTTCGAGCCTATCTTCGTAATTAGAATTCCTTTTGATTAGGTTTACTCTAAATTCGAACCTCTACCTTTGTTCTAAAATCCATTCACAAATCATCCTGGAGCGTACTTGTTACTAATATCAAAAATGTTCTACATTGTGTTATTTGAGTTGTTAAGTTTGATTTGAGGTTTCGATCGATTCATCTGGCCAACGATATTGATAGGAATTCTAAAAACAACTTGAACAGAGCAAACTGGCACAATATTGCTTTGAAATTGGTAAATAAAATAATTTTATGTATTTTTGTATTTTGTATATAAAGGTATAATTTTCTGAAATTGGATAGTTAATGAATTGGTTGTTAAAAATGATAATACTAGAATATCATTTATTGCTTGTTAACATTCCTAAACCATTAACTATTATCGTATGAAGATGAAACTTTAAAACATGGTTTATAAATCTATTTTGTAATAAAATGAATTTAAATTAAGGATGCGAAAATTAAATTTCTGGTGCTTTTCAAATTTTTGTTTTCAAAGTTTTGAAAATATATTATTGAAAGTATTTTTGAATGGAAATTGTTTTTAAAGAATTTTAAAAGAAGTAAGTCAGTATTTTACTCTTGTGCCGTTGGAAAATAATTTCGATGATGACTGCAGCATCGTCGACATTCATTTTCAAGTCTCAGAATGGAGAGACCAGTTAGTAGCTTCGCTACACTTTAGTTTTAGAAAATGGATTTAATTTTAATTTTTTGAATATTATTTTATTTATATAACGTATATTTGTATATAGTTATTTCAAAATGGTTGAAGTAAAATCGAAAATTTAATTCTTAAATTTATGTTAAGTGATGGATTTCAAATCATTGGAAGGAAACAAAATTTTGGAATAATTGGATAGTCCAAATAAGAAATGGAATCGAAATAACTTGAAACAGTTAAACCAAGATAAAATTTATTTGTATAATTCTCGATTGCATTCTAAAACATATATAGCTTACCTAAAATATTCAAAAAAAGTCAAAATTATGTGAATATGTAATTGAAGGTTATACAAGAAAAAACTTATGCAATAAATCGTCAAACTAAAATTTGTTAAATAGAGATGTTGTAAATAAAGGAGAAATTTATACAGTGCTCAATCACACTCAAAAATGTTTATAAACTTACCAAGAAAAGTTTGAATGCAATGAGAACATGTAGTTCGGTAATATACAATAAATGTAAGTGATAAGATGTTCGAAAATGAAATCTTGTTAAGAGAATTTATAAAAAAAAATTGGTTGTTATAATAAATGTTTATACCCTCAATTTATGTTATAAGAAATGTTAATTGAGATAAACTGAACAATAAATGGAGAATGATATTAAGTGAGTAAATATGAACTTAAGAATATTTGAAATTAAATTATGAAGTAAAAGTAACTTAAGTGAATTTAAATGGATAAATTTAATAAGTTAAATAAAAATAATTTTTTTTGAAAGAAATGTTAGCAAATCGAAAGCAAATCAATTTAATGAAAATATATTTAGTGGAACCAAATGTGAATACAATGAGTATATATTGATTAAATAAACTGGATTGAAACCAACTTTGTTGAATATTAATCAATTCAAAAACTAAATGAAATTATATGGCTTAAATTAAAAAATTTGTATTGAATAAAATAAATGGATCTGGCACTATGTATTTTGAATATATCTGTCCCTTCTATTGCTTCTATTCTCCTATCTCGTTCCTTTTCGGGGACGAAAAGTTTTGAGTGGGGAAGAGTGTAACGACCCGTAAATTTCAACATTTTTATAACGTAATTAACTGAATTTTCTTGAAAATATATAATTTAAATTTATCAATGAAAATTTGATATTTGGATTACGTCTATTTTAACATAGCCAGTGGTAAATTTTTATCTAAGAATATGAAAGGTAGTTCTGTTGTGTAATTTTAAATTTTAATTTAAATTCAGTTAATTTGTTGAAATATAATATTTTCGAAATCTGAATATTTTTTGTATAATAAAAATGTAGATCTCTTCCTGAGAGAGACGTCATATTTTGTTTCGCCAAATTTGACTGTTGTAGCTCCGTTTATCTGATTTTCGACGTTTTAGCATCATTTTAGACAACGAATATCGACTTTCGATAGAATGATTGTATAACTAATATCTATGTACCGTTCTTTTTGTCTCGTCATGCTGATCTCCCAGTATATTCATTTGTGTGTTTCGGCATCCGGTGGACGGCGTAATCTGTGAAACAGTTCGTCGTATCGGTCCTTTTTGAGCCTTTTGAATCCCCGGTGTCCATCATTATCCACCGTATAAATCAAATAGCCATTGCTTTTATTATTCCAGAATTCAAGGGTTGACTGTCACTATTCCTATTTGCAATATATTATTTATGGTTCGTCCTTTGGCTTGCATTCATTCTCTCTCGTCTTCTGTTTGTTTTAAAAAATAAAAATAAAAAATATAATATAAACTAGGCTCTTCATATCTGTGCATTGATACGGCTATTATCTTCTTATTTGCTCCATTTTCTTTCTGCCTTTTCCTAGGTCTCTGTCGAACAAACAACTTCGCCTCCGCCATTAATATATATATATATATATATATATATATATATATATATATATATATATATATATAAATATATAAGAAGGTGGGCATATTTCAACTTCATGGATTCCTGAAACTGCTTCGCACGCCTTCCTCTACACCTCGGATTTGCATCGTACTTCCTCTCCCCTCCACCGAAGCCACCATCACTGAACTCACCCTGAACCACCCTCGTAGCGCTCCAACCCTGTTTCCTTCCCTCTTTTGTCACCACGCACACAGCCGAGTACTTCACGCGACGACTAAAGCACCAACCTCCAACCCTGCACGTGTACATCTCCATCTCCACTGAGCCCATATAAACCCTCACTATCTCCACGTGAACCCAACCGCGCCCATCTCCTTCCCACCATCAAACTCTGCCTCTTTAAAATCGCCTCCACAACACCCTTCGACCTTCCTACTGTCATCCCCACAGTCGCCTCGCCAAACACCTAGCAAGCATTCATATATAGCTCGTTCCTTTTCTCCTCTATTATTTTCTCCAACCTGCTCACGTCCATTGTTTTGCTCATCGCCGCTAGCTCCATTCCCCTCCCCTCCATCTCTTGTCTGTAGTGCCGTCACCCCTTCCAGGCAAGGCAATTTTTCTACTTCTATATTTTATATAAAAAAGGGGTATACACGAGCATATATATTTTGCTCAGAGAACTGGGTTGCCGTGCTTCCCACCGACAGCCATAGCTTCCTCTATCATCTTCCTTTTGTTGTCTATTTTCTTGTTCCTCGTATTGCTTAAAATGTGAGTTTTTCTTTGTTTTATAATTTTTTTTGTTAATAGCCTTATAAGTTTTAAGTAAGCAAAATTTTTATATACTATGTTAAGTGAGGTTTTAAATTAAAGGTATACATATATATATATAATACGTTTAAATTTTGAAATAGATTATTGTGATGATTTTTAGACATATAGATATTCAGTTTAAATATATTTTTGAAGAATTTTTGAAAACTATGGGTTTTATATATATACACACACATATTGTTTCCCATCGAATTCAAGTGGTTCGCTTACTTGCTTCGTCAATGTCCAGTTTGCTGTTTTGTTTGTCGCTGCCCGAAAATCTTAGCAGCTTTTGATTTGCGTTGCTCGTGCATGTATCCATGTGCGTGTCCGTGTCATTTTCTTCGCCATTATTGTTCTCCAGCTTCGAAAGGCGAGTCACTCATGATTAACATTCTTATATATAGTAAATTTAATCCAATGAAATGACGATTGTAAATATGCTGTTAAATTTGAATTGTTAAGTTATTTAATTGTTAAATATGATATGCCATTATTTGTAATTGTTTATGTGTGACATATGACACCATAACCCATTGTATATGTTATATTTAAATTTGTAATTGATAATATATGCATGTTGTTGATATGTTATATTACTATTATATTTGTTCTCACTCTGCTAGTTCCCTGTTAGTCTAGAATTTCCTATGGGTTGAAATGATACATAACGGAACGATATTATTGATTAGGGGAAAATCATTATGAATTGAAATGATAAGTCCAGGCGATTTTCATTGATTTTGAAATTTCGAGATTGCAGGTTGAAATGGTATATACCCATAAATTATTAAATTTAAATTGTGGTTTGAAATGATAAATATCTGTATCACTTGACAATATGATAGAAAATTTTATAGAACATCGTTGGTCTATATTCTGAAAATGATTTCCAAAGTTTGAAAGAAAATATATGGGTTTTTACCAAATATTATTTTTAAATATAATAGAAGATTTTAATTTTAATACATGTGTAAAATTTAGATTAATTTTTTTATATGTTTTGGAAATTTTAAATTTATAAGTTAAGTTTGAGAAATGTAAAATTTAAGATTTACTTATAAATTTATTATTTTAAAATATATTTTTATTTTAAGATTTAATATGAATTTAAATTTAATAATATGATTTAATTTAATAAAAGAATTAATATAATAAAATTTAATAATGATTTAATTTAACTAATATTAATAATCTATTTAAAATATTTATTTTAATTTATTTTAATATTCTTAAATAAATTTTTATTTAAATTTAATAAATAAAAGTTGGAAGATAAATTAAATAAGAACTGATTTGAAATTTAATTTGTTAAGGTTTGAATTTAAATAAGAAAGAATCTAATTAAATTTGTTTAGAATTGAACTTAAATAAGGTTAGATTTGAACTTATTGATTTTGAGATTTAAAAGGTATAATTTTATAACTTGATTAGATAAAAAGTGATTAAATAAATATTTTCAACTTTAAATAAAAATTGAAATTGAAATTTTAATATTGAATTAAATTGTAATATGAGATTATTTAAATGTTTTTAAGATGATTAAGTGAATATTTTGGAAATTTAAATAGGGTTAAAATTGAATTTTGAGAATATAAATGAAATTTATTAAATTGAGTTATTGTAAATTGTTTGAATATCGAAACGTATGGAATTGGAAGTGGTTTAAATTTGTAATTCAAACCTGGATTTGAAATCGATATAAATTAGAAATGTTTTTAACGAGAATTCGAGTTGAACCTTTTAATTGAAATTGTTGAACTGAGATTGATTTTGATTATATTTTTGGAACCTAAGTTGATTTGAACTGATTTGTGAAATTGGAAGAAATAATTCTAGTTATAAATGATTTTTATTATATAAACTATTTCAGATCTATAACCTATTTTAAATGTATATCTATTTTAATTTGTTACTATCTTATTATATATACTATTTTCAATATTTAAACTATTTAAGTTGGAACTGTTATGATTTGATTTAACGGATTTAAAATACTAATATTTTTATATGATGGTTTAAACTATTTTATGATCATGATTTTGAAAGTGACTATGATTTCGAAGGTGGATTAGATTTTTAACGGTGATATGATTTTGAAATGAATATGATATTTTGATATGAAGTTTGAACTATTTTGAAATAAAAAATGACCACGGTGTGAAATAAGCGTTTAGTGACGGGGATCGGATATTGTCATACTCTCTACCAATACCGAAAACCACTTTAATAATTGTGTACGTGGTGGAGCTTTCAGAACGAAGTAGGATGGTTTGGCGATAATTCTGTATGAGGTATTAACGCAGCCCTGACTCCCTCGAGTCAGCTTGATGTGGCTAAAACAGGAGCCATGCCGGGCCAAGTGAGGTTTTACCTTCGATCGGGCATATTCCTTCGATACCATTCTATTACTTTATGATTTGGTTGGGTGCACCTTTGATTTTAGAAGTGTGTCTCGAGGTGGACGGTAGTAGCTGCTACGCGTTACCACCGATCCGGATCCACAAAATGGTAGAATCCTACCCTGGGCATTGCCTCGCGTGCCTTATCACATGCCCTATCGCGCCTTCTACAAGTTTGGTTTGTACCATACCTATAGAGCGCTCTCTGATAGCCCTCCAGTTTACGGAGGAATTACGGTATTGTATAGACTATGAGAATATATGAAATGTGTTATATATGCAAATCTTATCTATTCTTCTCCAATATTCTGATCTAATCTATATATGCAAATCCCTTGTTGTATATATCTAAAAGAAGAGGTCTGATAGAGATTATCAAAGACGCATGTCAAAACCAAAGGAGGCAAAGATAAGGATATACTATGAATGAAAATCTTAGCTTTTCTAGTTCAGTAATTGATTAGTATACTTTGGATCTGAATCCTTATGGAGTTTTAGTTTGTGAAAGCATCATATTATTAACCCCTAAAACTCCTTCAATGCGAAATGTCAATTCTAGTTTGGAATCTCAATTGTTTATGACAAAATAGTGGAAACTGTGTAGATTTATAGTTTTGATAATTTTACCTTATATTCCACTCCTTATTCTTCTTCTTTGAATTTGATTAAAGAGTTATGATTAAGAAATATGTGTAAGATGCGAATTTATTCATAGTTTGCACTCCATATTCCCATAAAATAGAAATTCCTTTGTTTATTTTTCTATAAAAAGGAGTTGAATGGGGCAAAAAAATTAGGATTATATGTTTCTATTGTCTATATATTCCATTATTTTGATGTAATAAGTTGAGCTTAAATTTTAATGGTATACAAGTTTATTGATTTGAATTTTGATATGAATATTGGAATTATGGTATTTTTGACAATATGACACGATATGTGTATAATTGTTGAAAGAATTGACCATTAAATGCTAGCTTAGAAAGTATATTCCGCAAGCTTAGACATTACAAGGAGTGTATGCGTGTCTAAGCGTAATTAACGTTTAATAGGGTAGTTAAATAGGTAATAATTCTATTAAATCCTCTTGGGAAGGTAATTAATATTAAAAGCGTAATACGAAAGATTTCCTATAAGGCCTTGTTTATGAAAATGGTGAGATGTGTGATAAAATATGTAGTGCGTGACAGAAATCATGACTAAGTTATAGGGATGCGAGATCTATCAAAAGCGCACGGAAGTCTGCCCAGCTAATCTAGATTCCGATAGTGTGACTTTGGGGCTGACATCGCTATAATAGTAACTACAAAGATGCGACATTAATCCCAAATCTTATAGGTCAAAACTGCCCAGCTAATCTGGCTATCGGTACTTATGAGTAGTCAAACTAATATGAGACATCACTGTGGTATATAAGTTATAATATTAAGGACCTACTTTGGAGATTGAAGGAATTAAGTGGCTGTGTGAGGGACATATGGCCCGCCTCTTCTTTATTTAAGAAGTAGTAAATGGTCGGGGTTATGGGTTAGGCATGGTAGAGGATATCTCAAGAAAGGGACCACTTCAATAAGAAGTATTAAGTGGCTGAAAAGATTCCTTGCAATATTAGCTAGATAGTTATAAGTGAGGAGTTCGTCTTGGGATTATATGTAGTAAGTAACGTGGACCTACCTTAAATAAGGCATTGAATGGTTAGAGTCTGCCTAATTCCTATTAAAGGGTATTAAGTGACTTGAGTATTATCTCTTACATTGACAGGACATTATGAACGATAAGTATGGGTATTGGGTTGACAGCAAGTTAGCTATGAGCTTATATTTAAAAAGCCTTTTATTTAAGTTTGAGAAAAGCATTTGGGCTCATATTTGAAAAGGCTTATGATGTAGGTAGAATACGTAAGGTATATTCCTATTTAAATTATACTGCCCAAGTACCGATACAGTAAGGCTCGAACTTTTTATTCACCGGACATATATTATTTTCTGATGTACCTATTAAAGTATAATGATGTATTTTAAAAATGTTGTACTACGAATATGTATTGTGTCATGTATTTACAAGAATGGGATTTTTTATCAAATGGGTATTGTTTTTGTTATTATATTTTATCCTTCTGTTATGAGTTGTGAAAGTGCGGATAAATAGCTTTGTGTTGTTCTTTATACCAACCAACAACTAGCTTTGGAATTGGTCTATGTTTTGATGTGCCATTTCTAGGTCGAAATTTAGGTCCGTTTCAGGACGGGTTATTACATTTGGTATCAAAGCTTAAGTTACTTGATCAATGAGGATATGTATACGTATGAGAGGCGCACTTGTTATTTTTGAAAATGTTTTTCAAAATCCTACAATTTATAAATATATACACACACTTAAACGTAAACAAAAACATTAGGCAGATCTTTACTTCAACATCTAAAACTATCTTTGGATAAGTAAATGGAAAATATTGTAACTCCAAGGTTAATAAGGCAATATATGTGCAGTAAACAGGGAGTTATAAGAATTTATTAGGGATACAAATATATCAATTAAAGAGATTATTAGAGTAATTATGGAAAGATATAGAAGGCCTAATGGTAAAATTATAATATATAAATAAATATCTTTAAAGATTATCTATTAGAATAAAAATCATTTGTTATAGACAATTGACATTTATAGAAATAACAAATAAACTTATTATGTAGTAATTACTATTATAAGGCAATATAATTGTCATTTTGGTAAATTAGGTGGCTTCAATTATACAGACAAAGATTAGTGGGCCTATCCCAATACATTGAAATAGATGGGAGACAAGAATCTATATGTCGTAAACAACCAAAAGTAAGGAATGAAGCAAGATGTGAAGAAGGAATGGAGTAAGTTTCCACAAGAGGGTGTAATCATCACAAAAAGATAACCCGATTTTTAAAAGTTGGGTAGGAAAGTTCAACATGAAGGACAATTAAAGTCAATTTTTAAATCTAATCCCATAGGAAAGAATTTGATAAAATATTTTTGGAAAATTCCTTGAAATATTTTGAATAAGTTTTCAAAGGATTTATTGAGAAGTTGTTTTGAAAAAGTAAGGAAACTTGGTAACTCATAATTTAAAAATTTTATTGATTCAAAAGTTTCCGATTAAAAGGTTTCTAGTAAAATGGATTTTATTTTTGAAATTCTAGTTTAAAATTGGTTGAGTTAAAAAGATTTTGATTTTTGGAGAAAGAGATTCTTTGTTTTTAAACTAAATATGAAATTGAGCATAGGTTTGACTTGATGATTTTCTATTTCAATAATTTAGAAGCTATTTTTTAAATTCTTTCTAAAAACTGGAATATATAGAAATGGAACTTAATTAAATTAAGGAATAAAGCATATAAAGATAAGAATGACTAGGATAGGAGGAACACTTCTGTATATGGAAAATACGGAGAATAACAGCTCAAGTAAGAGCCAATTAATATGAGATATATAAATAGAGGCAATATCGGGAGATTTGGAAAGAAATAGCATTAGGAATTCAAACAACAGGATCAGCAATCTAGTTAGAAATTAATAGGATAGAAGTTATCTTTATCTACTCCACTTTTCATTGTTTAAAGTTATAGAAGATGTTTTTGAATTTTTTTAATATTGGATGGAATTAAAATATGATAATCAATAAAGGAGTTGGGGTAATTTTGTGAATGTTACAAGGGAAAAAATTTATGTGAGGATGAGAACTTTATACAATCTTTTTAGAATTTGTTTTTAAAATGGTAATGAAGGAAAAATAAATTGGGATTAATAAGAAAATGATTACAAAAGATTGTAAAAGTTTATATAAGGCTTAAACAAAGTTATAAAAAGTATTTAGTTAAAGGACATTGTATTTTGAGTAATGAAGTAATAGACGTAGATTTATAATTTTGGGATAATATAGTTTATTTAAATTAGGAATCTAGCATGCATGTGAATATATTGTGGTTTGAAGTCTACTTAAAAAATTGTCATGTAAGAAGAAATATCTTTGAAATAATGAACTTTTTATAAGTATATGCCATAATCTTATGGAGTAATAAATGCTAATTTTGAATTTGGTGTAATAAGTTTGTTTGTGTAAAAAGAATTATTGAAGCTTATTTCGTATGTTGTAGAAGGTTTTGAGAAACAAAATTTTTTGCTCCTTTATTGAATTAAATAATTTTTGAATTTCGATTTAATAATGGTTTGGTTTGATAATTGAGTTTTAAATGTTTTGAATTAGAAGTCCAACTTTTAAGCAATAAATCTTTGTTGTAGAATTTCCTTGAAAAGAAAAGTTGGAAAAAATTTCATGGCTCATTTCGGGAACTACACAATTTTTGAAAACTGGCAAACCGGTTTCCAAATTTATACTTTTAAAGATAAAGGTTTCAGATAAGATACAATATAATTATGAAATTTGGGTTTTAAAGAATGATAAGAACTAAATCAAATTTTATATGGAGTAGATAAGGACCACTACATTGGTAAGGCAGTTAAAGGTTCTAAGACATGGATAAAATAGGAATAATATGTACAACCTGATCTGGAAGTTTGAAATTGGTCTCAAATATTTAATTGTAGAATATTGGTAAAGTTGTGAAGAGTTTCCTAATTTATAATTTGGTTGTAAATGAGATTGTCCCAGATGACTTGATATGTAAATTTCTATATTTTAATTTATTTGGGGTGGTCACCATGTAACTTCCATAAATTTTCCAATTTCAAAGTATGCATAAATGTGCGACGTTTGAATTAATAAAGAACATATCGAAGAGGGAAAGAGATGTGTGAAATATGAATATTCTTTTCCATATTTTACGCCATCTATTTGAATAAAAGAAAAAGAAATAATTCCTTATGATTTCAAATGAAGCGAAAATCTTATGTGGTTAATTTATGGAATATTATAACAGTGACCCTTTTTGTAAAAACCCGCATATTTATCGATTTTATATTTAAATATTTTATTTAAATATTTTATCGATACTCGAAATTTAGTCTGAAAAGCTACCTTTTGCATACGGTCGAATTAGGACTCGGGACCACTTCCATTGAGTTTAAAATGTCGTTTGCGATCTTTTTGAGTATAAACTTTGATATGTTTGGAGTTAGTGGAATTTTGCTACTTTTTCACTTAGGGCTTGGGTTTGGGCTGAGCCCATTAACCCCACTTATTAACTCAGTCCCAACCCTCTCCTCTTCATTTACTTCCTTTCTATTTTCCTTATACTCAAGCTTTTACATCAATGGAGAGTGGAATGGGGAATTAAAACTCAAGCCCTAGTTTTCTTTTGCAAATCAAGCTCTAGCTCCAAACTAAAAGAAGAAACTTTGGTAGGATTCTCTTCTTCTTCTCCAACTAATTCTTTTATCAATTTCGGAAATTCCTAAACCTAACTTTGGGAATGTTCTTCTTTTTGAGCATAGATTCAAGCTCATTTGGGTTGTGTTGAAGAATGGTTGATTCTCCCTTTGCTTTCAAGCTTCTTCTTCATTGTTTTTGTGAAAAGGTGAGATTTTTATCTCACATCTATGCTTATGTCTATCTTTGAATGTCGGGTATGAATTCCTAACACTTATTCATGTGCATTTGATTTTGATTTGGGTTGGTTTTGTGAATATTCCAATTTTAGTTTTGAAAGCCAAATCCTTAAAAATCATAGCTTTGATCTTTGATCATGATTTGTGATGCATCGAAGAGCTTATAGGGTCGGGTAGTCGATTGGCATAAACCCCTCGCGTCCATTGCTCGTCCGATTTAGATTTGGTGGAGATTTGGCCCTCACTCAGATAGGCTGGGAGGAGCTGGAAACAGGCTCCGGTTGACCGAGCTATGAGGCCGGCCGACCGACCTGCTACCAAAGTGCATAGCACTTCTCTGTCTTTGGTCCGGTCGACCAGCTACAGAGCTCAGTCGACCGACCTGCTTCCCGAGAATTTTCCAGAACAGGGTCCGGTCGACCGAGCTCTGTAGCCGGCCGACCGACCTGTTGCTATTTTGCCTATTTTGCGTGGTTTCCAAATTTAATCGATTCGTGTTCTTTCCTTATTTGTTGTTATCATTTGTTATCGACTTCGATGACTTCTTTCCTTCGGGAATTTTAGGAATATCCATTTTGATGGATTTAGTATCGATTTCTTTGGAGTTTTATTCACGTCTTCGAATGTGAATTTTAGTGATTGATTGTTTCTACAATCATTTTTGTGATTTGTCACTTCAAAATATAAAGGTTTTCAATGCTAGTAGTAAATATCAAAATTCTTTCATCAAAGCGATTTCAAAACTATTTTATTACTAAGCACTTTTCTTAAACCGTTTTCCAATCTATTAGTATATACAAGCCTTTACTTCACTCGGATGAGAAATCGAATTAAACGGCTTAAAAAAACAAGTGGTATGAAACGCTTGCGTTTGCTTCGTCGGCTAATTCTTGGACTTGTTCGATTGAGCCTTTTTGTGACAATTTCCTAGTGAAGATCTACAGTTTGTTCGTAAATATTTAAGTTAAGCTAGTGGTTATGGGACATGAAGCTAAATTCATATCTTTACTAGCTTCGTGTAATTGACACTTTCTTGATGATCAACGACGATCATTTTTGTGATTTAGACTAGTAATGTGCGATGTCTCTTTGTCTGCGATGGAGACTAAACCCCATTTTGTGGAGTTTTGACTCAAATTGGTGGGGTAGCAACCCATGGTCTTCGGGCCGTTTGTGGAGCTTCGGCTCAATTTGTGATGGTTAGCAACCATGGAATTAGCGTTCCGTTTATGATACACGTGTTGGTGAGCTTTATGCCCCTGTTTGTGATAGGCCTTGCCCCCTTTTTGTGATTTCTGGATTTCGTGTGTTGATTTCTGGAATTTGTGCTTCACCAATTTTCGTGATTTTCGTTGATAAGTTTTATCAATTTTTGTGCATTGGTGAATTCGTGTGTCATTACCTTTTTGTGAATACAAGTTTTGGGTATGAAACCTTTATGGATCTTTGAGAAGATTCTTGTGATATTGATTAATCTCATGTTGATTTTCAATTACATACTTATAGTAGTATGCCATTATGGTTATCATATGTTTATGCCATATCTCCTATTCTATATCATGTCATCTGATATTTATAGCTAGACTGATCCGTTTATTATTTTCTTATGAAATAGTACTCGGGTCAGACCGAGATGTTACAGGTGCTTCTGCTTGACTTCTCCCCAGGGATTCGCTACTCTGACTTTTGGCTAACTACTTAGATTAGTAGTTTTTGGTTGTATACATTTGAGATATAGACTCATAGTTGTGTACTTATTCTTTTGTATAGCACATGTTGCTATTCTTTTGTGTTATTGTGGATCTTTTAGACCACTACTCTGATAAACACTTTTATGTGTTATATATATTCATGTCTATTTCCGCCTTTGTGATATGAATTATCTGTGACTGATTTGTGTTATGTTTATTTCTATATTTGTTTCCGAAGACATTATAGCCACTGTGTAGTAGCTTTGAGTTTGTGTCGGTATGTCGGATTTCCTCTTGAAAAGAATGTAAGTTATATTTTATCTGGCATATCGGTACTCTCACAAAGCAATTATACAGATGGTCGCTCCTCAACAGTCTTATTCTCCGTGCTAGTTGACGGCATTACACCGTAGTGTCCTTGGCTAGCGTGGGTATAGAGGTGGGGCGTCACAGCTTGGTATCAGAGCTAAACTTCGGAACAATGTAGAATAATTTAACAAGGATCATCGTCCTAAGTCCTTCTTAGGAGTCGTGCCTTAGGATTTAATTCGGGTCTTCGTACCGATTCATCCTATTTTCTTTATGATTCCTTGTTTTATCTATCAAGATTGCTTGATATTCATTTGGTGAATAACTTTTTTCTTCTTCTTTCTTTCTTTCTAAAGGAAGAGAAATGGTTAGACCTGACCGTCCTAGCGCCGGTCAATCTAGTGCTACTCCCCAAGATGGAGTTTTTACGTCTGCCCAGCAGCTTCTTGATCTAGAAAAAAATGCTCAAGCAGCCGTTTCTAGTCCGGAACCAACTCATCCTAAGTCTGGATTTGCACGCTTGTGCAACGATTATACCAATTTGGACGGGAAGCCATTCAAAGGTTCCGAAACTATTATGAAGTCCAGGCTTGGCTGAGATCATGCGATCGAATCTTTTCTCGCCTGAACCTTATTGATCTTCACCGTGTTCAGGTGGCTTCTAGTATGCTCCAAGAAAGGGCATTAGACTGGTACGAGCTTCTGGTTTCTGAAATTATTGAAGCGGATCTTACTTGGGAGAAATTCCGAGAGTGCTTCGAGTTAAAATTCGTACCAGAAGCAGAGAAGGTGAAATTGGCTCGCCGCTTTATTGACCTTGTTCATGGTGAATCTTCTGTGACAGACTATGTCGCATCTTTCAAATCTCTTTCCAAATACGGGGTTGAATACATTAACACCCCATTGAAGAAAAACCAGAGATTTGTTTATGGCTTGAACAAGAGTATCAAGAAGCCATTAATTCTAAAATTAGAAGTTTCTTTTGATCAACTGATTGATATTGCTCTTCGTCTTGAAGAAGCGGATAAGGAAAGAGATGTTGAAATTGTGGGTGCCAAACCAAACTTCAACAACAACAAGAAAAGGCCTAACAAATTCAAAGGTCCTTATCCCAATAAGATAGGGAAGCAAGCAACCCCTGTGGCAAAGACTTCTTCCTTTGGTCGTGGGGAATGCTATAATTGTGGTTCGAAAAACTATTACGCGAACAAGTGTCCAAAGTCCCTCTCTTATCGCTACTGCAAAGGTCCCGGCCATGTTATATCTTCATGCCTCAAGCTTCTGGGCAAGAGGGAGGGAAAGCTGAATGTGGCGCAAGCCCCTGGCAACACATATCGTAATCAAGGTATGTCTCATTCTATCCTTGATGGCATTATTATAATTCGTGATCAACCTATTCGAGTTCTTTTTGACACGGGTGCATCCCATTCTTTTATTTCAAAAGAACTCGTTGATACTTTTTCTTTAAGTGTTATTGCTTTAAAGACTTCTTTGAGAATTGGGAATCCGGTTGGCGGATCCGCAACGATTAGTTTGCTTTGTAAAGATGTGGAGATTGTTTTGTGTGATTTTTCTTTCCAAGCCGATTTGCATGTCATGCGTTACTTAGGCTTTGGAATGATTTTGGTAATGGATTGGCTTAACCGTATGAAGCTCATATCCTATGCCCTGAGCGGACTATTCATCTTCGACATCCTCAATCTGTTAAGCAGATTTCTATTATTCTCAAAGATTCGGATTCCACTTTATCTGCATCTTTATATTCTTTAAATCCTCGTGATGATGATAATGATGATGAGGAAGACGTCATTTCTCTTATTCACGTTGTTCGTGAATTTTCCGACATATTTGAGCCCGTTTTAGGATTACCACCTAAGCGAGCAATTGAGTTCAGAATTAATCTTACCCCTGGAGCTCAACCTATTACTCGTCCTCCTTATCGTTTGTCCAATAAAGAAAATGAGGAGATGCGCATACAATTATCCGATTTGGAAACGAAGCAATTTATTCGCTCCAGTTCCTCGCCTTGAGGAGCTTCAGCTATTTTTGTGAAGAAATCTGATGGCACACTTAGGCTTTGCGTTGACTACCGCAAGCTTAATGATTTTACTATCAAAAATAAATATCTTTTACCTCGGATTGATGACCTATTCGATCAACTTAGTGGTGCTAGAGTCTTTTCACAATTTTACTTGGCAACCGGTTTTCATCAGCTTCGTATTGCAGAGGATAGCATTCCTTTAACATCGTTCCGTACTCGATATGGATCTTATGAATGGCTTGTTATGCCATTTGGTTTAACGAATGCTCCGACTTATTTCGTTGACCTTATGAATCGAGTTTTCAAAGATTTTCTCGATCGATTTGTTCTCATCTTTATTGATGATATTCTTGTGCATTCAAAAACCGAGGAGGAGCATGAAAAGCATCTTCGGATTGTATTGGAAACTCTTAGGAGTAATCAATTAAAAGTAAAATTTTCCAAATGCCATTTTTGGCAATCTAGTGTAAAGTTTCTCGGTCATATTATTTCCGAATCCAGAATTTCCGTAGATCCTTCAAAGATTGAAGCAATTCAAGATTGGAAGAGACCGGAGAGTGTGACGGAAATCCGTAGCTTCCTTGGGTTGGTGGGTTATTACCGTCGTTTTATCAAGGACATTTCAAAAATTTCCGTGCCTCTCACTAGCTTAACTAAGAAAGGTGTTAAATACAATTGGTCGGACAAATGTGAAGCTTCTTTTCAGAAATTAAAAGAACTCTTTTCTGATGCTCCTATTCTTGTTATTCCCGAGGGGAATCAAGATTTCTTTGTTTATACCGATGCTAGTCGCGTTGGTTTGGGTGCCGTTCTTATGCAAAGAGAACGTGTTATTGCTTATGCTTCTAGGCAATTGAAGCCTGCTGAGACTAGATATGCCACACATGATTTAGAGCTCGCGGCTATTGTTTTCGCCCTTCGCATTTGGCGTCATTATCTTTTGGGAGAAAAATTTATTCTTTACACCGATCATAAATCTTTGAAGTATCTATTTTCTCAAAAGGAACTAAATTTGCGTCAACAACGTTGGCTCGAATTCCTTGCATCTTATGATCTTGATATTCTTTATACTCCCGGAAAGGGAAATCGTGTTGCCGATGCACTTAGTCGCAAGCAACAAGCGGTTGTTTCTATGATGATATCCGAATGGAAAGATCTCGAAATTTAATCTACTTGTGAAATTCGAGACCGTGTTTTCGATTTATGTTCATCTCTTGTTTTATGTAGCCTTGAGGCTCATCCTTCTCTTTTAGACCGCATCCTTGAAGCTCAAAAGCTAGATCCCGAATTGGCTCTTCTTGGCCAAAATATTAAGGATATAATTGATATTGAAGGTTTGAAAGACTTTGATATCGATTCTCGTGGCGGCATTTGGAAATTTGGTAGACTTATCGTGCCAAATATTAGTGATCTTCGTAGAGATATTTTAGAAGATTCTTATCGTTCGAAATTTACCATTCATCCCGGTAGTAGTAAAATGTACGCGGATATGAAGCGACTTTATTATTGGGAGGGAATGAAATCTGATATTGCTAACTTTGTTAAGTGTTGCATGACTTGCCAACTTGTCAAAGCCGAACATCAAAGGCCCGGTGGGTTATTGCAACCTTTAGAAATTTCAATTTGGAAGTGGGACCAAATTTTCATGGATTTTATAGACGACCTTCCCCGTTCTCGTTCGGGTCATGATAGCTTATGGGTGATAGTTGATAGACTCACTAAATCCGCCCATTTTATTCCCGTTCGGTCCAATCGAACCGTTCCTCTCTTGGACAAACTTTTTATCAAAGAGATTGTTAAATTGCATGGAGTTCCTACTTCTATTGTTAGTGATCGTGATCCATTGTTTACTAGTGGATTTTGAAAGAGTCTTCAAAAAGCTTTGGGAACGAAGCTTAATTTTAGCACCGCTTATCATCCTCAGTCCGATGGACAAACCGAGCGTGTGAATCAAACTCTTGAAGATCTTCTTCGTGCATGTGTTTTTGATTTTGGTGGAAGTTGGGAAGATCACATTTCTCTTGTTGAGTTTTCCTATAATAATAGCTTCCAATCTAGTATTGGTATGGCTCCTTTTGAGGCATTATATGGAAGGCCATACCGTTCTCCTTCTTGTTGGCTTGAGGCCGGTGAGAAGCTGGTTTTAGGTCCAGATTTTATTCGTGATTCCACAGAAAAGATTGATCTTATTCGTCATAGGATGAAAGAAGCCCAGAGTAGACAAAAATCCAACGCCGATAACCGAAGAAGGAGGTTAGGATTTTCTGTGGGAGATTTGGTGTTTGTTCGTGTTTCACCTATGAAAGGTGTTGTGCGTTTCAGTCGATCGGGAAAGTTAACACCTCGATATATTTGTCCATTTTCCATCACCGTACGTATTGCTTCCGTGGCTTATTGCCTTTTATTGCCGGCTCAGTTTTCTTCTGTTCATGACGTGTTTCACGTTTCTCAATTGCGGAAATGCCTTCGAGATTCCGATTCTATTCTTGAACCCGTAGTTGTGGAAGAAATTGAAGTTTCGCCTAATCTAACTTTTGAGCAACATCCTATTCGTATTATTGCTTCGGAAGTCAAACGACTTCGAAATAAAGATGTTCCGCTTGTGAAAGTTCAATGGTCCTCAAATCCTAAAGATTGCTCTTGGGAATCTAGAGAGTTCATCGAGCAAACACATCCGGACTTACTTTCCCGTGCTCTTTAAGGTGAACCTTTTATTTCAAATTTCTTTTGTGATGAATATGCTCTCATGGTTGTTACTATATATCTTCTTCTTAAATATTGCGAGGATGCAATTTCTTTAAGGAGGGGAGTCTGTAACAACCCGCATATTTATCGATTTTTTATTTAAATATTTTATTTAAATATTTTATCAACACTCGAAATTTAGTCCGAAAAGCTGCTTTTTGCATACGGTTGAATTAGGACTCGGGACCACTTCCATTGAGTTCAAAACGCCGTTTGCGATCTTTTTGAGTATAAACTTTGATATGTTTGGAGTTAGTGGAATTTTGCTACTTTTTCACTTAGGGATTTGGTTTGGGCTGAGCCCATTAACCCCACTTATTAACTCAGTCCCAACCCACTCCTCTTAATTTACTTCCCTTCTATTTTCCTTATACTCAAGCTTTTACATCAATGGAGAGTGGAATGGGAAATTAAAACTCAAGCCCTAGTTTTCTTTTGCAAATCAAGCTCTAGCTCCAAACTAATAGAAGAAACTTTGGTAGGCCTCTCTTCTTCTTCTCCAACTAATTCTTTTATCAATTTCAGAAATTCCTAAACCTAACTTTGGAAATGTTCTTCTTTTTGAGCATAGATTCAAGCTCATTTGGGTTGTGTTGAAGAGTGGTTGATTCTCCCTTTGCTTTCAAGCTTCTTCTTCATTGTTTTTGTGAAAAGGTGAGATTTTTATCTCACATCTATGCTTATATCTATCTTTGAATGTCGGGTATGAATTCCTAACACTTATTCATGTGCATTTGATTTTGATTTGGGTTGGTTTTGTGAATATTCCAATTTTAGTGTTTTGAAAGCCAAATCCTTAAAAATCAGAGCTTTGATCTTTGATCATGATTTTGTGATGCATCGAAGAGCTTATAGGGCCGGGTTGTCGATTGGCATAAACTCCTCGCGTCCATTTCTCGTCCGATTTAAATTTGGTGGAGATTTGGCCCTCACTCAGATAGGCTGGGAGGAGCTGGAAACAGGCTCCGGTTGACCGAGCTCTGAGGCCGGCCGACCGACCTGCTACCAAAGTGCATAGAACTTCTCTGTCTCTAGTCCGGTCGACCAGCTACGGAGCTCAGTCGACCGACCTGCTTCCCGAGAATTTTCCAAAACAGGGTCCGGTCGACCGAGCTCTGTAGCCGGCCGATTGACCTATTGCTATTTTGCCTATTTCGCCTATTTTGCGTGGTTTTGAAATTTAATCAATTCGTGTTCTTTCCTTATTTGTTGTTATCATTTGTTATCGACTTTGATGACTTCTTTCCTTCGGGAATTTTAGGAATATCCATTTTGATGGATTCGGTATCGATTTCTTTGGATTTTTATTCACGTCTTCGAATGTGAATTTTAGTGATTGATTGTTTCTACAATCATTTTTGTGATTTGTCACTTCAATATATAAAGGTTTTCAATGCTAGTAGTAAATATCTAAATTCTTTCATCAAACCGATTTCAAAACTATTTTATTACTAAGCTCTTTTCTTAAACCATTTTCCAATCTATTAGTATATGCAAGCCTTTACTTCACTCGGATGAGAAATCGAATTAAACGGCTTAGAAAAACAAGTGGTATGAAACTCTTGCGTTTGCTTCGTCGGTTAATTCTTGGACTTGTTCGATTGAGCCTTTTTGTGACAATTTCCTAGTGAAGATCTATAGTTTGTTCGTAAATATTTAAGTTAAGCTAGTGGTTATGGGACATGAAGCTAAATTCATATATTTACTAGCTTGGTGTAATTGACACTTTCTTGATGATCAACGACGATCATTTTTGTGATTTAGACTAGCAATGTGCGATGTCTCTTTGTCTGCGAGGGAGACTAAACCCCGTTTTGTGGAGTTTCGACTCAAATTGGTGGGGTAGCAACCCATGGTCTGCAGGCTGTTTGTGGAGCTTCGGCTCAATTTGTGATGGTTAGCAACTATGGAATTTGCGTTCCGTTTGTGATACACGTGTTGGTGAGCTTTATGCTCCCGTTTGTGATAGGCTTTCCCCCTTTTTGTGATTCTGGATTTCGTGTGTTGATTTCTGGAATTTGTGCTTCACCAATTTTCGTGATTTTCATTGATAAGTTTTATCAATTTTTGTGCATTGGTGAATTCGTGTGTCATTACCTTTTTGTGAATACAAGTTTTGGGTATGAAAACCTTTTTGGATCTTTGAGAAGATTCTTGTGATATTGATAAATCTCATGTTGATTTTCAATTACATACTTATAGTAGTATGCCATTATGGTTATCATATGTTTATGCCATATCTCTTATTCTATATCATGTCATCTGATATTTATAGCTAGACTGATCCGTTTATTATTTTCTTATGAAATAATACTCGGGTCAGACCGAGATGTTACAGGTGCTTCTGCTTGACTTCTCCCCAGGGATTCACTACTCTGACTTTTGGCTAACTACTTAGATTAGAAGTTTTTGGTTGTATACATTTGAGATATAGACTCATAGTTGTGTACTTATTCTTTTGTATAGCACATGTTGCTATTCTTTTGTGTCATTGTGGATCTTTTAGACCACTACTCTGATGGACACTTTTATGTGATATATATATATATTCATGTCTATTTCTGCCTTTGTGATATGAATTATCTATGACTGATTTGTGTTATGTTTATTTCTATATTTGTTTCCGAAGACATTATAGCCACTGTGTAGTAGCTTTGAGTTTGTGTCGGTATGTCGGATTTCCTCTTGAAAAGAATGCAAGTTATATTTTATCTGGCATATCGGTACTCTCACAAAGCAATTATATAGATGGTCGCTCTTCAACAGCCTTATTCTCCATGCTAGTTGACGGCATTACACCGTAGTGTCCTTGGCTAGCGTGGGTATGGAGGTGGGGGGTCACAGTTTTTTAGAAGGATAGCTTTGATAAATTAAAATGTGGAAATAAATGTTCTACTTTTAAAAATTAATATATAGACACACATATAACTGCACTTAACGTATAAAAATAGAAATATATAAATAACATAATTTATGATCATATATGTATTAGTTAGTAATAAACAGATTAGGATTTATGAACACTAACTACAAATGTAACAGGCAAAAAATTTGTGATTAATGGGAGCGAAAAAATATATTAAATGGTTATTGATTACGGAATTTAATATGGTATTTATGGTGGAATTGAATCGGTATAACAGACATATTTTGAAAATGATAAAAAGAAAACGAATAAAATGTAGATTGATTAGAGATGATCCGATTTTAACAATAATGCTCAATTATTAATGGTATATTAACTGAAGTAATGGATTGACACATTTATTAGTAATCAAGAAGGAAAATTAAGAAATGTAGGCGATAGTGGGTGACATATTAGAAGTGTCTATCTTAGTAGAGTAAAGAGTGTTAGGATCACGATATTATTTACACCGGTTAATGATAAATGACAACTTCTGGAAAAAAAATTCTTTTATAGTTTTTGAGATTGTTATTGGTAATTGTCTCGCTTAGGTTATTGGAGAAGCATATAATATGTTATAAGACATATTCCTATTTTATCACTGTACTGATTTTATAAATGAGACTAGACCTCTGGATAAATATATACATATTAAAAAATAGCATAAATGAGGAATTTCACAAGGACATTAGACCAACGATAAACTGTAGGTAAGATTTGAAGTTATGAGGAAATTAGGTTATTAATTAGGAATAAAGGATGCTTTAATCCGAGGTATTTTTTGGATTTTGGGAAACAATCATTTTTAGCTTGCGAAGTGGCACCATTCAAGGATAAACATTCATCCCGGGGGAGATAAGATAAATTGGGATATGAAAAAAAATCTATTGGACAAGAAGATGGTAGAATTTGCTATTGGGTATTTGACATGCCGAAACAAAAAAGGTAGAATTGATTAGACAATGAATGAAGGCCGCACAATATCGTTAGTATGATGTCCCAAAATTTTGGATAATATTTATTTAATAATTTCCATTAATAATTATTTTAAAGTGTGCAATATTTATTTAATAATCTAATTTAACTGAAGTTATCTTTTCAAAACTAATAATAATAATTTAATTTGGCAAATTTTATTCTTTTCAAAGTTAATAACATTTAATTGATAAAATTTAATCTTTCTAAGCTAATAAAAAAGTATTCTATTTATAATGTATATGTGTGTATACATTGTAAATAGGAAGTTTGTTTTCGATTTAATAATATATATATATGAATATATTGTGATTTGTAAGATTTTTGATTGAATTTAATATAAAAAAATTTCAAAAGCTATCTAAAAATTAATCTTATATTTTCAAAAACACTTAAGTAAATATTTATTTTGTTTAAAAACAAAATAGCATAAAATATTATATTATCATAAATATTTTAATATGTTTTCCTTTAAAAATTGGTTCTTGAAGTAAATTTAGTTTATATATATTTATATTTAAGTACAATATTTTAGTTTAAACTTTAAAATAAGATTTAAATTTATGTCCATTTCTTTTTAATTTTCTTTCTTTTAAACTTAGCTTTGGAAAATGTATTTTAAAATATGAATAAATAAAACATAAAGATAAATACATTTCATAATTTATATAAAACATAAGTATTTAGGAAAATATTTAATAAAGATTTAAATCATTTGTAAAAATAGTAATTAATTTAAAATGATAAACTAAACACTTGTCAACTTAGTAATTAATGAGTAATACATTTGTCATTCATCTAAGATTGATTAAAATACATTTGTAAGCTTAAGAACAAATTAAGATAACAAGTGGTAGCAATGTTTTTTTTAAAAAAGAAGAAAAATTGAAATGCAAATATATTCTCAAACCTAAAGGAAGAAATCCGTTTAAACTTTCAGTTCAAATCCTTTCTTCCTCCATCTTCTTTTTCTATTCATCTTTTCTAAAAAAAGAAACTGAAATCTGGAGAAAAAAACCTGGAAACTTAAATCAAAAAGGAAATAAAATTTCAAAGGAGCAGTACAACAATTTCAAAGCTTTAACACACCAACATGCAGAATCAATTCCAACAACAATAATTAAAACAGCAAGCAAATTCAAACAACATGATTCAAATGACAGTTCAAATTCAAATTCCTAGAAAACGAAATTCAACAGAGCCGTCCTCTGCTTCTAATTTCTGTGAGTAAACCTATTTTCTTTTAATGATAGTTTAAATCTGAGATCTAATTTTAATATAGGTGAAATGTGTGAGATAATGTTGGATTGCATGGATGTTTTAGCATGAATATAACTTGAATTGATATTTATATTGTGGATATGTCTGTATGTATATTTATAATTTTGGTCTCAGCTTGTTTTACAGTTTCTTGAATTCTTTAAAAAATCCATAACTCCAAATATAAGCAATTTTAAACTTAGATCCTTGAATGAAATATGAGTTTAACAACATGATATCAACTCTAAAAATGATTACAAGGATTTTAGTTCAATAATTATTTCAAAAATAAGAAAATACTGTGATAATCAGAAATTGGTCTAAATTTTATGAAAACAATTTAATGATTGGATTGCATGAATGGATTCAGGGTAGGAAATCTTGAATTTTGGTATAAATCTCTGGATTTTTAGGCTTGAGGTTGTCGGGGAAACTAGAGATGATCGATTTTGGAAATTTTGTCTTTTGCCGTCGATCGGCGATGAGGTGTGCGGCGGGTTTGGCATGGTGGTAGCTGATGTGTCAGGGGTCACTGGAAAAATGGTGGTCGATTTTATCTTAGGCAGTGGTGGTCTGGGGAGGAGGAAATAGGGTATTACCCAGATTTGTCGACGTGGTTTCTGTGGCTTTCTCGGCACCATGGCGCATCGAGTTAGAATGCGAAGTGAGGAATTGCAACGTTGAAGTGTGGTGCTGCTCTGGGAGGGAGGTCGAGGTTTCCAATCGACGTGATCGTCGTCGATAGGCGAATTTGGTTGTTTGGGTTTATCTTCTATTGATGCTGTGAGGATCGATTTCGTAGCAATGGGTAATTCGCCAATCGAGGTGGTCGAGGGGGTCTGCAAGGTCAGGGTCGGTTTGTAGAGCGTCGCGGTGATGATCATCGACGATCAGAACTAGCGTACACGTGCACGATGTCAGATCTATGCATCTGGATTTTGGGTTTGTGGAAGAAGCTAGTTGGCCCGGGAATTTTTCGTGTTTTCTCGCGTTCAACTCGAAGTAGGTGAGTTGCATGGTTGTATGCGAGTGTGCATGAGGGATTTTTTTTGATATCTCGGGATTTTGCTGTGTTGGCTCGGGACGAATTTGTTTCCAGAATTTAACCCTGTCCAGTTTTAAACTAAAATGAATTTGAAAGCAAAGCTAAATTTTAACAATTTTTTTTAACCAGTTTAAAGATGTTTTGAAATGTTTGAATTAAAAACATGATGTTTAGACAAGTTTAATTTTTCAAAAGGTATAGATTTTAAAGATTTATTTTGTTTTCAATATAGTTTGTTTTATATAAATATAACTTTGGATAAATCATGGATTTAGTCCGGTGTAATTAAAGTGAAAGGATTTAACTTTAATAAAATCAAAGGTTGATGATTTTGAATAAACCAAATTCAAGCTTTTAAAATTTAATTTAAATGATAAATAAGGTTTAACGTAATATGGGTTATCTTAAGTTAATCAAGTTTTTATTAACAAAAGTAATTTAAGTATAATTACTAAATTAATTAAGATGATTAATTTAGGAAATTAAATCAAGATAAATAAATTTGTGTAATTAATTTAGAGTAGTTAGCTACTTAATTTAAGATTTGATTAATTTACGTAATCAAAGATTAATTGCGGAATAATTAAATAATGAATAAAATTAGAGGTTAATTACGTAATATTTTAAAAAATTATTAAGGGTGATTACTTAATGAAGTAATTAAAGAAAGAAATTACTCAGTGTAATTAATTAAGTTAATGTGGTTAATTTAAGTTAATCAATTAAGTTTAATTAATTAAAAAGAATTACTTAATGATGGGTTAAGTATAATTACTTAATGTAATTAATGAAGTGTAACTACTTAGTGAAGTAATTAATGGGTGATTACTGGATGTAATTAAAGGGAATTACTTGATGAAAAGTAATTAAAGAATAATTACTTAGTGGGAGTAATTAAGTGTTAATTACTCAGTGTAATTAATTAAAGGATTAATTAATTAATTAAGAAGTTAATTAATTATTTTAAGTAATTAAGAATAGTTAATTACTGAATGTGATTAAATCAAGGTAGATTAATGAATGTGATCAATTAAAGGTTAATTATTAAATGAAATTGGAAGATAATTAACTAATGGAAGTAATTAGTAGATTATTAATTAATGTACTTGGTTTAATTGATTAATAAATGTGATTAATTAAAAGATAATTAATCAATGAAGTGATTATAGTATAATTAATTAATGTAATTAATTAAGGATCATTGTAATTAATTATAGTTAATTAATTAATAAAAGTAATTAAGGTTAATTAATATAAATGATTAAAGGTTAAATAATTTATGTAATTAATTTAAAGGCTAATTACATAATGTAATTAAAGAGTAATTAATCAAGGATGATTAATTAAGGAATAATTAAAGGAAAATTAATCTGTAATTAAATATTAATTAATTGGGTAATGAGGTAATTAAAGGATGATTAATTAATTAAATGGTTGTAATTAATTAATGATTAATTTAAGCAGGGACAGGTGATTAATTCTCAAGTAACTAATTTAATTTAAGGCGATTAAATTAATTATAATATGGATTAATGATTCTTGTTTGTGGATGATTGTTTGGGTAGAAAGTCTTGATTGATTGATACTTATAGTTTGAATAATCTTAAATATTCTGCCTAATATTGATTATAACTATGATAAATGTGTGATATTTATCTATGAATGATGCTGTGTGAATTCAATGTTTTAAATTGAATTAAATTGTTCAAACTTAAACCACTTGGATATTAAGATGGAGTTTTGGATTTCTGTGAGACCGGGATCGGATTCCAAATTTGGAATTCCGAAAACCACATCGATCCAAATTAAACGCTAGGTCGTGGAATCTCAAGTGAAGATTCAAAGGAAAGGCTATCATCGATAACTCTGAGGGTGATTCCAAAACGAGTTAACAGAGATAGTGCTTTCAATTGAGATGAAGATTCAGAGTGCAAGGGCTATTGTCGTTAACTCTGAGGGCGATTCCAAAATGAGTGTAGCGAGATAGTGCCTTCGGTTCCATTCGAACCCAGAACGGACTTGTATGGATTGAATGCTTTCAGAACATCGTTAGGTGGACGATGAGCATTCTAAGATAGATGTGTTCTATAAAAATAATCGTAGCCTCAAGCCTCATCAACCGGGAATAGCTAAAACAAGGGAGGTGCAGCATGGCTAAGTGGGCCGCGTCCAAGTAGGACGAGATTTTCCTCTGTCTAGAAGTTCCTTTTATTCTGCTATGTGGATAGTTGGTCATGAACAACTGCGGAGTTGTCGTGTTCAGGAGTATCCAGTAAAGGATGGTTCTAGCCTTGTGATGCAGGGGATTTAGGGTGGATCCTCGGTACAGTGATCTAGGCCACGTACCGTGACGGGCGCTACCCCAGTAGCCCTGCCATTGATGGAAACCCATTCTTCCTACGTGTCCTTTACGGTTTTGATTGTATAACCCACTTTGTGGCTAGTATGCTGGAATTTAATGAATGTAACAATTTTGCTATTTCCTATTTACTTGAAAACCCTAGACCCAATTATAATATAACTGGATTTCCTATCAAATGTTTTGGTTATCGTAAGGTAAAAACTTTCCCGTGTTTATGTTCGGAAAGTCTTACGAGATACCTTTTATTTCAAAGATTTTTAAAAGTTAAGCATCTTTAACCCGTTTACTCACACCAGACCCATGTTTGACCCGGAGTTTATTTTCTATTTTATTAAACTCTTGGGTACTCAAATTTTTATGAGCAGCCAAGGGATTCAGGTTAGCTTTGACGAATTCTGGTGGAGATATGGAGTAGGAGGCTTCGACGTTTGTAGATATTTAGTGATTCTGTTGTGCTAGTGTTGTATCTATATCTTTGTGATGTACTTGAGTTGTAATAACTAGACATGTGTTTATAACTGTCTAGTTTGTGATACAAGCTGTATAACTCTGATGTATATGGTACTATGTAATATCTTATGTGATATCATATAATTTATTCATTCTGCTGTGAGATTCTGATGTTGTTTTGTTTCTTTCTTTTCTATCTTTTCTCTTTTTTATCCCTTTCTTTCTTATTAATGATGCGTCTTTCTATGGAATGAAAGGCGGATCGTTACATTATGGTATAAGAGCGTTAGGTTGAGTGAACATCTAGGCTTTGGAGAGATTTCTTTCTTGAGAGAGCGTACTTGTATTTACACACACACACACACACACACATATTCCTAATTTAGTTGGGTTATCTGTTCGGGTTTACCAACATAAGTTCTTTGGTTGAGGATAGTGGTGTGTGTAGCATGACCACCACCAATGGTAGAGGTCCATATGACGAGGTTGGTGGTGTATTTGTCGAGACTGTATACCTAATACAGTCTCGAGTAAGCTTGGAAACATTAATTAAGGATTTTTCCTATCTTGAAGGGAAGTCTTTTTCAAGGATCAGAATCCATCACTGAAATGTAAGCTTGGTTGAGCTCGGATGAGCGGGTTTTCTAGAGTTTGGATCTGTAGGAGGTGCAGAAGCAAGTGATGGTATCTTGGCAACCGTAGGAAAAAGTAGCTGCATAACCATGGATGGTTCTGAAGATGTTCTTTTTGGAGCAAGATTAAGAAGGTATAGGAGGAACAGTTGATGCCTACCGCAAGGAAAACTCAACTGTTTAGAAATCTTTCGGATCTCAAGTCAGGGAATTTGTCTGTATTGGAGTTTGGAACTCAGCTCGACAAGGAAGACTCGACTGCTTGAAGACTCTTTTGTGGAGTTGGCTGATATAGCTTTGTGGTTCGATGAGCTTTTGGATAAGGAAGTCTTTGGTAGCAGTATCAGCTCGGAGGTGTTGAGTGTGCTGTCAGGAAGGTTTCTTGGCTTAGCAATATCCTAGAGGTGGAGTTTAGAAGCAGTTAAGTGGTCTGTTTCTTCATTGGTTCAGGAGTCTTTGTGATTCTTCTATCAGTAGGCCGGGCAGATGGTGAAGGCTTGCCCACTTCTTCTGGAGGCTCAGCAGGATATGATGTTTGTGGTTGTGGGTGGACCAACGGTTTCTTCTTTTGGTTAGTAAGGCTTAAGCTGCTCTGATTTGTGAAGAGAGAATAGTTTCTTTGGAATCTGAAATGGGTAGAATCGCAAAAGTGACTTGCGATGGTTTGGAAGTTCTCTTAGTAATCTTTGTTTGGGATTGAGGCATCTCTAGAGGATGTAGGAGCTATCGAAGTGGTTTGGGATTTTTTGAATATCTTCGTTTAAGTCAAGGTTCGCATCTATATCAGGAGACCGAGTTCTGTATCGACTTAGTTCCTGGTGCATTACCGGTGGTTCAGATTAGTAGAGGGAGGGCTCCTAGAGAGAGGATTGGTAAAGCAGCTCAGGATTGATCGGATCTAGTTTTCTGGCTGAATTTCTACTGTGGTGTTTGTAACCGAATCAGATAGTCCACTAGGAGTTTATGGAATTTGATGGACAATGTTTCTGGGATGAGTTGATCAAGTTTGTGCTTGTGTTTGTCAACGACATTCTCATCTTCTTCAGATCAGAGTTGTGCAGCGGAAGCAAGGTGACAGCTATTCCAGTATAGAAGCAACCATTGACTCCTTAGAAGTTTGTTTTAGATTAGAGGATTTCTATAGGAAGTTCATTCGGGATCTGAAGGCTTGGATGTCTAGTGCACCTATTCTGTTTTTCAGGATTGGAGAAGTAAGTACAAAGTATACCGATGCCTGTGAAGTAGAATTTATGTTCTAGATTTCGATGGATCTTGAGAGGACCATCTTGTTGAGTAGAATCCAGAGATCATCTATTTCTTGGTCCAGATTTGATCAGTGAGGCATCTGCTAAGATTGGGTTGATCTAGAAGGTTGAAGGCAGCCCAGGATCGGCAGAAGAGTTTTGTGGATAAGAGACAAAGGAATTCGAAGTCGGGGATTTAATTTTGGATAAGTTTTCTCCGATCGTAAAAGCAATAAGTTTGGGTAAGACTAGAAGCTAGCTCAGAAGAGTATATTGGATCTTTCTGTGCTCTTAAGTACTTTGGTTTACATGATTGTATTGCCAGTTCGGATGGCTTGGATTGGTAATATATTTCACGTATCTCTAAGGGAGTACATGTATGATTCATCATTGGTTTTAGAACCAGTAAATCAGGGAGATTTGGAAGTTGAATAGGACTTGTCTGTGGTCAGGTATCCTGTTATGATTGTAGATCTAGACATTTAGGAGATCAGGATCTGAGTGGTGTAGCTAGTTTAGATTCAGTAGAGCGAATATTCAGGTGTTTGTACCTAGGAAACTCAAGGAAGTTCTATCTAGAATTTTGTCTGGATAGTTAGAGTTATTTATATAAGTTGGTTGTTATGGTTGTTAGTATATGGCTGATAACATATACTTGCTGTTTTAAAATTTTAATCTATGTGGGATTATTAAATTTTCTTTACTTTTAAATTTCGGGGACGAAATTATTTTAGGCGGGGAGGAATGTGATGCACGGGAATTTTGGGCGATATTTATTTAATAATTTCCATTAATAATTAATCCAATTTAACTGAATTTATCTTTTCAAAACTAATAATAATAATTTAATTTGGCAAATTTTATTCTTTTCAAAGTTAATAATATTTAATTAATAAAAGTTAATCTTTCTAAGCTAATAAAAAGTATTCAATTTATAATGTATATGTGTGTATATGTTGTAAATTGGAAGTTTGTTTTCAATTTAATAAAAATATTTCAATTTATAATATATATATATATATATATATATATATATATATATATATGAATATATTGTGATTTGCAAGATTTTTGATTGAATTTAATATAAAAACTTTTCAAAAGCTATCTAAAAATTTATCTTATATTTTCAAAAACACTTAAGTAAATATTTATTTTGTTTAAAAATAGAATAACTTAAAATATTATATTATCATAAAAGTCTAAAATGTTTTCCTTTAAAAATTGGTTCTTGAAGTAAATTTAGTTTTTATATATTTATATTCAAGTACAATATTTTTAGTTTAAACTTTAAAATAAGAATTAAATTTATGTCCATTTCTTTTTAATTTTCTTTCTTTTAAACTTAGCATTGGAAAATGTATTTTAAAATATAAATAAATAAAACATAAAGATAAATACATTTCATAATTTATATAAAACATAAGTATTTAGGAAAATATTTAATAAAGAATTAAATCATTTGTAAAATTAAGTAATTAATTTAAAACGATAAACTAAACACTTGTCAACTTAGTAATTAATGAGTAATACATTTGTCATTCACCTAAGATTGACTAAAATACATTTCTAAGCTTAAGAACAAATTAAGATAACAAGTGGCAGCAATTTTTTTTAAAAAAAAAGAAGAAAAATTGGAATGCAAATATATTCTCAAACCTAAAGGAAGAAATCCGTTTGAACTTTCAGTTCAAATCCTTTCATCCTCCATCTTCTTTTTCTATTCATCTTTTCTATATAAAAAAAGAAAATGAAATCTGGAAAAAAAAACTTGGAAACTTAAATCAAAAAGGAAATAGAATTTCAAAGGAGCGGTACAACAGTTTCAAAGCTTCAGCACACCAACACGCAGAATCAATTCCAACAACCATAATTAAAACAGCAAGCGAACTCAAATAATAGGATTCAAATGACAGTTCAAATTCAAGTTCCTAGAAAAAAAAATTCAGCAGAGTTGTCATGTGCTTCTAATTCCTATGAGTAAACCTATTTTCTTTTAAAAACAGTTTAAATCTGAGATTTAATTTTAATATAGGTGAAATGTGTGAGATAATGATGGATTGCATGGATGTTTAAGCATGAATATAACTTGAATTTATATTTATATTGTGGATATGTCTGTATGTATATTTATAATTTTAGTCTTTGCTTGTTTTACAGTTTCTTGAATTCTTTTACAAATCCATAACTCCAAATATAAGTAAATTTAAACTTATATCCTTGAATGAAATATGAGTTTAACAACATGATATCAACTCTAAAAATGATTACAAGGATTTTAGCTCAATAATTATTTCAAAAATAAGAAAATACTTTGATAATCAGAAATTGGTCTAAATTTTACGAAAAAAAATTCATGATTGGATTGCATGCATGGATTCCGGGTAGGAAATCTTGAATTTTGGAATAAATCTATGGATTTTTAGGCTTGAGGTCGTCGGGGAAACTCAAGATGATCGATTTTGGAACTTTTGTCTTTTGCCGTCGATCGGCAATGAGGTGTGTGGCGGGATTTGGCATGGTGGTGGCCGGGGTGTCAGGGGTCAATGGAAAAATGGTGGTCGATTTTATTCTTGGGCCATGGTGGTCAGGGGAGGAGGAAATAGGGTTTTATTTCGCAAATTTATCGACGTAGTTGCTGTGGCTTTCTCGGCAACCATGTTGCATCGAGTTCGAACGCGAAGTGAGGAATCGCAACATTGAAGTGTGGTGCTGCTCTGGGAGGGAGGTCGAGGTTTCCAGTCGATGTGATCGTCGTCGATAGGCGAATTTGGTCGTTTTGGTTTATCTTCTATTGATGCTATGAGGCTCGATTTCGCAGCAGCAGGTAATTCGCCGATCGAGGTGGTCGAGGGGGTCAAGGTCAGGGTCGCTTTGTAGAGCGTCGCGGTGATGGTCGTTGACGATCAAAACTAGCATACACGTGCACGATGTCAGATCTGTGCATCTGGATTTTGGGTTTGTGGAAAAAGTTAGTTGGCCCGGGGATTTTCTTTGTTTTCTCGCGTTCAACTCGAAGCAGGTGAGTTGCATGGTAATACGCGAGTGTGCACGAGGGATTTTTGTTGATATCTCGAGTTTTTCTGTGTTGGCTCGGGACGAATTTGTTTCCAGAAGAGTTTTAAACTAAAATGAATTTGAAAGCAAAGCTAAATTATAACAATTTTTTTTAAACCAGTTTTAAAGATGTTTGAAATGATTGAATTAAAAACATGATGTTTAGACAAGTTTAAGTTTTTAAAAGGTATAGATCTTAAAGATTTATTTTGTTTTAAACATAGTTTGTTTTATATAAATATTACTTTGGATAAATCATGTATTTAGTCCATAACTGTTTTCAAATAAAATGTAATTGTTGAAATTGAGGTGTAATTAAAGTGAAAGGATTTAACTTTAATAAAATCAAAGTTTGATGATTTTGAGTAAACCAAATTCAAGCTTTTAAAATTTAATTTAAATGATAAATAAAGTTTAATGTAATATGCGTAATCTTAATTTAATAAAGATTTTATTAACAAAAGTAATTAAAGTAAAATTACTTAATTAACTAAGATGATTAATTTAGGAAACTAAATTAAGATAAATAAATTTGTGTAATTAATTTAGAGTAGTTGGCTGCTTAATTTAAGATTTGATTAATTTAAGTAATCAAAGTTTAATTGCGGAAAAATTAAGTAATGAATGTAATTAGAGGTTAATTACTTAATATTAAAAGAATTATTAAGGGTAATTACTTAATGAAGTAATTAAAGGAAGAAATTACTCAGTGTAATTAATTAATTTAATATGGTTAATTTAAGTTAATTAATTAAGTTTAATTAATTAAAACACTTGATGATGGGTTAAGTATAATTACTTAATGTAATTAATGAAGTGTAATTACTTAGTGAAATAATTAATGGGTAATTACTGGATGTAATTAAGGGGAATTACTTGATGAAAAGTAATTAAAGAATAATTACTTAGTGGGAGTAATTAAATATTAATTACTCAGTGTAATTAATTAAAGGATTTATTAATTAATTAAGAAGTTAATTAATTATTGTAAGTAATTAAGAATAGTTAATTACTGGATGCGATTAAATCAAGGTTGATTAATGAATGTGATCAATTAAAGGTTAACTATTAAATGAAATTGGAAGAATAATTAACTAATGGAAGTAATTAGTAGATCATTAATTAATGTAATTAATGAAATAATTTTGGGGTTTAATTGATTAATAAATGTTGTAACGACCCGCCGCCCTGACCGCCTCTAGTCGGTAATTAAACCAACTCGAAACGTTCAAAATGACGGATTGTTAGTCAGTTTATAGAGTTTAAACAGAATCAGCCACAGAATCACAGAATAATCATAATATTATTCATAAATGAATTTTTCTTACATACATATATCAGAGTTTGTACAATGCATTAAATTTTTATACAGCGGAATAATCTTTTATTCTTAAGTACAAGAAAAAATTTTCTAGAAAAACTTTAGTGATGCGGTAATCCCCCTCTCTCTCTTACTTCGCTGCGAGAAAAACTCCAAGCTGCAGAAATACTCGGTCTGACCCGAGCATTAATTGCAAAACGCAAAAAAACACTCGAGTCAGGATTAATCTTTATTCAAGTAATTAAATTTGCAATGAACTGAAATAAATGGTAATAGCCCAAAATACAGTGTATCAAAAATCAGCCTGAATATAACTAAGCATTAAGGCCAAGCACAGATGAACAAACAGGGTCCCAAAATGAATGGACAACAATTCATGGATTTATAAGTGCAATTGAACAAATGAAACAGGGACAGTGAATGATTCAACATAAACAACATCGAAGTGCAACAGAGCTTATGGCAACAACTACAAGTTCAATATAACAAGCTACAACTGATGACCAAACAAAGGGATGCAGACCAAACTACAGTGCAACCGAGAAGCATACAACTATGTGTATACAAATGATCAGTGAGATAACCCAGGTACAACAATGCAATCAACACAGCAGCTCAAAGACAGAGTATATGCAAACGCATCAAACTCAGGTGGACAACACATCAAAATTTTGGAAATACAAAGTATTCAAATGAACACAGTAAGCTACATGATGATCAAACAAAGGGATGCAGACCAATATACAGTGCAACAAAATGAAGTAGTGGAGATGTACACTGAGCAGTGTATATTGATCAACAAAGTGTGGATAAAGAGACCAGACCCAAATGTTCATGAAATGAAACACTCAACGGTGAAGCAACTCGAATGAACACAGCATGTACAAGTTACAAAAACTCAAGTGAAGCAAGTACAGTGTGACAGTGAATGGGAAAACGTGTGAACATAGCAACTGCCACAAGTAATGCAACAGTGACCAACTTAAATGACAGCAATGCACAAATGCAAAGTGGAGTAAATGTCAACATGAAATGATCAAGGGTCAAAATAGAGACAAAGTCATGAGACTCAACATGTACATGTACTGATCAGTGAACCCAAAGCTAACAGAGCCAACACAAATGAGCAAGTGAACTAGTCAACATGCATATATCTCAAAAACAAAGGGACTGCACTGTTTTCAAAATGAGACAACAATTTCAAAACTCAAGTGAACATGCAAGAGCATTTTTTTCAACAGCAAGCATATATTCATACATCTACCAGTAATAAACTTGTAAATTGCTTTGATTTATTTCTGAGATGAAATACAAATTTAAACAACAAATTTTCAACTTAATTACTAACATATTTCAGGAACAAGGAGGGTAAAAGAATTTTCTGTTTGCTTAATTACTAACAATTACTAACTTAATTGCTTTGATTATTTTCAAATTTTGGTCTAAACTTAACAAACATATTCTGTTTAAGAAACATAGCCAAACAAGGATCAAACCAAAAGAAAATGAATTTTCTTTCTCTACCTATACTCTGCACATTTTCAAAACAGAGAGACATTTTGATATTTCATTCACATGCAAGCAGCAGATTCTAAACAAGTATACTTAGTTCAACATGCAAACATATTTATCATCGAGCTTCAAGTCATGCAACCAGATTCTAGTGAAAACAAGTTAGACTTTACTCACAGTATTATAATTTTTCTTGAAACTGTATATCATAACAGAGGTGGCATATATATACATATACACAAGCATGCATCCATCACATCCATTCTTATACTCACAGTAAAATTTCAGACTTGTTTTAAATTGATGCAGAGACCTAGTGCAAGTTCAAAGGAACAAAATTTTCAACTTGTTTTCAATTTGTCTCAGAAGGAATAAAGAAGAGCAAGATTGGGATGGATGTGATATGCTTTTAAATCTTGTAAACAAAAACTACATGAAATTTTAGTTCACAGTTTCCAGATTAAAATTTAAAACTAAATTTAAAAAGAAGTAGCAAAGCATGTTCAGATATGTTCCATTTATATTTGCATATTTAAAACATGTGTGCCAAAATTTCTTGCATGCAACCAATTGCCACTGCACTTATTAAATACATTCAACATCAAACAATATTTCAGAACCAAAGTCAGATTGTTTACTCACTAAGGGATGAAGACAGGAAACAGAGGTATTTCAGATGGAAAACAAACATACAGAAGCAATTTCACAGCCATGCACACATATAATACTTACATCATGTATTTACTTATAATAACATGCAATGCTTATTCATCTCAACATAAAATCATGCAACCAAAATTTTAGATTTAAAAGCTTAAGTTAAGAACATCAACAGTTACTGATACTAACAGTGTATATATACTTATATAAGTACATAGTAATTTCCAGAAACTCATATACATACAAACAAATTACTTCAATATTATCTTGCATCTGTTCTTATTAGTTTAAATTCAAAATATCAGAGCAAATGATAAAGAATAACAACCAACAACCAACATGCAGTGACTTATCTTGTTCAAATCAGTTTAAAAAGCAAGGTCTGATTGCATCTGTCCTTATCAGGTCAAAACCAAATAAATAGCATCTATTTCTCATCAGTTTAAAACAAAATTATAGTATCTGTTCTCATCAGTTTAAATCGAATTATCAGAGCAATTGATAGCAAATATCACCCAAAACATAGCATGCAACCAAGCATTCAATTCAAACAAATATAAAAACTTGAATTAAAACCAATCGTGAGCAAAGAACTCACCTTTCACCGAATCGAAATGGCCGAAGAGTAATGAGCCAAGTTGAACGAAGATTGAAGCTGAGATTGTAGCCCCACATCAGATCGCAAGCCCTAGCTGAGATCGAACGAGAAACAACGAAGCCACCATTATATTTTTTTTGTTTATATTTTTTTTTTTCGTATGAACTGATGGAGGAAGGAGGTAGGGTTTTCGAATGAATATAAAAGAGAGGAGACGTGATTTTGCAGAGCAGATCGTGTTTTTGGGGCGTGATGAAAGGCGTGTATTTGGCTGACAGGGGTAAGGTAATGTACTTTTTTTTTTATTCATTTTTTTTTAATATTTTTTTCTTATTTTCTTTCATTTTAAATCCAATCGTTTTGTTTAATTTTTTTGTTGTTAAAATTTTAACTAAGTGTACTTATTTATTTCGTTATTGACAAAAAATTTATTCTATTTTATTTTAGTTAAAGAAAAATGTTATTTATAACTAAACATCGATTTATAAATTTACATAAATAATAATTATCAAATCCAAATTATTATTCCTAGTCATTCGTTCAAATTTGGAATACCAATTCAATATTCAGTTTCAAACTCCAAAGTTAAATTTAAATTTTATTCAACTTTAAACAGATTAAATTCTAATATTTAATCGCCAATTTATTCTGATAATTTGAAATTCAAGTCAAATCATCATTTAAATATTTAAAATAAATTAAATATTTACAAATTAAATTGTTCAAAAATTCTGGATCGTTACAATCTTCCCTCCTTAAAAGATTTCGTCCCGAAATTATAAGTTAGGAAAAACGATTGCTAAAATCTCATCGATATTTATATCCTACACAATTTTTACCAAGCTTCAAACTTGCAAATAATTATAGGATTCATTCCATTTATTTTATTTCACTAGTTTTGTTCATCAATTTCAATAATCAAGACACAAAATTCTTTTACCAAATTTTTTGACTTACAAAACTCAGATTTTTAAACTTGAAATCTTTCATGCTAAATATTTGCATATTACATCATTTCCAAAGCTGTGTGCTTTCAAGATATTTTAAAAATCTTCTTCCTTAATTCATTAAGTTAGAATTATATAATTCTAATTTCAGATTATTGATTTTCTATAGTTAAATCAACAATTAAATTTCCTTCATTTATGAATAATATTATGATTATTCTGTGATTCTGTGGCTGATTCTGTTTAAACTCTATAAACTGACTAACAATCCGTCATTTTGAACGTTTCGAGTTGGTTTAATTACCGACTAGAGGCGGTCAGGGCGGCGGGTCGTTACAAAAGTGGTATCAGAGCAATTGATAGCAAATATCACCCAAAACATAGCTTGCAACCAAGCATTCAATTCAAACAAATATAAAAACTTGAATTAAAACCAATCGTGAGCAAAGAACTCACCTTTCACCGAATCGAAATGGCCGAAGAGTAATGAGCCAAGTTGAACGAAGATTGAAGCGGAGATTGGAGCCCCACATCAGATCGCAAGCCCTAGCTGAGATCGAACGAGAAACAACGAAGCCGCCATTATATTTTTTTCGTTTATATTTTTTTTTTCGTATGAACTGATGGAGGAAGGAGGTAGGGTTTTCGAATGAATAAAAAAGAGGGGAGACGTGATTTTGCAGAGGAGATCGTGTTTTTGGGGCGTGATGAAAGGCGTGTATTTGGCTGACAGGGGTAAGGTAATGTACTCTTTTTTTTATTCATTATTTTTTTTATATATTTTTTCTTATTTTCTTTCATTTTAAATCCAATCGTTTTGTTTAATTTTTTTGTTGTTAAAATTTTAACTAAGTGTACTTATTTATTTCGTTATTGACAAAAAATTTATTCTATTTTATTTTAGTTAAAGAAAAATGTTATTTATAACTAAACATCGATTTATAAATTTACATAAATAATAATTCTCAAATCCAAATTATTATTCCTAGTCATTCGTTCAAATTTTAAATACCAATTCAATATTCAATTTCAAACTCCAAAGTTAAATTTAAATTTTATTCAACTTTAAACAGATTAAATTCTAATATTTAATCGCCAATTTATTCTGATAATTTGAAATTCAAGTCAAATCATCATTTAAATATTTAAAATAAATTAAATATTTACAAATTAAATTGTTCAAAAATTCCGGATCGTTACAAATGTGATTAATTAAAAGATAATTAATCAACGAAGTGATTATAGTATAATTAATTAATGTAATTAATTAAGGATCAATGTAATTAATTATAGCAAATCAATTAATAAAAGTAATTAAGGTTAATTAATATAAATGATTAAAGATAAATTAATTTGTGTAATTAATTTAAAGGCTATTTACTTAATGTAATTAAAGAGTAATTAATCAAGGATGATTAATTAAGGAATAATTAAAGGAAAATTAATCTATAATTAAACATTAATTAATTGGGTAATGAGGTAATTAAAGGATGATTAATTAATTAAATGGTTGTAATTAATTAGTGATTGATTTAAGGAGGGATAGGTGACTAATTCTCAAGTAATTAATTAATTTAAGGTGATTAAATTAATTATAATGTGGATTAATGATTCTTGTTTCTGGATGATTGTTTCAGTAGAAAGTCTTAATTAATTGATACTTATAGTTTGAATAATCTGTAATGTTCTGTGTGATATTGATTATAGCTATGATAAATGTGTGATATTTATCTGTGAATGATGATGTTTGAATTCAATGTTTTAAATTTGGATTTCCATGATACCGGGATCGAATTTTGGATGTAAGATGGCATTTTGGATTTCGATGATACCGGGATCGGATTCCAAATTTGGAATTCTGAAAACCACATCGATCCAAATTAAATGTTAGGTCATGGAATCTCAAGTGAAGATTCAGAGGAAAGGCTATTGTCGATAACTCTGAGGGTGATTCCAAAATGAGTTAACGGAGATAGTGCTTTCGATTGAGATGAATATTCAGAGTGCAAGGGCTATTGTCGTTAACTCCGAGGGTGATTCCAAAATAAGTGTAACGAGATAGTGCCTTCGATTTCATTCGAACCCGAAACGGACTTGTATGGATTGAATGCTTTCAGAACATCATTAGGTGGACGATGGGCATTCTAAGATAGACGTGTTCTATACAGGTAATCGTAGCCTCAAGCCTCATCAACCGGGAATGGCTAAAACAAGGGAGGTGCAGCACGGCTAAGTGGGTCGCGTCCAAGTAGGACGAGATTTTCCCCTGTCTAGAAGTTCCTTTTATTCTGCTGTGTGGGCAGTTGGTCATGAACAACTGCGGGGTTGTCTTGTTCGAGACTATCCAGTAAGGGATCGTTCCGGCCTTGTGTTGCAGGGGATTTAGGGTGGATCCTCGGTACGGTGATCTAGGCCACGTACTGTGATGGGCGGTACCCCAGTAGCCCTGCCATTGATGGAAACTCATTCTTCCTACGTGCCCTTTACGATTTTGATTGTATAACCCACTTTGTGGCTAGTATGCTAGAATTTAATGAATGTAACAATTTTTCTATTTCCTATTTACTTGAAAACCCTAGACCTAATTATAATATAATTGGATTTCCTATCAAATGTCTTGGTTATCGTAAGGTAAAAATTTTCCTGTGTTTATGTGCGGGAAGTCTTACGAGATATCTTTTGTTTCAAAGGTTTTTAAAAGTTAAGCAACTTTAACCCGTTTACTCACACCAGACCCATGTCTGACCCAGAGTTTATTTTCTATTTTATTAAACTCTTAGTACTCAAATTTTTATGAGTAGCCAAGAGATTTAGGTTAGCTTTGACGAATTTTGGTGGAGATATGGAGCAGGAGGCTTCGGCGTTTGTAGATATTTAGTGATTCCGCCATGCTAGTGTTGTATCTATATCTTTGTGTTGTACTTGAGTTATAATAACTAGATAGGTGTTTATAACTGTCTAGTTTGTAATATAAGCTGTATAACTCTGATGTATATGATACTATGTAATATCTTATGTGATATAATATAATTTATTCGTTCTGCTGTGAGATTCTTATGTTGTTTTGTTTCTTTATTTTCTATCTTTTCTCTTTTCTATCCCTTTCTTTCCTATTAATGATGCGTCTTTCTGTGGATTGAAAGGCGGGTCATTACATTATGGTATCAGAGTGCTAGGTTGAGTGAACACCTAGGCTTTGGAGAGATTTCTTTCTTGAGAGAGCGTACTTGTATGTGTGTGTGTATTCCTAATTTGGTTAGGTTACCTGTTCGGCTTTACCAACATAAGTTCTTTGGTTGAGGGTAGTGGTGTGTGTAGCACGACCACCACCAATGGTAGAGGTCCATATGATGAGGTTGGAGGTGTATCTGTCGAGGCTGTATACCTAATACAGTCTCGAGGAAGCTTGGTAGCATTAAGTAATGATTTTTCCTATCTTGAAGGGAAGTCTTTTTCAAGGATCAGAATCCATCATTGAAATGTATGCTTGGTTGAGCTCGGTTGAGCGGGTTTTCTAGAGTTTGGATCTATAGGAGGTGCAGAAGCAAGTGATGGTATCTTGACAACCGTAGAAAGGAGTAGCTGTGTGACCATGGATGGTTCTGAAGATGTTATTTTTAGAGCAAGATTAAGAAGGTATAGGAGGAACAGTTGATGCTTACCGCAAGGAAGACTCGACTATTTAGGAATCTTTCGGATCTCAAGTCACGGAATTTGTATGTGTTGGAATTTGGAACTCAGCTCCATAAGGTGTTTTTTGCTTGGTTTGAAGCCCGAGTTTCTTGAGAGATATCTGCCCATCTTGAAGACTCTTTTGTGGAGTTGGATGATATTGCTTTGTGGTTCGAGGAGCTTTTGGATAAGGAAGTCTTTTGCAGCAGTGTCAGCTCAGAGGTGTTGAGTGTGCAGTCAGGAAGGTCTCTTGGCTTAGCAATATCCTAGAAGTGGAGTTCGGAAGCAGTTAAGTGGTATGTTTCTTTGATGGTTCAGGAGTCTTTATGATTCTTCTATCAGTAGGTCGGGCAGATGGTGAAGGCTTGCCCACTTCTTCTGGAGGCTCAGCAGGGTATGATGTTTGTAGTTGTGGGTGGACCATCTGTTTCTTCTTTTGGTTAGTAAGGCTTAAGCTGTTCTGATTTCTGAAGAGAGAACAGTTTCTTTGGAATCTGAACTGGGTAGAATCGCAAAAATGACATGCGATGGTTCGGAAGTTCTCTTAGTAATCTTTGTTTGGGATTGAGGCATCTCTAGAGGATGTAGGAGCTATCAAAGTGGTTTGATATTTTCCGGATATCTTCGTTGAAGTCAAGGTTAGCATCTGTATCAAGAGACTAAGTTCTGTATCGACTTAGTTCCTGGTGCATTACCAGTGGTTCAGATTAGTAGAGGGAGCGCTCCTAGAGAGAGGATTGGTAAAGCAGCTCAGGATTGATCGGATCTAGTTTTCTGGCTGAATATCTGCTGTGGCGTTTGTAACAGAATCGGATAGGTCACTAGGATTTTATGGAATTTGATGGACATTGTTTCTGGGATGAGTTGATCATGTATGTGCTTGTGTTCGTCAACGGCATTCTCATCTTCTTTAGATTAGAGTAGTGCAGCAGAAGCAAGGTGACAACTATTCCAGTATAGAGGCAACCATGGACTCCTCGGAAGTTTGTGTTTGTCTTGGTTTAGAGGATTTCTACAGGAAGTTCATTCGGGATCTGATGGCTTGGATGTCTACTGCACCTGTTATGTTTTTATAGATTGGAGAAGTAAGTCCGAAGTCTACTGATGCTTGTGAAGTAGAATTTGTGTTCTGGCTTTCGATGGATCTTGGGAGGACGCTGTGACGCCCCACCACTATACCCACACTAGCCAAGAACACTACGGTGTAGTGCTGTCAACTAGCATGGAGAATAAGGATGTTGAGGAGCGACCATCCATGTAATTGCTTATCACACGATGGCTATAAATAATCTTCGAAAACAAACATAGAAATAATCATAACACAAATCAGTCACAGATATCCATATCACAAAGGCGGAAGAAGATATGAATATATAACTAACACATGAAAGTGTACATAAGAGTAGTGGTCAGTAAGATCCACGGTAATACAAAAGAATAGCAACACGTGCTATATAAAAGAATACAACTATGAGTCTATATCTCAAGTGTATACAACAAAAACTGCTAATCTAAACAGTTAGCCAAAAGTCAGAGTGATGAATCCCTGGGAAGAAGTCAAGCAGAAGCACCTGTAACATCTCGGTCTGACCCGAATATTATTTAAGAAAATAATAAATGGGTCAGTCTAGCTATAAATATCAGATGACATGATATAACATAAAAGATATAGCATAAACATAAAATATCCATAATGACATACCACTATAAGTATGTAAAGAATGATCAATAGAAAATCAATCAATAAGAGATAATCAATATCACAATAATCTTCTCAAAGATTCGGAAAGGGAATCATACCCCAAACTTGTACTCATAACAAGTCAATGACATAAATTCTAGAAATCAATGCGAGAAGTCCAGAAATCATAGAAAAGAGAAAGAGGCCTATCACATGACGGTCCGAAGACCAAGGGGAGCTACCCCACATGTGTGAATGGAATCACACAAATTAAGGTCCAGACTAACCAAAAAGAAAAAAGGTATGTGTGAGTGGAATCACACAAGTGGTGTCTAGTCTAACCTCGCAACAAGAGACATCGCACAGTTGCTAGTCTAAATCATCAGAATGATCGTCATGATCAACGAGAAGTGTCAATTACACTAAGCTAGTAAATATAGAAGTTTAGCTTCATGTCCCATAACCACTTGCTTAACTTAAATATTTACGAACAAACTGTAAATCTTCACTAATAAAATTGTCACAAGAGGTTCAATCGAACAAGTCCAAGAATTAACCGACGAAGTGAACGCAAGCGTTTCATACCACTTGTTTTACTAAGTCGTTTAATTAGATTTCTCATCCGAGTGAAGTAAAGGTTTGTATATACTAATAGATTGGAAAACGGTTTAAGAAAAGAGCTTTGTTATTAAAAATAGAGTTGAAATTGTTTGTTAAAAGAGTTTTGACATTTACTAATAGTATTGAAACCTTTATATTATAAAGTGACAAAACACAGAAGCAATTGTAGAAACAATTAGTCACAAAGATCGCATACGGAGATGTGAATAAAATCCAAGGAAATTAGCTCAATGTTTTTCAGATAAGGTCCGGGGGGGTGGCAACCCCCCAAGGTGGGGGTGCGGGGGCAATGCCACCGCTTACGGGGTTCGACCTTGCCCGGTCAGGTCACGGGAGTCCAGGGGGCAGCGCCCCCGGCAGGGTGCGGGGCAGCGCCCCGTCCAAAACGGTACGACCGAGTGAAGACGAAATGAGGTCTAACGACCTAAGAGGAATAGGGTCGAGCGACCTAATGGTTGCGACCTAGGGGTCTAAGGGGTCAAACGACCTAGTGGTGTTCGCGAGTTAGTAGAAGCGAGCGACCTAAGAGAGACGAGCGACTTAAGGAACTCGCGACCTAACATTTGAATAGGTCAAGCGACCTAAGTGGTCAGGCGACCTAAGGTCTTACGACCTAACGACCTACGGTCTAAACAAGGTCACGCGACCTAAGGCCAGCAACGACCTAATGTGAGACGACCTAAGGTTCAGCGACCTATCGGTATGAGGACCAGCGACCTAATGGAAAACGGCTTAGGGTCTTACGACCTAACGACCTAAGTCAACTACAAGGTCACGCGACCTAAAATGGTTAAGAGCTGTACGTGCTAACGAGTTAACGACTTAAGGGGGGTCAACGACCTACGGGATATAGGTCACGCGACCTAACGGTTTACAAGGTCTTGCGACCTAAGGAGACAGGGTCTAGCGACCTACGACCTAGGTCAATATGACCTACGACCTAAGGTCCATACGACCTAACTCCGAAGACGTTAGAAATGGCCAGAACGACCTACGACCTAGGGTCCATACGACCTACGACCTAAGCCCGAACGACCTAACACCGAACAAGCATTTAGACGGCCCAGCAACCTATGGTGCTAACTCGCGAGCGACCCAAGGGTTAGGTCGCGAGCGACCTAACTCCGAGCACCAAAAATGGCCAGAACGACCTAAGTGCAGAAAATTCACCAAAACGCTAAAAATTGGAGTTTTTCGCCAATCCAATCCAAATCAAATGCTAATATGCATGCAAAAGTGATAGAGAATCATTCCCAACAGTCCAATATAGTTATAGGCTAGAATTGTGAGATAAAAATCTCACCTTTGCACTAAAATTTATGAAGATGAAGCTTGAAAGCAGGGAGAAGCAATCCAAAGCTTGAATCCAATATCTTCTACTTGAATTTGGAGTTGAATGTTGGAGTTGCAATTGAATTTGAGCTTGGAGTTTTAATTTCCCATTCTCTTCACCATTAATGCCAAAGCTTGGGTTAGTTAGGAAATTTATGAAGAGTGAGGAGAAGAGGGTTGGAACTTGGGCTTAATAGGCTAAACTAACTCAAAGTCCAAGAAAAGTTAGTGAAATTTCACTAACTCCAAACCTATCGATGTTTATACTTAAAAAAGTTGTAAATGGCATTTCGAACTCAGTGGAAGTGGTCTCAAGTCCTAATTTGACCGTTTGCAAAAAGTAGCTTTTCGGGCCAAAATTCGATTAACGATTTAATATTTAAATAAAATATTTAAATATAAACTCGATAAATATGCGGGTTGTTACAGACCGTCTTGTTGAGTAGAATCCGAAAATCATCTATTTCTTGGTCCAGATTTGATCAGTGAGGCAGCTGCAAAGATTGGGTTGATCTAGAAGGTTAAAGGCAGCCCAGGATTGGTAGAAGAGTTTTGTGGATAAGAGACAAAGGAATATGAAATTCGAAGTCGGAGATTTAATTTTGGATAAGTTTTCTCCGATCGTAAGAGCAATAAGTTTGGGTAAGACTGGAAGCTAGCTCAGAAGAGTATATTGGATCTTTCTGTGCTCTTAAGTACTTTGGTCTACAGGATTGTATTGCCAGTTCGGATGGCTTGGATTGGTAATATATTTCACATATCTCTAAGGGGGTACGTGTATGATCCATCACTGGTTTTATAACCAGCGGATCAGGGAGATTTGGAAGTTGAACAGGAATTGTCTGTGGTCAGGTATCCTTTTCAGATTGTAGATATAGACATTTAGGAGCTCAGGATATGAGTGGTGTAGCTAGTTTAGTTTCAGTAGAGCGAGTATTCCGATGTTTGTACCTGGGAAACTCTAGGAAGTTCTATCTAGAATTTTGTCTGGATAGTTAGAGTTGTTTATTAAGTTGGTTGCTATGGTTGTTAGTATATGGCTGATAACATATACTTGCTGTTTTAAAATTTTAATATGTGTGGGATTATTAAATTTTGTTTACTTTTAAATTTAGAGGACGAAATTCTTTTAAGGGTGGAGGAATGTGATGTCCCGGAATTTTGGGCAATATTTATTTAATAATTTCCATTAATAATTATTTTAAAGTGTGCAATATTGATTTAATATCTAAATTAATTGAATTAATCTTTTCAAAACTATTTATAATAATTTAATTTGGCAAATTTTATTCTTTTCAAAGTTAATAATATTTAATTGATAAAAGTTAATCTTTCTAAGCTAATAAAAAAGTATTCTATTTATAATGTATATGTGTGTATACATTATAAATAGGAAGTTTGTTTTCAATTTAATAAAAATATTTCAATTTATAATATATATATGAATATATTATGATTTGGAAGATTTTTGATTGAATTTAATATAAAAACTTTTCAAGAGCTATCTAAAAATTTGTATTACATTTTCAAAAACACTTAAGTAAATATTTATTTTGTTTAAAAATAGATTAGCTTAAAATATTATATTATCATAAAAGTTTAATATGTTTTCCTTTAAAAATTGGTTCTTGAAGTAAATTTAGTTTATATATATTTATATTTAAGTACAATATATTTTGTTTAAACTTTAAAATAAGATTTAAATTTATGTCCATTTCTTTTTAATTTTCTTTCTTTTAAACTTAGATTTGGAAAATTTATTTTAAAATATAAATAAATAAAACATAAAGATAAATACGTTTCATAATTTATATAAAACATAAGTATTTAGGAAAATATTTAATAAAGATTTAAATCATTTGTAAAAATACATAATTAATTTAAAATGATAAACTAAACACTTGTCAACTTAGTAATTAGTGAGTAATACATTTGTCATTCACCTAAGATTGATTAAAATACATTTGTAAGCTTAAGAACAAATTAAGATAACAAGTGGCAGCAATGTTTTTTTTTAAAAAAAGAAGAAAATTTGAAATGCAAATATATTCTCAAACCGAAAGGAAGAAATCTGTTTAAACTTTCAGTTCAAATCCTTTCTTCCTCCATCTTCCTTTTCTATTCATCTTTTCAATAAAAAAAAGAAACTGAAATCTAGAAAAATAAAACCTGGAAACTTAAATCAAAAAGGAAATAAAATTTCAAAGGAGCAGTACAACAGTTTCAAAGCTTCAACACACCAACATGCAGAATCAATTCCAACAACAATAATTAAAACATCAAACAAACTCAAACAATAGGATTCAAATGACAGTTCAAATTCAAGTTCCTGGAAACCAAAATTCAACAGAGCTGTCCTCTGAGTAAACCTATTTTCTTTTAAAAACAGTTTAAATCTGAGATTTAATTTTAATATAGGTGAAATGTGTGAGATGATGTTGGATTGCATGGATGTTTTAGCATGAATATAACTTGAATTGATATTTATATTATGGACATGTATGTATGTATATTTATAATTTTCGTCTCTGCTTGTTTTACAGTTTCTTGAATTCTTTTAAAAATCCATATCTCCAAATATAAGCAATTTTAAATTTAGATCCTTGAATTAAATATGAGTTTAACAACATGATATCAACTCTAAAACTTATTACAAGGATTTAGATCAATAATTATTTCAGAAATAAGGAAATACTTTGATAATCAGAAATTGGCCTAAATTTTATGAAAAAAAATCATGATTGGATTGCATGAATGGATTCAGGGTAGGAAATCTTGAATTTTGGAATAAATCTCTGGATTTTTAGGCTTGAGGTTGTTGGGGAAACTCAAGATAATCGATTTTGGAACTTTTGTCTTTTGCCGTCGATCGGCGATGAGGTGTGCAGCGGGATTTGGCGTGGTGGTGGCCGGGGTGTCAAGGATCACTGGAAAAATGGTGGTCGATTTTATCTTGGCCATGGTGGTCAGGGGAGGAGGAAATAGGGTTTTATTGCCCAGATTTTTCGACGTAGTTGCTGTGGCTTTCTTGGCAACCATGGTGCATCAAGTTCGAACGCGATGTGAGGAATCACAACGTTAAAGTGTAATGCTGCTCTGGGAGGGAGGCCGAGGTTTCCAGTCGACGTGATCGTCATCGATAGGAGAATTTGGTCGTTTGGGTTAATCTTATGTTGATGCTGTGAGGCTCGATTTCATAGCAGCGGGTAATTCGTCGATCAAGGTGGTCGAGAGGGTCGGAAAGGTCAGGGTCGCTTTGTAGAGCGTTGCGGTGATGGTCGCTGACGATCAGAGCTAGCGTACACATGCACGATGTCAGATCTGTGCATCTGGATATTGGGTTTGTGGAAGAAGTTAGTTGGCCCGGCGATTTTCCGTGTTTTCTCGCATTCAACTCGAAGCAGGTGAGTTGCATGGTTATACGCGAGTGTGCACGAGGGATTTTTGTTGATATCTCGAGTTTTTGCTGTGTTGGCTTGGGACGAATTTGTTTCGAGAATTTAACCCTGTCCAGTTTTAAACTAAAATGAATTTGAAAGCAAAGCTAAATTTCAACAATTTTTTTTAACCAGTTTTAAAGATGTTTGAAATGTTTGAATTAAAAACATGATGTTTAGACAAGTTTAAGTTTTTAAAAGGTATAGATTTTAAAGATTTATTATTTTTTAAATATAGTTTGTTTTATATAAATATTAATTTGGACAAATCATGTATTTAGTCCATAAATGTTTTCAAATAGAATGTAATTGTTGAAATTTAGGTGTAATTAAAGTGAAAGGATTTAACTTTAATAAAATCAAAGTTTGATGATTTTGAATAAACTAAATTCAAGCTTTTAAAATTTAATTTAAATGATAAATAAGGTTTAATGTAATATGGGTTATCTTAATTTAATCAAGTTTTTATTAACAAAAGTAATTTAAGTATAATTACTTAATTAACTAAGATGATTAATTTAGGAAATTAAATTAAGGTAAATAAATTTATGTAAATAATTTAGAGTAGTTGGCTACTTAATTTAAGATTTGATTAATTTAAGTAATCAAAGATTAATTGCGGAATAATTAAATAATGAATGTAATTAGAGGTTAATTACTTAGTACTAAAAAGAATTATTAAGGGTAATTACTTAATAAAGTGATTAAAGGAAGAAATTACTCATTGTAATTAATTAAGTTAATATGGTTAATTTAAGTTAATTAATTAAGTTTAGTTAATTAAAAAGAATTACTTGATGATGGGTTAAGTATAATTACTTAATGTATTTAATGAAGTGTAATTACATAGTGAAGTAATTAATAGGTAATTACTGGATGTAATTAAGGGGAACTACTTGATGAAAAGTAATTAAAGAATAATTACTTAGTGGGAGTAATTAAGTATTAATTACTCAGTGTAATTAATTAAAGGATTTATTAATTAATTAAGAAGTTAATTAATTATTGTAAGTAATTAAGAATAGTTAATTACTGAATGTGATTAAATCAAGGTTGATTAATGAATATGATCAATTAAAGGTAATTATTAAATGAAATTGGAAAAATAATTAACTAATGGAAGTAATTAGTAGATCATTAATTAATTTAATTAATGAAATAATTTAGGGGTTTAATTGATTAATAAATGTGATTAATTAAAAGATAATTAATCAATGAAGTGATTATAGTATAATTGATTAGTGTAATTAATTAAGGATCAATGTAATTAATTATAGTTAATTAATTAATAAAAGTAATCAAGGTTAATTAATATAAATGATTAAAGATAAATTAATTTGTGTAATTAATTTAAAGGCTATTTACTTAATTTAATTAAAGAGTAATTAATCAAGGATGACTAATTAAGGAATAATTAAAGGAAAATTAATCTATAATTAAATATTAATTAATTGGGTAATGAGGTAATTTAAGGATGATTAATTAATTAAATGGTTGTAATTAATTAATGGATGATTTAAGCAGGGATAGGTGATTAATTCTCAAGTAATTAATTTAATTTAAGGTGATTAAATTAATTATAATATGGATTAATGATTCATGTTTGTAGATGATTGTTTGGGTAGAAAGTCTTGATTGATCGATACTTATAGTTTGAATAATCCGTAATGTTCTGTGTGGTATTGATTATAGATATGATAAATGTGTGATATTTATATGTGAATGATGCTATGTGAATTGAATGTTTTAAATTGAATTAAATTGTCCAAACTTAAATCACTTGGACATTAAGATGGCGTTTTGGATTTCGGTGAGACCGGGATCGGATTCCAAATTTGGAATTCCAAAAACCACATCGATCCAAATTAAACGTTAGGTCGTGGAATCTCAAGTGAACATCAAGTGAAGATTCAGAGGAAAGGCTATTGTCGATAACCCTGTAGGTGATTCCAAAACGAGTTAACGGAGATAGTGCTTTCGATTGAGATGAAGATTCACAGTGCAAGGGCTATTGTCGTTAACTCTGAGGGTGATTTCAAAATGAATGTAGTGAGAAAGTACCTTCGGTTTCCTTCGAACCTGAAACGGATTTGTATGGATTGAATGCTTTCAGAACATCGTCAGGTGGATGATGAGCATTCTAAGATAGATGTGTTCTATAAAGGTAATCGAAGCCTCAAGCCTCATCAACCCGGAATGGCTAAAACAGGAGAGGTGCAGCAAGGCTAAGTGGGTCGCGCCCAAGTAGGACAAGATTTTCCCTTGTCTAGAAGTTCCTTTTATTCGGCTGTGTGGGTGGTTGATCTTGAACAACTGCGGGGTTATCTTGTTCGTGACTATCCAGTAAGGGATAGTTCCGGCCTTGTGTTGCAGGGGATTTAGGCCACGTACTGTGAGGGGCGGTACCACAGTAGCCCTACCATTGATGGAAACCCATTCTTCCTACATGCCCTTTATGGTTTTGATTGTATAACCCACTTTGTGGCTAGTATGCTGAAATTTAATGAATGTAACAATTTCGGCTATTTCCTATTTACTTGAAAACCCTAGATCCTATTATAATATAACTGGATTTCCTATCAAATGTTTTGGTTATAGTAAGGTAAAAACTTTTCCGTGTTTATGTGCGGGAAGTCTGATGAGATATCTTTTGTTCAAAGGTTTTTAAATGTTAAGCAACTTTAACCCATTTACTCGCACCAGACCCATGTCTGACCCGGTGTTTATTTTCTGTTTTATTAAACTCACGTGTACTCAAATTTTTATTAGTAGCCAAGGGATTCAGGTTAGCTTTGACGAATTTTGGTGGAGATATGGAGCAGGAGGCTTCAGCATTTGTAGATATTTAGTGGTTTCGCTGTGCTAGTGTTGTATCTATATCTTTGTGATGTACTTGAGTTGTAATAACTAGACAGGTGTTTATAACTGTGTAGTTTGTGATACAAGCTGTATAACTCTGATGTATATGATACTATGTAATATCTTATGTGATATAATATAATTTATTCGTTCCGCTGTGAGATTCTGATGTTGTTTTGTTTCTTTCTTTTCTATCCCTTTCTTTCTTATTAATGATGTGTCTTTCTAAGGAATGAAAGGCGGGTCGTTACAGTTAGAAATCCCATGAGGACAAGCATTGTAAGGAGATGGAATTAGAAGTGGAGAATATGGTGTTTACCAAAGTTTTCCCTTTTAGATAGGTCGTGAGATTTCAAAAGTAGGGAAAATTGGCACTAAGGTTTGTTTGGCCCTTCCCAATTTTGGAAAAAATAAGCAAACTTGTAGAGTTGCTGGATAAGGTGGTAGGAGTCCATGACATTTTTCACATTTCATAATTGAGGAAATACCTTTATAGTATAGTCACTATGGTAGGACCTAATATATTGGGGGATACTGAGGTGAGGCTAATAGCATCCCATGCCACCATAAGCATTGTGGAGCATAGAACTAGGAAGCTCCACAACAAAGAAATTAGGCTGGTTCGAATATAACGAGGGGAAAATCTGATGGAAAGCATGAGGACATCCTAAGCTTTCACTAGTAAACTTTCCTCTACAAAATTAAATTTCGGTTTACTCAAAATAAAATAATAAGAACTCATTATATTATAAATAGTACAATAGCATTTGCCTTTTTTATTGTAAAAAATATGTGTATTCTTCGATGAAAAACGAAGACAGAGACTTGAGTTTCATGAAAATAGCTAGGTATTACCCTATTTTTCTATGAGATAAATTAATTATATATTAGCCATGGGGTGGTGAATTCTTGGACCGAGCTGGATTTGAACCAGCGTAGACAACCGTCAATGCATTTACAGTCCATCCCCATTAATTGCTCGGGCACATTGTGGTTGTTAGATTAGATGGTAGAGATGGTTGCTACATCTTTATTATCAGTTTTACACTCATGTAGAACACTTTTTTTGCATGTTTAGGGTGTGTGCATGCATACTTATATGTCACGATTGTGCACTCACACACTCATGCTAGGATTGAGTTCACTTATAGTATGTATGCACATAAAATCACATTGCACTTTTGGTTGAGTAGATAGTTGTGTAGATAACTTCATTGTATAACATGGATGTTTATTGTGCATTATGATGTCCATGCCTTGGAGAGATTTCGAAGACGAAATCCTTTTAAGGTGGGGATGAATGTAACACCCCGTAAGATAAACCATAAATAAATAAGTTGAATAAATTAAATAAAATAAGATATGGATAAAAATGGGAATTTTTTAAAATTCAAAATTCGACTACGGAAGTTATGTCATTATGTTCGTGATGAAATTCTGATCAATTTTCATATATAATATGCTGAAAAAGGAGCTCAAACGAAGATGTTATGGGCGTTTGAAGTTTTTAGATTTAAAATAATTTAAATAGAGTTCAAATTAAAATAAATAATTAATTTTAAAATTTCAAATTCAAAAGTTAATAGTAAATAGAGTTGGGGTAAGTAAACATTAAAATTAATGTTAACTTTAAAGTGTAAGTAATGAATATAAAAAAATAAAAAAACGGTATGAAGAAAACCTTCCCTAATTGGGTGCAACGGTCGATCGCTAGCGGTCGACATGTAGTATTGGGGTAGTCGAGTGGTAGGTACATTCGTGGCTAAGGTTTTTAATTGTGTGAATTTTCTAGATTTAATTATTAAATTCGATAGTTCTGCTACTTTCTCACCGCTATTAATAAGACCACCGACCCCTCACTTTTATTCATATAGTATTTTAGAAACATAAGCGAAGCTCTGTCAGTTCATCTCTTCAAGATTCAGGAAACTCCATTAGGGTTTCAGGTAAGGAATCTAATATATCTATTTTGTTTTCTATTTATTTTCCTAATATATTCTTCTCTAATTTTCTGAATCTAATCTACATATACAAATCTCGTGTTGCATATAACTAAAAGAAGAGATATGATAAAGATTATTAAAGGCGTGTCAAATCGAAAGTAGGAAAAACTAAGAATATATTATGAGCGAAAATTTTAACTTTTCTATTTTAGTAATTGATTAGCATAGTTTGAATTTGAATATGCCTTGAGGAGTTTAGGTTTGCGTAAGCATCATATTATAAACCCCTAAAACTCCTTCAATGTGAAATGCCAATTCTAGGCAGGGATCAACCCTTAACTATTTAAGTGGACGGATATCCTTATCATTTGTCCTAGAAGAACGAATGGAGTTTATATGTACAGTATAGCACCACCGATGGTAACTGTACATATAATCTCCGTGTTTTCCCTAGATATTTCTAGAGTTAAAATCCTTCGGTGTTAAGTAGGGAATATTTCCCTACCACCAAAATCAAGAAGGATTGCATATTTAGGTTAAGATATGATAGTCGGTTATTTAACTATCTAATAAACAAACATTCAAACAGAAATTATATTTCCCATGGAAATCACTAAGCCTCTTAAATTAATGTTTCATTAATTTAAAAACGCATTTCAAATACTTGGGAATCACTTTCATACACCTATCTCAATAGGATAAGTATATTCACAAAACACTATATTTTCGATACATGGAAAATATAACCATACACTTATCTCCATGGTATAAGTATATTCACAAACCATTTTATTTTCCAAAACTTAGAAACTTGAAAACCCTTAAAAATAGATATGGAAAGTACCATTCAATATCGAATATAGATCGTAGCTTACACAATGGTTACGTCGCTATCGCAGTCAATCCATAGTAAACTGTAGGCAATCCTTGCCCCTCGAATTAGCCATGAATATCAACCACCTCTTTCCAAATTTCTTTTATTAATAAATGTTACCAAATCTGTTTACAAAGTTTCTTTATAAATTTTCGATCCCATCATAAAACATTCTTAATAAGTCTCAAACCAAGTTTTACATAACTTCTCTTTTCCAGATCTTTAAAACTAATTTATAAATTCTTTTATAAATATGCAAACCATTTATAGAATCTTCCCATATTTAATCCGTCTTATTAGTAGACTCTTTAAGTCCATAACGTCGTTTGGATAAACCATAAGTTATTTAAAATAGCTTTAATAACAAATTACTATTTAAAACAACCTTCCATGTCATTTCAACCAAATCTTATTTAAAATTATAACGATCCTGACTCGACCTTTGAAAATCGGCACCGAATACGACACTCATATTCAAATGCCTTAGATTCAAACGTCAAATCCAAGTCGCCGGAGCTTATAACACAATTAAGTATAACAACAGAGCGGAAGAAAAACAATAATATATTGATATACAGCATTGATACAATATCTGATATAATAGTATCAATATACATCAGAGATATGATACAATAAAATAGCAGCGGAAAAGAAAAATAGATAACACCAGCAGCGGAATAAATAACTCTAAGATGGTCTTCAAGGAAGAACTCCAGCAGTAGCTCGAACTCCCAATGACTATAACACTTGACTGAACTAGCTCCAGGTAACCTACTAAACCTGACTATCTGAAAAACTCAACTCTAAACTGCCCGTGTGCAAAATAGTGAGCATCCATAATTTAGGAAAGAAACAATAAACTCCAGGTCAGTCGTGGGACTGATATGGGTAAAAAAAATAGTTTATCTTTAAAAACAAACAAAGAAATATTTTAAAACAGATATGCAATGCTTTTGGAAAATGAAACCACCATAAGGCCTTCCGCGCACACACACAATGCAAACGCAGAATCGGAGGAGATTTCTCCTTATGATAGTTAAACATGCTTGATACGCAAATTTCTTTGATATTATTACTATAAGTGCAAAGTGTAGGAAAACATTTCGAAAATAGAATATAAATCTTAGCCAGCATAGGCATTTCGCACTTATGCCTACTATAGCTACCATGTTTAATAGCAGATTACCACCACATTCCATGGCAGGTTATACAACTAAAACCGTACAAGGCTCGTATTGTTTCTTTGGATTTCCAACAAATGGTCGGGCCAAGGAATTTCCCATTGCCACATGGGTACGCCTCTGGAGGGACGCCCCGAGAACCTAATCGTATCACTGCCAACACAAGGCCGGGTTACCCCTAATTAGGCAACTACTGACACGAGTATGCCATCCCCCGGTTGTAACCAACCTTTATCCGGGGCCCCAACAACAATCACAAAGTAATATATATATATATATATATATATATATATATATGTATGTATGTACATATATATATCTACGATATCCACATAAGTTAAGTATCTGGGCTCCATACCATGATACCACTTCTATCCAGAAGGAAATGAACATACCCTCAGGGGGCGCTATCCCCAAATCACCTTGCTGCATTCTTCTTGTTTTGACCAATACCGGGTTGTGAGGTTCGACGAAGTCTCGTCCACAAAGCTACGCTTTTCACAAAAGCCACGCTTTGATCAACAAATGATCAACAACACTCAGCATGCCACACTACCAAGTTGGGAATATATTACTGATAACCTTCAACTACATAACTTCTGAGCTCGTACGTCTCAGAGAAGGGTGTTAAGCTAAGAGAATAAATTCTCCACCACCAACAGAAAAGTATTTGAAAGAAATCTGATTTATATCTCAAAATGTAATGTCAGACATACAATCCATACAAGTCGGTTCTCGGTTCGAGCAGAATCGAAGGCACTTCCAAAGAAGTCCTTGCAATCCGGGTATTCACAATCCCGATCGGACTTTCCATCACTTAGGGAATCTCTATACCGGCGCGACTCAGTGCAGAGACAATCGATGGGTTATCCTTACGTTCTCGAAAATACTCGGTCTTCACCACCGGTCTTCAAATGCTATCCATAACGACGTATCATTATTCGGAATGGATTATATGACAGAAAGGTCCTCCCCCGGCTAAATCGAATAACGAGCGCAATATTAAAAATCATATGGATACTGGGGTCTTAGTTAAATCACAGCTTAAAGCCCAAAACCTTTCATTCAAATGGTTAAAACAAATTACCATTTCCAATCTTTTAAACAAAAAAAATTCATTTCAACAACCTTCAATGGTTTAAACAATTTCTACACTTTTAAGCTTTTAAACAAAAGATTCAATTCACCAAGTTCACCCCGTTCACAAAGATCTATTTACGGATTTCAAAACAATTTCCATTTTAATTAACTCGTTATATCTTTAAATCAAGATTTAACTTATATCTTTCAAAATTCGTTTCCAAAGATTCATTCATAGCCTTTCAAAACAATACTATTTTAAGTTAGATTAAGTCATTCGGTCTTTGAAACAAAGTCTCATTTTATAGCTTTCAAAACAATTCAATTCTATTTCAAACTTGAAATCTTTTAACACAATTTGGAAATCCTTTCTTTAAATGAAAGCTATTATTATTTGAAAATAAGTAGTTTTCGTTACGGAGAAATCCGATTACATTTGCTCAAGTTAAAACCCTTTAATGATAAAACTTGGGTTGAATTCAAATTTTCAAAACAATATGTTTTAAAATGGTTTAAAATCCATATGAACACATTATGACTTTGTATAACATTTTTAAACCATAATTTCCAAACACGGATTTCAATTTCAAATCTTGGATTCGAATTTAATTCTAGTTATTCGAATTCCAAAACTTTATCAGGTTGTTCAAAATAACTTTTATATTAAAAACACCTTTTCAAAAGCTCTTCATATTTAACCCAATTCCATTTCCAAACCATACGAATTTAAAAATTCAAATTTAAAACTATTTCAAAAATCTGTGACTTAAACAATTTTCTCGTGAAATCCATATTTGTGTGTGTATGGTATAGTCCAGGGGTTTTACACAAATAGTGCAACATCATCAATCATCACAAATTCAATTATATCAATATCGATAAGCGGTAAAATCTATAATGCTTATCTTCATTCACAGTTTCACAGGTGAAATAAATTTTATCAATCACAAAGAGTCATCATTACAATTCGATGTGGGTTTCGGATAACCAACTGGAATCCGCCTCCCTGTCGCATCGAAGTTCAAACGCCGTTACGGGCAAAGGGTTTTCATATTCATTCAACAGTATATTTATCACAGATTGCCACAGCTCAGCACAAAGCAATTCATATTACATAGCATCACATCTCATAACAAAAGTATCAGTCCAGCACTCAATATTTGATAATTAACCGAAATTAATCAATTTAAACTCAATTAATCACAATGAGCAATTAACTTCTTAATTACTTTCATACAGCAATTTTACTTAATCACTTGATTTAAATCAACGTTAATCATTAATTATCCTTAATTAATTTATTCTTAATTAATTACAAAGAATTAATTAATTTAATTACTCTTTAATTAATAATTATTTCTTAATCACTTTAATTAATTAACCTTTAATTGCATTGATAAATTATCATTCCATTAATTTATTACAAATAAATTAATCCATTTTAATTATCTTAGTAATCAATTGAATTACAAATCATTAATTCAAATTTTCATCAAGATAAAACTTTCCTTACCTATACATTTGAAAACATTTATTTCAATTTTACCTTTAAATTTCATTTTAAACCCAAGATTTAAAATGAACACCAATTTATCGTTAACAAAGTTTAAATCAATTTAAAAACCCTTAATTTTACATGATAAAAAAAAATATTTTCTCCCATAAAAGGAATTTTAAAAGAGTTTAAACCAAATTTCCTTTTTAAAACCAAGACATTTACATTTTGCTTTAACATTTTGAATGTTAAAACTTTTAAATTTATAAAACTTAAATTTATTTCAGAACTAAAATTTAAATTTAGATTTGAATCGGATTTACAACTTTGATTTAACCTCTGTTTAAATATTTTCTTTACATATTAATACTTCATTTTAACTTCAAATTTATTTAAATACATTTCAAATTGCCTAAACCTTTTAAGGTTGTTTTAAAAAATTTGAATTTAGAAGCTTTATTTAATTTAGAAACTAGAATACAAATTAGATTCGAATCCATATTTGATCTTAGACTTAAACTTTGCTTAACTCCTTTACTTTCAGTTTTTAGACCATTTTAAAGCTTCCTTCCAAATTTAAAAACAGGTCAGGTTTTTGAAACCTGTTACAGCACCTCCTCGAGACACTCAAAAACTCCTTCAAGTCCAAACCCAAGGCGCTTCGAGCAGGATCAACAGTTTACTCGAGAATCACTCGAGTAACCTTTCTACCCAACCGCAAAAACAACAGAGGAATGAAAAGGTGCACCGGGCACATGCACGGTGGCCTTCATCGATTCCGATCATCCACGATGATCTTAACATCTCGCCGAAAATCCACGAACCAGATTCCCATCATCGAATCACTTCATTATACTCGAAATCAAATTCGAGACACTAAACTGAACGTGGAACAGAAAAACAACCACCACACAAAACCTGGAAATCATCGTCGTTCTCGACACCACGACCATCAGAACCCTTGAAATTCCGGCCATCACTTCGTCGACGTCTCCTCCACTATTCCCCCAAACCACGGCGAACTCGGTCGCCTGAGGACAACGCACGAATCGAAATATCCATCACACATAAAACTTGGTTTACGAAAAGAAAATGCTCGCTGCCGCCGCCTCGATGATCGAGGGCACCTTCTGCTATTTTTCCCCGCAACGCCATAGGCTCCTTCACCTCCACTCGAAGCTCCGACCATCAATCATCCCCCGATCACTAGAAATTGGTCAAAAACCAATTTTCGATCATCCCAAAACTGCTCTCAAACCACGGTGCTAAAAATCACCAAACGAATTGCAGAAATCATCTTTTCGAATACCGAACCAAGTCATGTAGGCGAATCAATTTTTCATGACACTCGAAATTATCAAGATTTAAACTTGGCTCTGTATAATCCAGGTTTTACAACGTATATATTTTATTTTACTTGAAACACTTTTTTTATAGTTAATACTTAAACAAACATGTTTGCTTTTAAAACCAAGGCCTAATAGAGATCAAGTGGTTCGATACTCGAATTCTTTTTGATCGAGCCTTATGCTCTGAAGCAAGAAAAATAGGAGTTTCAGCTTATACAGACATACACATCCACATATATGTATACACAGAGAACAATTTAGGTATTTACGTGCATATACTAGGCAACTTCAAGCTCAGGCATGATAATCATCAAATAAAGATATACTTAAGTGGATTTACGTTTGGTTACTCACCTTCCACATTATTGTTTTAGAAATGACAGTGCCTTCTTTTTCTTTTGAAACAGTCTTTGAAACTGGAAGCTAAAATCTTCTTTTGATTCTCTGGCTTGAGATTTGTATTGATATAAATTGTAATTTATGTTGAAGTTTTGAAATGGTGTTTACTCAGCTTGATGAACGAACTAAGAAGGCTAATATATATCAAAGAAAACTTTACAGGTTGATATCATCTTTGTACAGCAGGGTATATTATTTATGTTTGTCTGTACAATAGGCATGGCTGAAAATGCTTGCATTATGGAGAAGTTACTACTTGTTTGTACAGCAGGTACTTTTTCTATATGAAGCTGAAGGGATAGGGTATGTTCTTAGAAATGCAAACATTAATTGCTAGAGTCCTTTGCTTTAGTTCAATATATGGTTATTGTCTTCTTTATGCTTACCTCTTTTGTTTTGAATGATTTGTTTCTTTTGCATTGCTTATACATATGAATTTTATTTTGTTTGTATTTCTTCTTTTTGTCTTATATATATATATATGTATATGTCTTATGTTGAATTTTGTTTTGGTCTTGTTAATATGAAATTTAATGAAGTTCTATTTTTATTAAGTTGTTATAATTTAACAAATTCATATTTTGTAATTTATCTTATGTGTATAATTATATTTCTAACTTAAGTATTTAAATTGCCTTACATACAAATTTCCTTATATATTTATTTATTTTTCTACTTAGGTCACACACACACACACACACACACACACACACACACATATATATATAAGATTTAATTTCAAATGAATTAGCACATATTAAATTTAAATTCGGAGAAACTCGAATGTATTTATCGATAAATTTTGCAATTTTATTCAAAAATTAAATTAATTACCAATTTAATTTAGTAAAAATCCAGGATCGTTACAGGTTTCCCTCTTTAAGAACTTTCGTCCTCGAAATTTGCCAGTTTTAGTTTTATAAATTATCCACTCACAAAAATAGACCAATAACAGCTCAACTATACCGGTAAACACATAGATTCTTACAGTTAAATCAAAATACACTTTATATTAAGTGTTACTAAGGGCATTCATACAGATGTTATAGTCATTCATCCAACCATACGTATACATACCTCTTGCATTCACGACATTCTGAGTAAAAACACATATATAAAGCATACATTAGCCAAAAGGAAACATCCTAATCATCTACAGATCCTCACTATCAGAGCTTTCCCTTTCAGGCCCTGACAATTCCCAAATCTCCGCCTCGTTGTCTGTTTCCAAAACTTCCACTGGATCAGGTACTATAGGGATAAAACCTCCACCATCTTGCTCCTCAATGGCATCATCTAAATCCCAACTAATTGCTTCATCATCTTCTGACTCTACATAATATTCCTCATCTTCAAATTCTTCTTCGTCCTCAAACTCTTCCTCGTCCTCTTCGAGTCCTTCCTCGACCTCGAATTCCTCTTCATCATCGAATACCTCCTCGGGTTTTTCTGGTACTTCCTCATCCATAGACGACTCGTGAATCTGACTAGCCGAACCATAATCACCAACTCTTATGGCCTTTGAGGTTTCTCCGCCTCGGCTGATGCTATGGGTTCTCTACAATCAAAATTAAAATCCAAAGATAGATGAAAAATGATTCATCAAATCAAACTGAATATCTATTCTGCATTTGACTTACCAAATCAGAATATCAACAATAGATACAAGAAAGAATCTACTAAGTTTTTCACAATATACTCGGGTCATCCAGATCTACGAAATATGCAAGGCACTGATTAATTTGAAGGGACACTAACCATTTGTAGCATATATCGGACCCCAAACAATAGATAGATATATGGATACAATTTCAAAATTTCTATTTTAAAAACCAAAGTATACCTATCAACCATAGGAACCAAAATAATCAATTACATCCAAACAATAATTCCGACCATTTGGAGTTTATGTCTCATTCAAATATATCAAATTTTTTCCTAGATCTACCAGAAACTATTGAAGAATTGAGAAAAATGCTGAACAAAAGAGATTGATAGAGAAAAAATCGTTTCCTTGTTGTTACAGGGTACCAACCACTTATAGTCGTATTCCCCTGCCCCCTATCTCATTTTCTTCTTGCACTCATACTTACTATCAGTGGATAGTAAGAGAATTCACTGAGGCATACCGACAGATATCTTAGGGATACTCGTTCTAGGGTATACTTCACCCTATCTCTAGTGAGCTACTTAATGTGTTATACTCCTGAGCTAAAGTTTTAACCCTCAGCTCTGATACCAATTATAACGATCCTGACTCGACCTTCGAAAATCGGCACCGAATACGAGACTCATGTTCAAATGCCGCAGATTCAAACGTCAAATCCGAGTTGCCGGAGCCTATAACACAATTAAGTATAACAACACAGCGGAAGAAAAACAATAATACATTGATATACAGCATTGATACAATATCTGATACAATAGATATCAATATACATCAGAGATATGATACAATAAAATAGCAGCGGAAAAGAAAAATAGATAACACCAGCAGCGGAATAAATAACTCTAAGATGGTCTTCAAGGAAGAACTCCAGCAGTAGCTCGAACTCCCAATGACTATAACACTTGACTGAACTAGCTCCAAATAACCTACTAAACCTGACTATTTGAAAAATCCAACTCTAAACTGCCCGTGTGGAAAATAGTGAGCACCCAGAGTTTAGGAAAGAAATAATAAACTCCAGGTCAGTCGTGGGACATGTATGAGTAACAAAAATAGTTTATCTTTAAAAAAAACAAAGAAATATTTTAAAATAGATATGTAATGCTTTTGGATAATGAAACTACCTTAAGGCCTTCCGCACACACACAAAATGCAAACGCAGAATCAGAGGAGATTTCTCCTTATGATAGTTAAACATGCTTGATATGCAAATTTCTTTAATATTATTACTATAAGTTCAAAGTGTAGGAAAACATTTCGAAAATAGAATATAAATCTTAGCTAGCATAGGCATTTCGCACTTATGCATACTATAGCTACCATGTTCAATAGAAGGTTACCACCACATTTCATGGGAGGTTATACAACTAAAACCGTACAAGGCTCGTATTGTTTCTTTGGATTTCCAACAAATGGTCGGGCCAAGGAACTTCCCATTGCCACATGGGTACGCCTCTAGAGGGATGCCCCGAGAACCTAACCGGATCTCTGCCAACACAAGGCCGGGTTACCCCTAACTAGGTAACTACTGACACGAGTATGTCATCCCCCGGTTGTAACCAACCTTTATCCGGGGCCCCAACAACAATCATAAAGTAATAACATATATATATCTGCTATATCCACATAAGTTAAGTATCTGGGCTCTATACCATGATACCACTTATATCCAGAAGGAAATGAACATACCCTCAGGGGGCGCTATCTCCAAATAACCGTGCTGCATTCTTCCTGTTTTGACCATACCGGGTTGTGAGGTTCGATGAAGTCTCGTCCACAAAGCTACGCTTTTCACAAAATCCACGCTTTGATCAACAAATGATCAGCAACACTCAGCATGCCACATTACCAAGTTGGGAATATATTACTGATAACCTTCAACTACATTACCTCTGAGCTCTTACGTCTCAGAGAAGGGTGTTAAGCTAAGAGAATAAATTCTCCGCCACCAACAGAAATGTATTTGAAAGAAATCTGATTTATATCTCAAAATGTAATATCAAACATACAATCCATACAAGTCTGTTCTGGGTTCGAACAGAAACGAAGGCACTTCCGAAGAAGTCCTTGCAATCCAGGTATTCACAATCCCGATCGGACTTCCCATCACTTAGGGAATCTCTATACCGGCGCGACTCAGTGCAGAGACAATCGATGGGTTATCCTATTGTTCTCGAAAATACTCGGTCTTCACCACCGGTCTTCAAATGCTATCCATAACGACGTATCATTATTCGGAATGGGTTATATGACACAAAGGTCCTCCTCCGGCTAAATCGAATAACAAGCGCAATATTAAAAATCATATGGATACTGGGGTCTCAGTTAAATCACAGCTTAAAGCGCAAAACCTATCATTCAAATGGTTAAAACAAATATTTGAACTTAGACTTAAACTTTGCTTAACTCCTTTACATTCAGTTTTTAGACCATTTTAAAACTTCCTTCCAAATTTAAAAACAGGTCAGGTTTTTGAAACCTGTTACACCACCTCCCCGAGACACTCAAAAACTCCTTCGAGTCCAAACCCAAGGCGCTTCGAGCAGGATCAACAATTTACTCGAGAATCACTCGAGTAACCTTTCTACCCAACCACAAAAATAACAGATAAATGAAAAAGTGCACCGTGCACATGCACGGTGGCCTTCATCGATTTCGATCATCCACGATGATCTCAACATCTCGCCGAAAATCCACGAACCAGATTCCCATCATCGAATCACTTCATCATACTCGAAATCAAATTCGAGACACTAAACTAAACCTGGAACAGAAAAACAACCACCCCCCAAAACCTGGAAACCATCGTCGTTCTCGACACCACGACCATCAGAACCCCTGAAATTCCGGCCACCACTTCGTCGACGTCTCCTCCACTATTCCCCCAAACCACGGCGAACTCGGTCGCCTGAGGACAACGCACGAATCGAAATATCCATCACACCTAAAACTAGGTTTACGAAAAGAAAAAGCTCGCCGCCGCCGCGATGATCGAAGGCACCTTCTGCTATTTTTCCCCGCAGCGCCATAGGCTCCTTCACCTCCACTCGAAGCCCCGACCATCAATCATCCCCATATCACCAGAAATTGGTCAAAAACCAATTTTCGATCATCCCAAAAATGCTCTCAAACCACGATGCTAAAAATCACCAAACGAATTGCAAAAATCATCTTTTTGAATACCGAACCAAGTCATGTAGGGGAATCAATTTTTCGTGACACTTGAAATTATCAAGATTTAAACTTGGCTCTGTATAATCCAGTTTTTACAACGTATATATTTTATATTACTTGCAACATTTTTATTTATTTATTATTTTTTTATAGCTAATACTTAAACAAACATGTTTGCTTTTAAAACCAAGGCCTAATAGAGATCAAGTGGTTCGATATTTGAATTCTTTTTTATCGAGCCTTATGCTCTGAAGCAAGAAAAATAGGGGTTTCAGCTTATACAGACATACACATCTACATATATGTATACACAGAGGACAATTTAGGTATATATGTGTATATACTAGGCAACTTCAAGCTCAGGCATGATAATCATCAAATAAAGATATACTTAATTGGATTTACGTTTGGTTACTCACCGTCCACATTATTGTTTTAGAAATGACAGAGCCTTCTTTTTCTTTTGAAACAGTCTTTGAAACTGGAAGCTAAAATCTTCTTTTGATTCTCTGGCTTGAGATTTGTATTGATATAAATTGTAATTTATGTTGAAGTTTTGAAATGGTGTTTACTCAGCTTGATGAACGAACTGAGAAGGCAAATATATATCAAAGAAAACTTTACAGGTTGATATCATCTTTGTACAGAAGGGTATATTATTTATGTTTATTTGTACAATAGGCATGGCTGAAAATGCTTGCATTATGGAGAAGTTACTACTTGTTTGTACAGCAGGTACTTTTTCTATATGGAGCTGAAGAGATAGGATATGTTCTTAGAAATGCAAACATTAATTGCTAGAGTCCTTTGCTTTATTTGAATATATGGTTATTGTCTTCTTTATGCTTACCTCTTTTGTTTTGAATGATCTGTTTCTTTTGCATTGCGTATACATATGAATTTTATTTTGTTTGTATTTTTTTCTTTTTGTCTTTTATATATATATATATATATGTGTGTGTGTGTGTGTGTGTCTTATGTTGAATCTTGTTTTGGTCTTGTTAATTTGAAATTTAATGAAGTTCTATTTTATTAAGTTGTTATAATTTAACAAATTTGTTTACTTCATATTTTGTAATTTATCTTATGTGTATAATTATATTTCTAACTTAAGTATTTAAATTGCCTTACATACAAATTTCTTATATATTTATTTATTTTTCTACTTAGGTCACATATATATATATATAAGATTTAATTTCAAATGAATTAACACATATTAAATTTAAATTCGGAGAAACTCGAATTTATTTACCGCTAAATTTTGCAATTTTATTCAAAAATTAAATTAATTCCCAATTTAATTTAGTCAAAATCCAGGATCGTTACAAAAATAATGCTTTGAATCTATTTAATAATACATTAAATCGATTTCAAATACTATTATTGTATTAATAAGTTAACTTCAAAACGATATTAATATAATAATAAATTAATTTTAAAAGTTATTAGAACAGTAATTAATTAACCTTAAACTAATATCAATATGATAATTAATTATCCTTTAAATATAATTAAATAACTTAAACTAATATAATTAATTAACTTTAATTAAAAATTAAAGTATAGATAATCATTATAAATAATAAATTAAAATACGGTTAAAACATTTCTAAACCATAACTACATAATTTAAAATAATACTTAAACGATTTTTTTTAAATAATAATTAAATAACTTTAAAATAACTTTAGGAGTCATATTAATAAAATAATTAACTTTAAATCATAATTAAAAACAATTATTAAGTGTGTTTAAAATATTATTACTAATAAGTTATAACTTTTTTAAATCTTATTACTAAATAATAATTATCTTTAAACCTTGTAATAAAAATAATTATTCTCAAAATCTTTCAATTCAGTAGTTTGCTTTTCAAATTTGAAGGAGACTTAACGATCACTATGGTACTTAAATAAGCTACCATATTATTACATTTGACTATCCAAGTTAATAACAGATATTTACATAATGTATGACTATGTAAATAAATCCAACAGTTAACCATCATCAATTAATATACCATTTATTCAAAGTGGCGTATCAGTTTATAATATATAATCAAATATCCAAAACTATAAAATAGCAGAACGAAGATTTATTCTGCCAATTAAATTACCCAAGTTATTTTAATTATTGGAACAGTGTTTTATTCCGCTAACAGATGTTCAATTACTATATTCAATCCAATTTTGTTCATTAGTGATTTATTTGGTTAAATAAACCTCAAAATTTAAGGTATAAATTTTTTAATCGACGTTATATTTAAAATAACATGATTTAAATCCTGTCCGTTTTAATGTGTCATAAATTTTTACATGTCCAAAACTACGAATAAGTTACACTAAAATGTTGTACTCGTTCAAAAAAATCAATACAAAATTCCGCGTGTTAATCCAATTTAAAATGAATGAGATATGAATTTTCAAAGTTAACATATTAACATATATAAAATTTAAACATAATTACTAACGGCCAACCCATCAACATGACTAGACCCGTTCCAATCAACAGCTAACAACCAAAATAACGCCTTCCTCCCTTGTGCAAATAAACACATTGAAATGGACTTAATTGCAAAGTCAAGTGAAATGAATAGTTCTTCCCCTTCAAACTCATTAAGCTATACGTCTGTTCCCCATGCACACACATATCCAAACTCCTCCCTCCTCCCTCCTCCATCTCCTCACGCCTTTCCCCTTCACACTCTCAAGAGCTTGTACCCAACGACCACTCTTTATCCTCCACACTCCTAGGCAATGAAGCCTCCATCTCCACCCTCCACATTCCAACCGAAATGCATCCTCCATCAGTTCCTCCATCGCGTCATCCCACCATCTGACGAAGTCCGAACGCCAAGAACCTGCTCCTACAATCAAAACCCAAACCAAAATGCATGTGCCTCGCCCAACGCTTGCTGCATTTGAGACTCACCGCCAGGCACACCACCGTCCTTCTATACCAAGCCCACTACTTACATTCAGTCACTCATAAACAAGTTCCTTGCGTTTCCATAGCATGTACACATTGTACTCACAGCCATGGATAATATGTGCTTACACTACTAAAACAAAATCCACCTGCACATTAATATACATGTTTGCATCTTGTTCATTCTTTTTTTTAATAGATGACAAAAAGAATACGTGAATTGACAGAGGAGAATGAAAGAGAGAATGAAAAGAAACACGTTCATTTTTTTATGACTGCGCTTCATTTTACTTGTGTAACATTAGATTTATAACCAAATTCCCTCTGGTCTAAGCAAAATGCAAGGACAAGCAAATTAATGCAAGCCGCCAAATTGTTTAGCAGGACAAGAAAATGTATTAAAAAGATTGTGTAAGATACGAGAAGGATTTGTGGCGTGCTGTGGATGTATATATTAACTGACATGAATCATTTTTGTGACGGCAAAAAAAAAAAGGGTACAAACATTACGTGCTAAGTCCCAAAATTATGAGTAATTATGAGCAAGGACATGCGCATACAAAATATACAGAGAATGGTAAGCTGTGCTTTGTTTAAAATTTGTTTTTAAAAGATTTTGACCCAACGAACAATGCAACGTTTGCGAACGAGCAGCGAACGACGGAAAACATAAGATGGTCGCGTATAACAATGTTACGCGATCGCAAAATAACAATAAAATAGACAAATCAACTTATTCTATAAAGTTTCAAGAGTACTAATGTTTGCCGCAAAAAGCATCAAACAAAATTTTTACTATTTTTCAAATTAAAAATTATGAATTTTTTTTATAAATTAAATTAAAAATACGTCATTAAAAATCAAGTCTTAATTTGAAATAATAATTTTATTAATTTAACTCAAATTCGGATATTTAAATAAATTAAATATTCAAATTTGATGATCAAAAAATACGGATTGTTATACTCTCTCCCCGTGAAAGAATTTCGTCCTCCAAATTTCAGCATAAGAACAGTCAATATTATTCATAAGCCCACATTATCATTTATGTATCGAATCTGATTCGATCACTACTCAAATACATAACTCCACTTCCAAACTAGTATAGCTCACCCGATTTACTAGTACGGACCTTGATCAGGCTCCTTGAGTAGAAACCTCTGCTTTCCTTACACAGCTACAGCTATGATAGAAAACTTTGGTCTCATACCAAAAACCTTATCAAGCGTTCGCCATCAAAAATTGAGTAATAAATTCTTATTTGAAAGGTGCGAAACATCTCAAAGCCTTATACTTGAATATTAGATCAAACTATATATAGAGAGAGAAATGATCTACATCCATCCTGTGTACATATTTACATTGGTTATTCTCAATACCAGTCCTATTTCTGCTAAATTATTTATGAAAACATTTCATAAAAATTCCAACTTAGGTTCAAATATTTTAGATGATACACCTTTATTTATGAAAAACATTTCCATAAAACATAGCTTAAGTTTTAAAAACTAGTATAACACCATATTACATCCTAAGGGTGCACACCATTATCAGATTCAGACTTTATTTTGAATTCACTTAAGAATTTTAAACACCCGGGTTTTTATTCAAAACACTTCTTTGAAATAATCCCATATATTTTAATCCATAGAAAAAATATATGTAGCCCGAATAACCCTAAAATCATGCTAAGAAATAGGGTACTACCAAACTGTATTATTCATTTCTATCTAGAAATAAAATACTCAAGAGAAATGTTTACCATCCAAACGTATCTATTACCCGTTTTAATATTTCCGAGCCACTCGAACTAGTTAACTTAAAAACAAATTTTCAATTTTCAAAATTTTCTTTCCAACCTATCTCAATTAAAATTATTATTTCCTTTTCTACAAATCATTTAAAATGATTATATATATATATATATATTTACACTATGATAAATCAAATCATACTTTTGGAATCAAATCAAGATTTGTTTTATCTAAACAATTATATAGCAGGGTCATAATGGTAGCAATTCCCTAGTTAGAAACTCGAAAATATTTTCAAATACTATTATTAACTTTAAATCTTGAAAATTATTTTGCCAAAATCACCGGGATTTAAACTCTCGAAATTCTTTTACTCATTAGACGCATTTTAATAAATCAAATTTATAAAATATTTCCATTCAAAGGAAATAATTTTCAAATATTTATTTCAAAAATGTTCTAGCTTTCTTTTGTAAACTATTCTTCAAGTATTATTTCGGAAATATTTAAGTTTTCTTTTCTTTTATAAAATCCCAATTTTAAACAACTAGCCTTTATATTCAACATTTTCAAATATTATTTCAAAATACTCCAAATCTTCTTTTAAAATAACATTTATTCAAACCTAAATTTTTACCAAATAAAGCAGTGTAGAATCATTTTTAAAATATTCCTTTCAAAATATTCAAAAGTTATTTTTAAATAAATCAAATTTTTACTCAACATTATCAAGGAATGCTTATATCGAAATTGTGAAACTTAATTCACGAGGTATTCGTTTCAATATTCCCAAAATTCCTATTACCTAATCTAGATTTCAAAAAGGAAGATTCAAGATAGATTAATGGATAATTGTCAATGCTCAAAAGTGAACGAGTATGACCGATCAAATCCTAGATGATAATGATGGAATACTACCATTTCCTATCAACCAAGCAAAACCAAAAAATTTTTTGGGGAAATATATTTCTTTTATATATAAAATATAATCTTAGGCAAAATTATTTCATTTACCCAAATGTTAAATCAATATTGTGTTAATTAATCTTGCTCGAGTGTTTAGGAAATCCTTATCGATAATGTTGGCCAAATGCATCGACCAGAATTCTTAAGCCGCTCAACAGATAAAACAACACAATATAAAACCTTTTTATATCACTATCAAATACGCGCTCTTATATATATGCTCTCAAACTCATCCTAGGGTCTCACTTACCCTATCTCAAATGAGTTAACCCTAACAAGCCTAGGTGTTCGCTCAACCTAAGCTCTAATACCAACTGTAACATCCCACTTTTCCATATACTTTAAGCTGACAATAAACCACACATGTCCAACCCAAATTGAATGGAAAGGTGAATAGTTAGGGAAAAGAAAGAATATAAGAAGAAACTAAACAAACATAGAATCTCACAGCAGAAAGAACAATCTATATTATATATTAAATCTTTACACAAAAACAAAACTGTAATTTATATATATACAGACATCAATCAGAGTATACTAACATATTCAGCATGGACAGTTATAACAAACTATCCTCACAATCGCTGATAAATACAATAATGAGTGCAATGGAAAAATAATCATGTATTTGAATACGTCTCTAGGCCTCCAGCGTATCTCTTGAAGCTCCAAAAATATCCAACTAAACCTGGAAATATGCTCGGTCTGACCCGAGCATTATAGAAAAACAACGCCCAGATCAGTCTGATAATACTAACATGAGAACTCAAATCACAAAGAATTTTATTTATTTTAAATTGTAAAATTCTTTCAAATCAAAGACATTTTATAAGACCACGCCGCACATAAATACGGATGAGTTTTTACCTTACGATAACAAAACATTAATATCATAAATCCAGCAATATTATAATAATGTCTAAGGGCAAAAATAATAATAATCAAATAGTCGTGATGCTTATGAGTGAACATCACAACAATACTAGATATAAAATCGAAAACTGACAAGGCACGTTCACTAATTGTGTAGGATTTCCATAGAGGTGCCCTCAGTACTTCGAGTGTAACAGCCCGCAAATCCGTACCCCTTGAATCAATACTATTCTACCTCTATTAACTCAAGAAGCACAGAATTACGTACTATTAGGGTTAAAGAAGAAGAGATAGAAGAAGAAGAAACTAAACAATAGCATAATCTCACAGTCGCGGCGGAATAAAATATAATAGTAGATATAGAACTTTGCACAAAATGAAATCTATAACTGTTTATACATCATATCATCACAGTGTCTCATACATCAATAATTACCAATCAGACATACCATACAATCACAGCAGCGGATATATATATAGGTACATATAATACGTCTCGGACTCCAGCTCCTCTCCTGCTTCATAGCATCCTGACCTGAACATATAATACTCGGTCTGACCCGAGCATTATAATGAAATAACACCCGAGTCAGTCTGGAATACCAGCTGATACTAAATATGCATCCAACTTGATTATTAAAGTTTCAAAAATCCTTTGAAAACAAAAGCATCTCGTAAGACCACGCCACAAATAAACATGTCGGGTTTTTACCTTACGATAGCTAAAACACTTTTTATAGAAATCCTCTGATATTATAATAGTGTCTATTTACAAATACTTATAAAATAGCCGAAATTGTTACATGATTAAATTCCAGCTACTAGCCACAAAGTGGGTAATACAAACAAAACTCGTACAAGGCTCGTAGGGAAAATGGATTTCCAACAATGACTAGGCACTGGGGTACCACCTGTCACAGTACGGGGCCTAGATCACCGTACCGAGGACTACTCCCTTCATCCCCTGCAACACAAGGCCGGAACCATTCCTTACTGAACAGTCCCGAACAAGATAAACCCCGTAGTTGGCGCGACCAACCACCCACTAAGACGAAATATATAAGGGACATCTAGACAGGGGAAATATCTTGTCCTGCTTGGGCATGACCCACCTAACCTTGCTGCATATCCCCTGATTTTCAGTCATTCCCGGTTGATGAGGCTTGAGGCTAAGCGTTACCTTTAGAACGTTTTCACTTAGAATGCCCATCGTCCACCTGACGATGTTTCGCAAGCATTCATCCATACAAGTCCGTCCCGGGTTCGAACGGAACCGAAGGCACTACTCCTACTACATCCATTTTGGAAATATCCTCAGGATTAGTAGCGACTAGCCCTTGCACTTCACTGCTCCATCTTCGACTCCGAACACGTTTTCCACACGAAACGTACAAACCGGATCGAAGTGGTTTTCGAGAAATAAATCTCGATCCCGGTCTCTTCGAAACGATCAACGCAGTTGTCCAGTATTGATAGTCGGTGATTTAACTATCAATTTATATTCATAAACATCCATAAGCATCCATCACACAATAAATAATTCCCATATTATTTATTTGCCTCAAATATCTTTAAAAGATATAAATTTCACATTTCCCAAGCTCATTTGAAAACATTTTCCAAAATTCTTCCTTTACAAGGTAAATCCTTTACCCTTAATTTCCATTGGAAATAACCAAGTTCAAAACATTTAGATAGTAAACACACTTTATTCTGAAATATACTTTAAAATATGTAACTTTACTACTAATTATTTACTAAAAATATAGTTCCAAAATATTTAAAGTTAAACCATTTATTAGGATATAAATCTTGATTTTGAGTAAGGGCTTTATTTTAAACTAAACTTATAAGTAGAGTTTATAAAAAGGCTAATACTAATTTCAATAACTTAATTCAAAACTAGTCTTTTGAACAAATCCATTTGTAAAAATAATTATTAAGATATTTATAAAATTTACTATTGCTAATTTATAATAGGTACTTTTGAAAATAAATATTTTCAAACACTCCTTTAAACAAGCTTGAATTTTTAAAGCTTCCTTTTTATAAAATCAGTTTAAACTCGAACTTGGTTTTCCTAGGGAACTCATTTCCACTTAAACATCACAGAAATCCTTCTCACAATTTCTGTCAAATTTATTTCAATTCAGGTTTATATTTTAATAACTTAAATTTAATTTCACATTTATCAACTGATAACGTTTCTCCTCGTTATCATTCCAAATTTACAAATTTTTAATTTTCATTCCTTATAGATTTCAAATTTTGATTATTTTAAATTCTTTATTTATCATTTCTTGATTATTTATTTATTTATTTATTTTAAAATCCAATTTATTTTCTTTATAATTAACCCTCTAAGTTTGTAGTTTATCCAACAACATCATAATATAATTAAATTCCAAATTTATCAATCACAATATATAAACAGGCATCATTACCAATTATAAGGATAATTACTACATTGTGAGGAATCCAGTTGGATCCCTCCAACCTGTTTTCCCTGCATCCACAAATATTAGCACAACACTATAAATATATCAATGCAGGCTGATATAAATAAATATTTCAACCAATCACACAGATATTTAAATATTAACTATTTAAATCAGCTAACATTCCAGATGTGGGTGAGATTAACTCACCCTGGGTTTCGGCGAGTGTTCGAAATTCAAATTAAACCGAACGACGTCCGATTTAACTCAAATTTCTACTTGCCTGGAATGGTTTCGGAACTGTTCCACTGCGTAGTACTCTTTTCTGCGATTCCAACGCCCCCAATTTCGTAAGAATCTGAGTACGAATGAACTAGTTAGGATTTTATGAAGTTTGAATCGAATTTTAGAACAATTTTTTTTTTTTTTTAAAACTCAGATCTACCGTACATTGGAAAGTAGAAATCAAAACCGTGCAACAACTCTCCTTCCTCAACGCGCGTACACAGGAAAAGCTCGAACCCAATCATCACCACTAGGGTTTCGTACCGGTCACACCACGGTCAACTATAGCTCGATCAAACAGCGACCCCGCGTTCGCCATGACCAACTCCACCTGCGCTTGGGAGCTCTTGAAGCTCGGCCTCCATCTACGCTTGGAAGGCGCGAACGAAACCTAAAGGAACGGCAGCGAAGAACCCCCCATCCACCTCGTCAAATCACATCTCGACCGTTGGATATGTAGATCCAACTATCCTCTCCACTTTTCAAGTTGAACGTTTAGGCAAATAAAGAGTGGATTGATCGATAATTGGAAAACAAAATGGGTGACTTTCGGCCATTAAACATGAATGAGCGGCGGCCTGATGTAGGGGTATTAGGGTTTTGAATGTTAAGTGTATATTTAATGGTAATTTAATATTATTTTATTACTATAATTTCTCAAGTTAACAGTTTATACAAACGACCTCCAATCTACGCGTTTCTACAGGCAATTCTAAGGTTTTTCTGCGTTCCGGACACAATGGAACAGGTTTCATAAGCTAATTCAGTCGTATGTGCGAGTTACGGAATTAAACGATCAATTTAAAATCAAACCGATTTAAAACGATTTCGATGCGTTTCGAGCTGCCGCGGTCAAACGACAACTCCGATTGCTACGAAAATTGAAATCCGATAATAACTAACTATTACGGATCCAATGGAACTGGTTTCGTCGAATTCCGAGACTGTACCCCAGAAGGCTATTTTAACTCGTCTATTAGATCGGGTGATTTTCAAAATTGACGAAATCAATTGAAACTTCACTTTTAAAATTTTATCAACTTAACAATAAATCATATGAAATTTATAAGCACAATAAAAATCATTCTGGCTCATTACGGACTAAAATCGGATTAATTGCAATATTTTATAATATTAAATTCTCTTATTAAATAAATATAAAATTCCAAATTTAACCTATCGACTTTAAAATTCTTCTAAAATTCCCACCACGCTATTTATACTCAAATAACTCAAAATAAATTTTTAAAACCATTTTATCACCATTTACACCCAGATTTACCTTTATCTCAATTCTGAATATTTAAATATTATTCTCTCGTTATTCAAATTCAACCAGAATTACTACAATTAAAAATTATAGCTTATTTTCATTGATTGAATCCGAAGTCATTCATTTCAAAATCAATTAAGGATCCACATTAAACATTTAAAACGAATTAAATGTTCAAATTTAATTGCTTAAAAATACAGGATGTTACATCGAGCAATCGTCCTCCTGCACAAGGATCAAAGATATCCTTCTGATGCGGCGTATATCCCCAGTGATGTACCATAGAAAAAACATAGCAGGTCTCGTTAAGACTGAGTGCATCGCTCCATGCATGAATAACAACTGTAATTGAAATCTAGGAGGAGCCGACTACACCTTATAGGTTTACCAACCCTAGTGGCCATGCCAACCGTACCAGTTATGCCTCCTATCTCTGGTTTCAGTCATTCGCATTGATAAGGCTACGTCCAGCATTCCAGCTTACGCACAGCCACCAAATGGATCACAAAATCCCACATGGATTCCAATACCCCAATGGATCTAGGAATCTCGCATAGTTTCCCACATCTCAATCGAATCTTGGAATCATACATGGATTCCCATACCCTCAATAGGTTTTGAAATCACATATGGATTCCAACATCTCAATACGTCACGAATCTCCTCTATAGAACCATATATGGTTTTTAGAGTGGTCACGGGTTCGAAACATCTCTTATGAGCATACTCTTCCATTTCTCGGTTGCTCCACAAAACCAAATGTCAATTTTAGGAATGGTCAATACCAGTTCTTTAGGAAAAAATCAGATGATACATAAGAGCAGGGATCACCCCTTGACCGTTTAAGTGGACAGATATCCTTAACATTTGTCCTAGAAGAACAAATGGAGTTTATACGTACAATATAGCACCACCGATGGTAACTGTACTGTATAATCTCCGTGTTTCGCTTAGATATTTCCAGAGTTAAAATCCTTCGGTGTTAAGTAGTGAATATTTTTCTACCACCAAAATTAAGAAGGATTACATATTAGGCCAAGATTTGATAGTCGGTTATTTAAGTGTCAAATAAACAAACATTGAGATAGAAATTATATTTCCCATGGAAATCACTAAGCTTCTTAAATTAATCTTTCATTAATTTAAAATCGCATTTCAAATACTTAGAAATCACTTCCATATGTTAGTCCGTGAGATGATGGTTTTGATGACAACAACCTTAGAATAGATTATAAAATATAAATACTAACATTATAAATTTAGATATATATGTATATGCAGGATTTAACCATGCATGTACTAAGAACGAAGACTGTACGGTATAGAGATTCAAGATATCAAGATAAAATATCAAGATAGAAGACTTATGAGTATCGAGACTATCAAGAGTTTAAGATTTCAAGGATAAGTATTTTTTATTATTATTAGGAATTTTTGTTAAAACTCGTAGAAAAGCACTGGCATCTTAAAATCCAATTTATTCGTGAAATGGAATCCACTTCGAGCCCGTTAAAGGGATGGAACCCTAAGTAGGATGGAACCTATGAAAAATCTAGTGGAACATTGTTTTGTATCTGCTAACTTTTATTCAAAATGATTTTTCAAAATTATATCCTGTTTTCAAAATGTTTTCAAAACTTTCCTTTTAAAAGATTCAAAACTCTCGATCCTAATTTTAAATAATTTTAGCCTCAAAAACATTTTATTTTTAAAGTCAAATTACTCCTGATTTTAAACTATCTTTTTAAATAATATATTTAACTTTTAAATATTTATACTTAGATTTAAATATAAAATTATAGTTAAAATCTATATACATTATTCTTTATATTTACTTATGAATTTTAACTATAGTCAAGTATATTTATAAAGTTTAAAATAGTTTTTATATAAGATAAAGGTTATTTTAAAAGAAAATCAAAAACACCAAAAAATCCTTTGGGATGTCGACATGCCTAGCATGACCATGTCGACATAGTGACAGTTTCATTCAAAAATTCAAATTTCAAAAGAAGTGTCTATTCGCCATAACTCTTCATGAATGGTCATGGCTGTTGTTCTTTTATAAATAGGGGTCAGTTTCAATGAATTTTCAATCACTTTTTTCTCGTTTTCACTCCTCTTCTTTTTCCTCATTTCTTAATACATATTCTTATCATTACTCTGTCGAAATCAACATTAAATCATACTCGATTACTTCTAGTTTGATTCTCTATCACTATCTCTATAAGATTCTCAGTGCTATTCAGAGTTACAGACTTCTTTGTAATCTGTTAAGTGAGAAAAGGTGTGATTGTAGCCTTAGAAATCAATCAAAAGGGAAAAGGTGTGATTGTAGCCTTGGTAAATCAATTGGGTAAACTTGTGGCCCGGAAATCAACTATCTCTACCCAGAGGATCGAAATCTGGAGGGTGTACCTCGTAGCCTTAAACCGAGGGTGTAACGGTACAATTTCTTTTGAAAGGAAATCCGTACTTATGTTGCGGGACTGGATGTAGGGTAACTCCGAACCAGTATAAAATCCGGTGTGTTCTTTCCTTTACTGCTTTTATTTTATTTTTACATCTGTGATTGTTTCTGTGATCACATCTATATCTGTATATTACATACTTTTGTGTCTAATTAACATAAGTTAAAAAGATTTAGTAATTCTTTGTTAACACTATTTACCCCCCTCTAGTGTTAAACTTAGCCTTAAGATCCGTAATCCTCATTTCTCACAATTGGTATCAGAGCAAGGTTTTCAAAGTTTCATAATCTGATTTTTGAAAAGTTTTTAAAATGGCTATATTCATTAATACTAATTTAGAAGTATTCAAATCATCATTGTTTCATTAGCCTTCATATAATCAATATTCAAATTCAAGTTATCTACCAAAATTGTTTGATGTGCCGAAATCTTGCTTTATGGGTATTGAGGAATCAATCCACAACGGACTAATTGTGCAGATCAGAAAGAACAAATGGATACTTGATAGTGGATGTTCTAGACACACGACTGGCAATCCAGATATACTGAATGATATAATATACAAAGACGGAGGATTGGTTAACTTTGGAGACAGTTCAAAAGGATATGTGTTTGGCTTCGGCAAAGTCGGTAATTCTGAAACTCCTATTATTACGAATGTTTTGCTAGTTAAGAATCTGAAACATAATCTGCTAAGTATAAGTCAACTATGTGATAAAGGTTATAAAATTAAATTTGAAAAAGATAAATATCACATTGAAGATAATAATTCAACCATTATATTTGATAGAGTTAGGAAAAAGAATATATATTCTTAGTATGAAAGTTTCAAATGATAACCTGTGTCTGTTGGCAAGCACAAATGATCCTTGGATTTGGCACAAGAGAATTGGGAATTTAAAATTCAAACTCCTATCTAGACTGTCAAAACATGATCTAGTAAGAGGTCTCCCTAAAATGAATTTTAAAGTAGATAGTTTATGTGATGCTTTTCAATTAGGAAAACTTAGAAAAAATTCATTTAAGTTAAAAGATATGATTTCAACTTCAAAACCTCTTGAATTACTTCATCTTGATTTATTTGGTCCATCTCAAATTTTATCAATAAATCATATTAGATATGTCTTTGTAATTGTAGATGATTATTCTAGATTTACATGGATAATATTTTTGAAACATAAAAGTGATACTTTTGAATGTTTAAGACATTCTCAAAAAGAATTCAAAATCAATTTGTGACGACCCGACTTTCTACTCCCAGAAAATCTCGTCATCTTTAAGAAAGAAAGGGATAGAAGAAGAAAAGAAAGAGAAAGAAGAACACAAACAACATCAGAGAACTCACAGCGGAACGAAAAAAATATATAATATATCTCATAAAATATTACATAGTATCTCATTACATCAGAATACATAACTTAAAACAACAGAGATTAGACAGTTATAAACTTCTGTCTAACTATACAACTCAAGTATACAAGAGAAACAAATATAACATACACAGCGGAATCAATATATATCTACACGTCGAAGCCTCCTACTCCATAACTCCTCCAAAATTCGTCAAGCTAACCTGATCCACTTGACTACTCATACATAATATGAGTACCCAAGAGTTTAATAAAATAGAAAATAAACACTCGGGTCAGACAGGGGTCTGGTGTGAGTAAACGGGTTAAAATTGCTTAACTTTAGAAAAATCTTTGAAAGAAAAAGGTATCACGTAAGACTTTCCACACATAAACATGGAAAAGTTTTTACCTTACGCTAACCAAAACATTTGATAGGAAATCCAGTGATATTATAATAGTGTCTAGGGTTTTCAAGTAAATATGAAATAGCCGAAATTGTTACATCTATTAAATTCCAGCTACTAGCAACAAAAGTGGGTAATACAATCAAAACCGTAGGGTCTCATAGGGAAAATGGGTTTTCATCAATGGCAGGGCTACTGGGGTACCGCCCGTCACAGTACGTGGCCTAGATCACCGTACCGAGGATTACTCCCTTCATCCCCTGAACACAAGGCCGGAACCATCCCTTACTGGACAGTTCCGAACAAGACCACCCTGTAGTTGGCGCGACCAACCACACACTAAGCCGAAATAGAAAGGGACCTCTAGACAGGGATGTATCTTGCTCTCCAGTGGGAGCTACCCACGAAGCCTTGCTGCACCTCCCCTGTTTTAGCCATTCCCGGTTGATGAGGCTTGAGGTTACGATTACCTTTATAGAACATTATCTTAGAATGCTCATCGTCCACCTGACGATGTGTTGAAAGCATTCAATCCATACAAGTTCGTTCCGGTTCGAACGAAACCGAAGGCACTATCTCATTACACTCATTATTGGAATCACCCTCAGAGTCAACGACCATAGCCCTTGCACTCTGATTCGCCATCTCGAATCTATAAGCACTATTCCGTCAAACTCATTACGGAATCACCCACAGAGTTATACTGACGTATAGCCCTTCACCTCGAGTCTTCACTTGCTCCACTTGGATTAACGACCTAACGTTTAATTGAAATCGATGTGGTTTTCGGATTCCAAATATGGAAATCCAATCCCGGTCTCATCGAAACCAAACGCCATTTTAAATGTCCAAGTTGTACTTAAGGGTTTTAAACAGTTTAACTTATATTCAGGGTGATATATAAATAGATAGATGAATCATATTATCACAAGAGATAATCCATAACAACATTCATCTTCATAAGCAGCATCTCACATATCATAGATATCCAAATCAACTAATATCAAACAATATCAAACATCTAACCAATCAATCATCCAATAGCAATCACCAAATATTGATCATCAATATCAATTAATTTACCAATATTAATCAATCAACTCATATTAAGCAAACATCCAAATCAGAATTGATTATCTCTTAATCAATTGGATTACTATAATCCTTCTTCATTAATTATTATTCCAAATATATTAATCAATCATCTCTAATGATCTTCACTAATTAATCTTCCTTGATTAATTACCTTTAATTACATTCAAGTAATTATCCTATCCATATTCAATAATTAACCCTTTAATTACTATCATTAATTACAATAATTAATCATCATTCATAAATTAATTAACTATAATCAATTACATTAAACCTTAACTAATTACAATTAATTAATCACACTTTAATTAATTACTTTTATTAATTACATTAATTAATTAATCCTTATTAATTAATAATTACTTTAATTAATTAAATAATTAACTTATAATTAATAAATAATTAATTATAATTAGTAATTAACAATTTGTAATTACTCAATTAAATTAGTTAACTTTTAACTTAATTATTTTAATCCTTGATTAATTAATTCAATTAATTAATCCTCAATTACTTCATTAAGTAATTATTAACCAAATTAAATTAACAATTAATCATTATTTAATTACTTAATTAATTAATTATATTTTAATTAATTACACTTGGTAATTAGTCTTAAGTTAAACTCATTCATTTATTACTGAATCACATTAATTAATTAACTAAAATAATTAAGTAATTAACTCTTAATCACTTACATAAGTAATTATCTCTAATTACTTTCATTAATAAATCTTAATTACTTCCTTAATTAATCCATCCTTAAATAATTCTTAATACTTTAATTAATTAATTATTCCATAATTAATTAATTTTGAAACAATTGTATTAATTAATTCTTTAATTAATATCATTAAGTGATTAACCGATAATCACTTCAACTAATTACCTCATGAGTAATTATCATTAATTACTTCCATAAGTATTAACTTCCTTAATTACATTCAAAAATTAATCATTAATTTCTTTATTAAGTAATCACACTTAATTAATTCATAATTAAGTGATTATTAAAATTAAATAAATAATTAACTAATTATTTAAAATTAATTAAACAATTAATTAATTAACTTCCTAGATTTAAAATTCCTTAATTAATTAAGAAAACATTAATAAATCATATTTATTAAGTATTCTTAAATCCAAATCAAAATAATTTAACATCCTTTATCTTTATACATAAGTCATTTGAAATTAATCAAATTTAACAACTAAATCAATTTATCCTATTTGGATTTCAAAATCATAACAATAATCTTATTTGAAAATAAGGCATTTAGAAATCCAATTCGAGATTTAAAACATTTTTATTATCTAATATAAAACTTACCTTTTTAATATAATTTGTAATCTTGTTTTTTTTAAACATTACTTTTTAAAAAGAAATTATTTAAATAAATTTAGATTTAAAATAAATTCAATTCATATCTTATTAAAACTTAATTTACTTATTTAAACAACAAGTTTAAATTGTTTTTTTTTCCAAATCTTGTTTATAATTCAAAATTTAAATTTTATTCACCTCAACATCAAGTTAAGCTTCTAACTTCACTATTTAATTTTTACAGATCTAACATTAGTATTAATACAACACAACAGCTAATACTCGAGCCAAACACTAAAGCTATCCCGAGCCACCTCCCTGCTTCGAGTCATACTCGAAGAAACACGAGCGCCTCCCCGGGTTTCTTCCCCCTACAATCTTCCAACCCAAACTGCTTCGAGACATCACCCAGCCACCTATACTTCGAGTCACCCACCTGAAAACGTGAGAACCATCTCGAGACAGCCCAGCACCCCCCCTCTCTTCGAGTCGCACTCGAGAAAAACGCGAGCTTTCCTTCGAACGAACTCGTCTCTCCAAACAAACTTCCCACCAGTGCACAGACCAACCACTGTGCACGTGTCCATCGACCTCAGGCAACTTTTGGTCGTCGTGATCATCGGAGATGATCACCCAATCACTCGCGACAACGGAAACAAACCCATATTCAAATAATCACACGCGAATCGAAAATTCGCACATGAGCTCGAAAGTCTGAAAAACAACTCGACACAAACTCGCACATCACTGACACCACGACGCCGTTTGGCCCTCGACTTCATCACCACAAAATCACCACATCACGTGCTTCGTCATCACCAAAAACGAAGGAACTCGATTCATCAATAATGTCGCAAAAGCCATTACAGTAAACTCGAACATAAACTCACCTAAACCCTAGTTACATCTAATTCGCTCAATTTACTCATTAGAAAAATTATCCTGTATTTTTCCCATGATCAATAGCTTGTAAGAAAGCTTCAATTCAAATATGAACTCAATTAATCCAGTAAATCTTCGGTTATTGCCTAAAACTCATTTTTCAAACAAACCCAAAATTCTCCCTAATTACACAACTAAAAATCATGATACCAGTATTAAAAATCATGATTTTCCATTGTTATTCCAAACATACAATCAAAATCTAAGATTAAGTTCATAAATTTTTAGCCCCAAATTGATTTTTACTGTAATTCTGAAACTACTGAACTATTATTTCATTTTAAAACTTATAAGCATTTTTAGATGAAAATTCATATGATCATAGACAACTTTTCTTCACATATCAAGATCTAATATTGCTTGGATTAAAAGATTTTGAATTTTTCCTTTTAACAGATCATATACAGGAAGCATATTTGCATGCATTCAAACAAACACTCATAACATATAGGTCCTAATCCATATAAATTCAAGCTATAGGATTTAAATATAGTCAAACAACAACACATGCATGACATTAGAATAAGATTCAACCGTTTTTAAAAACATTCACTCACCTTTTAGATAATATGCAGAGCACAGCAGGAAACATAACATAGTAGAATGAATTTCCAGGCCTTGCTAATTCAGAAAATGCATTTGCTTTTGATTCCTTGCTGTTACTGAAGAAAACTTTTGCATGCTTTCAATTTTGCTGTTGATTTCCCTTTGCATGTTGAAATTACAGATTTCAGGTTGAACTTCATTTGAATTTTCAGGTTGAGGTAGATATTGATTTGAATCTTTGCATTACAGGTTCAATTTTGCTTTTCATTTGAGATGCAGGTTTTTATCATTCCAGATTTGAAGTTAAGAATTATTTTCTCTGTTTTGAGCTTTAGAAAAGAAACAAAGGAGAAACAAATTTTTCTTTTATTTTTTTTATAATAAATTTCAAATAAATGAAAGATGAATGCCACATGTTCATAAATCTTACATTTGTCAATTATGATATTTAGTTAAACAACACATGTTAACACTTGTCTCTAAGTGATTTTAAACTTTTATATTTAATTCAAATGTAAATATAAACTTGCATTTTTATTTTACTTCATAAATGAGTACTTACATATATAAATATAAACTTCCCTTTTAAAGAAAATATTATAAACTAATTATAATACAAATGAATCTCTTATATATGTATTCATAAATCTAAAACTTTTATATTTATACATTTATACCATTTTAAATTAAAAACACTTTAAAGAAAACAAAATGAAAGCTTTGATCAATTTTATTTAAACTATCATACTTTTAAAAATAAACAATCATCTTATATTTTGGAAACAATTTAAATAAATCTTTAAATTATCTTTTGAAAAAAAAATATTGAATTTAAAACAAAGCTTAAAATTACAATATTCATTCATATATGAATTATCAATGGATTAAAATTCAATTTCAAAACAATATCAAACTATAACATATACATACATATATGTTACAATTTGAAAATTAATCTTTAATTTAAACAGAAGATATCCTATTCACAATATATATCAAATGTATATATTATAAATAGAATAAAAATTTTAATTAGCTTTTGAAAAACAATTCTTATCAAATTTAAATTGTTTGAAAGATATTGATTACTATTAACAGATTAAATATTTACTAACCATAAAAAGAATAAATTAGCCAAATTTAAATTAAAATTATAAAGAAAATTATCAAATCAATTAAATTATTAACACAGATTATTAAATTGTTATTGCCCAAAATTCCGGGTCGTTACAATCCTCCCCCTTAAAAGAATTTTGTCCCCAAAATTTAAAAGCAAAGGTAATTTAATAATGCAGTACATATTTTAATTTCAAATCAGCAAAGCATTCCTAACAACCAATAACTAACAACCATAGCAATCAATTTAAACAAACGAACCTAACTAATTATCCTGACACAAATCAGAATAAGTCTCTAATATTATCTCGAGTTTCCCAAGTATAAATCACCGGGAGACTCGCTCTACAAAAGCCAACAAACTAACTACACAACCAAAATTCAGAGCTGCACTCATCTCCAGATCCATCAATCTGAATAGAACATCAGATTACTCTCAAATCCAGCTCAACTTCCAACTCCAACTGAACTAAAGATTCAACAACCAAGGATGAATCATGCACGTACTCCCTCAGAGACACGTGTTACAAAATGAATTCCAGCTATCCAAACTGGCAATTCAATCTCATCCTATCGAAAACACAGATAAGAAATCTCAAATGCCTCAACACTAACCAACTAATCTTATCCAATATTTGTTCTCTTAACCAGAGAACTCTTAACAACAATGAAATTTACAACTTCGAAATCCAAAACCGCTTATCTCATATCTGAAACTCAACAGACAATCCTGGGCTGCCAAACCTTTTCCAATCAGCTCAGCCTATGCTGATACTTCTAGAACAATAAGACCAAAACAAACAAGCTTCAGGATCCTATTCAACAGGAAAGCCTTCCAAAATCCGTCGAAATCCAGAACTCAAGCTCTACTACTCAAGCAAAAACAAACAGAACTTGCTTCCATCCTTGCACAGCAGCTACCTCGCTTCCGCTGCACAACTTTGATTCTGAAATAGATGAAAATACTGTTGATGAACACGAATACAAACTTATCCACTATCTCCGGGAAAAATTTGTTCATCAAATCCATAAAACTCTGAGTGACACATCTGACTCAGTCACACATCCTTCAAACAGAATCCTATTCCAAAGCTAGATCAGTCCAATTCCAATTCCAAAAATATCTGAGTTGCTACATCAACTCAACTACTAGGCTAGCTACCAAAATCTCATCTGGAACCAAACAATATGGAACTCCACTCCAGATGCTGAAAAACTCCTGATTACATCAGTAGCTCCTACTTCCACATGAGAACCCTCAGCCTCAAACAAAAGAATGCTCAAGAAAATTTCCAACTAATCGCAAGTCACTTTTAAGATCCTACCTAGTTCGGATTCCAAAGAAACCGTTCTCTCTTTACCAACTAGAACAGCTTTAAACCTTTCCAAACAAAGCTAACCCTTCAAGAAAACATCACCACCTTCAGCCCGGACTGTTGAAAGAGAACCACAAAGATTTCTGAATCACCAGAGAAACAACCAACATTGCTGCTTCCAAACTTTACCTCGATGATACTGCGAAGCCAAAAGAACTCCTCGTCATCACACCGAACACTTCGAATTGCACTGCTACCACAGCTAACCAAAGACTTCAAATCCAAATGCTTCTCCAAAACCCAAAACCTTCAATAAACCACACAACTGACTTCCAAGATGGCATACAACTCTTTAAGAAACTCGGACCTAAAATCAAGCATCAACAACTCGCTTTCCTTAGGGAATGACAGATGAGACCATGCCAAAGTAAATAACTTATAGACCTTAGTCTCAAATTCCAAAACAGCCAATCTCCTTGCTAAAGATCCAAACAACTTCTACACAAGCGAGTCTTCCCTGCAATAGGTAAAGACTGTTCTTCAACCACCTCGAAAACTGCTACAAAAGAAAACAACTTCAGAAAATATCCAAGGATACTGCATCTCATCACGCAGTTACCAAGATATCATTACTTACTTCTGCACTTCCAACAAATCCCAACACCAGAATAATTCGCTCACTCGAGCGAAATCCAAACTACACTCCGAATCTTTAAAAGATTTCCTTCAGATATCAGAGAAATCCTTACTCCAAACTACAAATCTCACTCGAGACGGTATTAGGTCTACGGTCTCGACAAATACACTTCCAACCTCAAACATATGGAACCTCTTCCATTAGTGGTATTCGTGTTACACACTCAAACCACTATTCCATCTACCTACCTCTAAAACTTATGTTGGAAAATCCGAACGGATGACCCAACCTATTAGGTAGATATATATATATATATATATATATATATATATATATATAAATTACAAGTACGCTCTCTCAAGAAAGACACTACTATAGAGCCTAGGTATTCACTCAACCTAATGCTCTCTAAAGAAAGACACATTTCAGAGCCTAATGCTCTGATACCAAATGTGACGACCCGATTTTCTACTCCCAGAAAATCTCATTATCTTTAATAAAGAAAGGGATAAAAGAAAAAAAGAAAGAGAAAGAAGAACACAAACAACATTAGAGAACTCACAGCGGAACGAAAAATATATATAATATATCTCATAAAATATTACATAGCATCTCATTACATCAGAATACATAACTTAAAATAACAGAGATTAGACAGTTATAAACTTCTGTCTAACTATACAACTCAAGTATACAAGAGAAACAAATATAACATACACAGCGGAATCAATATATATCTACGCGTCGAAGCCTCCTGCTCCATAACTCCTCCAAAATTCGTCAAGCTAACCTGATCCACTTGACTACTCATACATAATATGAGTACCCAAGAGTTTAATAAAACAGAAAATAAACACTCGGGTCAGACAGGGGTCTGGTGTGAGTAAACGGGTTAAAATTGCTTAACTTTAGAAAAATCTTTGAAAGAAAAAGGTATCACGTAAGACTTCCCACACATAAACATGGAAAAGTTTTTACCTTACGCTAACCAAAACATTTGATAAGAAATCCAGTGATATTATAATAGTGTCTAGGGTTTTCAAGTAAATATGAAATAGCCGAAATTGTTACATCTATTAAATTCCAGCTACTAGCCACAAAAGTGGGTAATACAATCAAAACCGTAGGGTCTCGTAGGGAAAATGGGTTTCCATCAATGGCAGGGCTACTGGGGTACCGTCCGTCACAGTACGTGGCCTAGATCACCGTACCGAGGATTACTCCCTTCATCCCCTGCAACACAAGGCCGGAACCATCCCCTACTGGACAGTTCCGAACAAGACCACCCCGTAGTTGGAATGACCAACCACACACTAAGCCGAAATAGAAAGGGACCTCTAGACAGGGATGTATCTTGCTCTCCAGTGGGAGCTACCCACGAAGCCTTGCTGCACCTCCCTTGTTTTAGCCATTCCCGGTTGATGAGGCTTGAGGTTACGATTACCTTTATAGAACATTATCTTAGAATGCTCATCGTCCACCTGACGATGTGTTGAAAGCATTCAATCCATACAAGTTCGTTCCGGGTTCGAACGAAACCAAAGGCACTATCTCGCTACACTCATTATTGGAATCACCCTCAGAGTCAACGACCATAGCCCTTGCACTCTGATTTGCCATCTCGAATCTATAAGCACTATTCCGTCAAACTCATTACGGATTCACCCACAGAGTTATACTGACGCATAGCCCTTCACCTCGAGTCTTCACTTGCTCCACTCGGATTAACGACCTAACGTTTAATTGGAATCGATGTGGTTTTCGGATTCCAAATATGGAAATCCAATCCCAGTCTCACCGAAACCAAACGCCATTTTAAATGTCCAAGTTGTACTTAAGGGTTTTAAATAGTTTAACTTATATTCAGGGTGATATATAAATAGATAGATGAATCATATTATCACAAGAGATAATTCATAACAACATTCATCTGCATAAGCAGCATCTCACATATCATAGATATCCAAATCAACTAAATCAAACAATATCAAACATCTAACCAATCAATCATCCAATAGCAATCACCAAATATTGATCATCAATATCAATTAATTTACCAATATTAATCTATCAACTCATATTAAGAAAACATCCAAATCAGAATTGATTATCTCTTAATCAATTGGATTACTATAATCCTTCTTCATTAATTATTATTCCAAATATATAAATCAATCATCTCTAATGATCTTCACTAATTAATCTTCCTTGATTAATTACCTTTAATTACATTCAAGTAATTATCCTATCCATATTCAGTAATTAACCCTTTAATTACTATCATTAATTACAATAATTAATCATCATTCATAAATTAATTAACTATAATTAATTACATTAAACCTTAACTAATTACAATTAATTAATCACACTTTAATTAATTACTTTTATTAATTACATTAATTAATTAATCCTTATTAATTAATAATTACTTTAATTAAATAAATAATTAACTTATAATTAATAACTAATTAATCATAATTAGTAATTAACAATTTGTAATTACTCAATTAAATTAATTAACTTTTAACTTAATTATTTTAAACCTTGATTAATTAATTTAATTAATTAATCCTCAATTACTTCATTAAGTAATTATTAACCAAATTAAATTAATAATTAATCCTTATTTAATTACTTAATTAATTAATTATATTTTAATTAATTACACTTGGTAATTAGTCTTAAGTTAAACTCATTCATTTATTACTGAATCACATTAATTAATTAACTAAAATAATTAAGTAATTAACTCTTAATCACTTACATAAGTAATTATCTCTAATTACTTTCATTAATAAATCTTAATTACTTCCTTAATTAATCCATCCTTAAATAATTCTTAATACTTTAATTAATTAATTATTCCATAATTAATTAATTTTAAAACAATTGTATTAAATAATTCTTTAATTAATATCATTAAGTGATTAACCGATAATCACTTCAACTAATTACCTCATGAGTAATTATCATTAATTACTTCCATAAGTATTAACTTCCTTAATTACATTCAAAAATTAATCATTAATTTCTTTATTAAGTAATCACACTTAATTAATTCATAATTAAGTGATTATTTAAAATTAAATAAATAATTAACTAATTATTTAAAATTAATTAAACAATTAATTAATTAACTTCCTAGATTTAAAAATCCTTAATTAATTAAGAAAACATTAATAAATCATATTTATTAAGTATTCTTAAATCCAAATCAAAATAATTTAACATCCTTTATCTTTATACATAAGTCATTTGAAATTAATCAAATTTAACAACTAAATCAATTTATCCTATTTGGATTTCAAAATCATAACAATAATCTTATTTGAAAATAAGGCATTTAGAAATCCAATTCGAGATTTAAAACATTTTTATTATCTAATATAAAACTTACCTTTTTAATATAATTTGTAATCTGGTTTTTTTTTAAACATTACTTTTTAAAAAGAAATCATTTAAATAAATTTAGATTTAAAATAAATTCAATTCATATCTTATTAAAACTTAATTTACTTATTTAAACAACAAGTTTAAATTGTTTTCTTTTTCCAAATCTTGTTTATAATTCGAAATTTAAATTTTATTCACCTCAACATCAAGTTAAGCTTCCAACTTCACTATTTAATTTTTACAGATCTAACATGAGTATTAATAAAATACAACAGCTAATACTCGAGCCAAACACTAAAGCTATCCCGAGCCACCTCCCTGCTTCGAGTCATACTCGAAGAAACACGAGCGCCTCCCCAGGTTTCTTCCCCCTACAATCTTCCAACCCAAACTGCTTCGAGACATCACCCAGCCACCTATACTTTGAGTCACCCACCTGAAAACGTGAGAACCATCTCGAGACAGCCCAGCACCCCCCTCTCTTCGAGTCGCACTCGAGAAAAACGCGAGCTTTCCTTCGAACGAACTCGTCTCTCCAAACAAACTTCCCACCAGTGCACAGACCAACCACTGTGCACGTGTCCATCGACCTCAGGCAACTTTTGGTCGTTGCGATCATCGGAGATGATCACCCAATCACTCGCGACAACGTAAACAACCCCATATTCAAATAATCACACGCGAATCGAAAATTCGCACATGAGCTCGAAAGTCTGAAAAACAACTCGACACAAACTCGCACATCACTGACACCACGACGCCGTTTGGCCCTCGCCTTCATCACCACAGAATCACCACATCACGTGCTTCGTCATCAACAAAAATGAAGGAACTCGGTTCATCAATAATGTCGCAAAAGCCATTACAGTAAACTCGAACATAAACTCACCTAAACCCTAGTTACATCTAATTCACTCAATTTACTCATTAGAAAAATTATCCTGTATTTTTCCCATGATCAATAGCTTGTAAGCAAGCTTCAATTCAAATATGAACTCAATTAATCCAGTAAATCTTCGGTTATTGCCTAAAACTCATTTTTCAAACAAACCCAAAATTCTCCCTAATTACACAACTAAAAATCATGATACCAGCATTAAAAATCATGATTTTCCATTTTTATTCCAAACATACAATCAAAATTTAAGATTAAGTTCACAAATTTTTAGCCCCAAATTGATTTTTACTGTAATTCTGAAACTACTGAACTATTATTTCATTTTAAAACTTATAAGCATTTTTAAATGAAAATTCATATGATCATAAACAACTTTTCTTCACATATCAAGATCTAATATTGCTTGGATTAAAAGATTTTGAATTTTTCCTTTTAACAGATCATATACAGGAAGCATATTTGCATGCATTCAAACAAACACTCATAACATATAGGTCCTAGTCCATATAAATTCAAGCTATAGGATTTAAATACAGCCAAACAACAACACATGCATGACATTAGAATAAGATTCAACTGTTTTTAAAAACATTTACTCACCTTTTAGATAATATGCAGAGCACAGCAGGAAACAGAACATAGTAGAATGAATTTCCAGGCCTTGCTAATTCAGAAAATGCATTTGCTTTTGATTCCTTGCTGTTACTGAAGAAAACTTTTGCATGCTTTCAATTTTGCTGTTGATTTCCCTTTGCATGTTGAAATTACAGATTTCAGGTTGAACTTCATTTGAATTTTTAGGTTGAGGTAGATATTGATTTGAATCTTTGCATTACAGGTTCAATTTTGCTTTTCATTTGAGATGCAGGTTTTGATCATTCCAGATTTGAAGTTAAGAATTATTTTCTCTGTTTTGAGCTTTAGAAAAGAAACAAAGGAGAAAAAAAATTTTCTTTTCTTTTTTTTTATAATAAATTTCAAATAAATGAAAGATGAATGCCACATGTTCATAAATCTTACATTTGTCAATTATGATATTTAGTTAAACAACACATGTTAACACTTGTCTCTAAGTGATTTTAAACTTTTATTTAATTCAAATGTAAATATAAACTTACATTTTTATTTTACTTCATAAATGAGTACTTACATATATAAATATAAACTTCCCTTTTAAAGAAAATATTATAAACTAATTATAATACAAATGAATCTCTTATATATGTATTCATAAATCTAAAACTTTTATATTTATACATTTATACCATTTTAAATTTAAAACACTTTAAAGAAAACAAAATGAAAGCTTTGATTAATTTTATTTAAACTATCATACTTTTAAAAATAAACAATTATCTTATATTTTGGAAACAATTTAAATAAATCTTTAAATTATCTTTTGAAAAAAAAATATTGAATTTAAAACAAAGCTTAAAATTACAATATTCATTCATATATGAATTATCAATGGATTAAAATTCAATTTCAAAACAATATCAAACTATAACATATACATACATATATGTTACAATTTGAAAATTAATCTTTAATTTAAACAGAAGATATCCTATTCACAATATATATCAAATGTATATATTATAAATAGAATAAAAATTTTAATTAGCTTTTGAAAAACAATTCTTATCAAATTTAAATTGTCTGAAAGGTATTGATTACTATTAACAGATTAAATATTTACTAACCATAAAAAGAATAAATTATCCAAATCTAAATTAAAATTATAAAGAAAATTATCAAATCAATTAAATTATTAACACATATCATTAAATTGTTATTGCCCAAAATTCCGGGTCGTTACACAATTTTCTCTAAAAATTATAACTATTCAAAGTGATCACAGTGATGAATTTGAAAATGAATGGTTTGAGGAATTCTGCAATAAAAAGGGAATAACTCAAAAAATTTCATTTCCGAGAACTCCACAATGAAACAGAGTAGTAGAACGTAAAAATAGGATGATTCAACAGTGTGCGAGAACTATGCTTACAGATAGTAATTTACCAAAGATTTTTGGGCAGAAGCAGTTGCTATCGCCTGTTATATTTTGAATAGAACTTTAATCAGACCTCTAACTAATAAGACATCTTATAAACTTATTTATTCAAAGAAACCTAAGGTATCTTATTTCATAATTTTTGGAAGTAAATGCTTTATTTAAATACAAAAGATAATTCAGATAAATTTGATCCTAAATCCAACAAATGTATCTTTATCGGATATTCTAATAGAAGTAAAGCATACAGAGTGTTTAATTTAAAAACTAATACCATTGAAGATACAATGCATGTTTCATTTGATGAAAATTTCAAATTTTTTGAAGATACAAATGATGAAGAGGATTTAATCACTCAAAATCAAGAACCTATTGAAACTAATAATGAAATTGATCATCCTAATAAAAGGACAAAACTTTTAAAAGATCACCCTATAGAAAATATACCGGGAGATATGCAATCTGTTGTTAAAACTAGAAATCAACTAAGTCAAATGAGTAATGTAGCTTTTATATCAACTATTGAACCCAAAAATCCAATAGAAGCATCAACTGATGATTCATGGATTTTGGCTATGCAAGAAGAATTAAATCAATTTACTAGAAATGACGTTTGGGAACTTGTTACTAGACCAGAAAATAAAACTATAATTGGAACTAAATGGGTTTATAAAAATAAAATGAATGAATAAGGAGAGGTAGTTAAAAATAAAGCTCGTTTAGTCGCTCAAGGTTATTGTCAACAAGAAGGAATAGATTTCGATGAAACCTTTGCTCCCATAGCAATATTAGAAGCCATTAGGATTCTACCTGCTTTCGCAAATCATAATAATTTCAAATGGATGTTAAAAGCACCTTTTTAAATGGATTTGTAAAAGAAGAAGTATATGTCGGACAACCACCACTTTTTGAAAATGATAAATTACCAAATCATGTTTACAAACTTAAAAAAACACTATATGGTCTAAAACAAGCTCCTAGAGCCTGGAATGATAGACTAAGATCTTATTTATTGCAATCTAATTTTGAAATTGGTAAAGTAGATAACACTCTTTTTATTAAAAGAAATAAAAAGGATATTCAACTAGTACAAGTTTACGTAGATGATATCATTTTTTGTTCAACTAATTTCAAAATGAATAAAGAATTTTCTGAAATAATGAAAAAAGAATTTGAGATGAGTCATATGGGTGAATTAAATTTCTTTTTAGGATTACAAATAAAAAAAATTAGATAATGGTATCTTTATTAGTCAAGAAAAATATGCTAAAGACCTAATTAGTAAATTTGGTTTGACAACTGCGTGTGGAAAACCCACTCCCATGGCAACCAATGAGTACCTTAGTATAGAAGATCTCTCGAAAGATGTAGATCAAAAATTATATAGAGGAATGATTGTCTCATTACTTTATATTACTGCTAGTAGACCTGATATCATGCATAGTGTCTATCTCTGTGCCAAATATCAATCCCAACCTAAAGAGACTCACTTAATAGCCGTGAAACGAATCATAAGATATGTTAAACACACGTCTGACCGAAAAAGTACAAGTGGGACTTGTCACTTTTTGGGGCATTCTTTGATTTTTTGGCTTAGTAAAAAGCAAAACACAATTTCTTTATCAACAACTGAAGCAGAGTATATTTCTGCTGCTTTGGTTTGTTCTCAAGTAATATATATGCAACAAACCTTAAAAGATTTTGGTTTAAATTTCTCAAAATCTCTAATTTATTGTGACAATATGAGTGCGATAAATTTATCCAAAAATACTACTCAACATGCTCGAACTAAACATATTGATATCAGACATCATTTTCTCAGAGATAAGATAAGCAAGAAAGTAGTTACTCTCGATTATATCAATTCTGAAAATCAAATTGCTGATATCTTAATAAAACCTTTAAATGAATCAATATTTACTAAATTAAGAAGAGAATTAGGAATTTGTTCTATAACTGAAATATAAAATATAAATAACAAGTATAATTAACAATTGGTATCAAAATAAATCAAAGAGTTAAATTTTAAAAAGACCACGTCGACATCCCCTAGGTATACATGTCGACATATAATGTTTTTGATTTTTTTTAAAAATTTTCCCACCAAAATTCAAAAAATTAGTTATATATTCTTCTCTATTTCGAATTTTCATTCATTCTCTCTGTTTTCTCTTCATTCTCTCTTCTGAAATAAATAAAATCATGGATTCATCCTCAAAATCAAACATAAAATCAACTTTCTCATTTCCCTCTCCTACTTCTGATCCATTCCAATGCACTACTCTTGCTTGTGTAACGAAAATAGAGGAGTCTATGATTGATGTACTTCAGATGTTAACTGAAATTCAAGTAACTCAACTTCGTATGGAAAAGGAACAGGAAAGGCAAGGCAAGATTCTTAGGAATTTGCAAAAGTTCCTATTGAACAACCATGCCAACCCTATCTTGATCGATGAAGACTCTTCACTCAATCAAGAACAAGAGGCCAGCGACGAAGAAGAAGAAGAACCCATGGAAGAAGCACACGAGGAGGATGATGACCAAGTAGTGCGTGTTGGAGAAATGTGTTTCGACAAAAATGGGAATCTTATCGAACAACGTGGAAATTTCTGTTTCCACTATCCAAACTGTTCGATTCATAGATCTCCTATGTTCAGAAACACACATTAGTTTCTTCTCTTTCCTTCCGTTGTTTGTATTTTTATGTTTTCCAAACGCATATATAAATACAACCATATACGTAATAAATAACTCCTGTTCTTATATGTGTTTTTATTATAAATATTATTGTGAATTCTTAGTTAGGATAGTTAATAGTTTAGGACTATGTTTTAGTATTAGACTTAAGTGTTGATTATTTATGATAACACTATCATTATAATCACATGTCATAGAGTAATAGTTTTAGGGGGAGTTATATAGTTTGGAGTTATCTAGTTTAGATGAAGTTTTTTTTGATGAAAAAAGAGGAGAAATGTAAAATAGGATAGTTAGGTATAGATTAAGGGGGAGTTGTTAGTTTTAGGGGGAGTTATTAGGATAGAAATAATATTTTATAAACAAAGGTTGTCATCATCAAAAATGGGGAGATTGTTAGTCCGTGAGATAATGGTTTTGATGACAACAACCTTAGTAAGTTTAGATATATATGTATATCCAGGATTTAACCATGCAGGTGCTAAGAATGAAGATTGTACAGTATAGAGATTCAAGATATCAAGATAAAATATCAAGATAGAAGACTCATGAGTATCGAGACTATCAAGAGTTTAAGATTTCAAGGATAAGTATTTTATTATTATTATTAGGAATTTTTGTTAAAACTCATAGAAAAGCACTGACATCTTAAAATCCAATTTATTCGTGGAATGGAATCCACTTCGAGTCCGTTAAAGGGATGGAACCCTAAGTAGGATGGAACCTATGAAAAATCTAGTGGAATATTGTTTTGTATCCGCTAACTTTTATTCAAAATGATTTTTCAAAATTATATCATGTTTTCAAAATGTTTTCAAAACTTTCCTTTTAAAAGATTCAAAACCCTCGATCCTAATTTTAAATAATTTTAGCCTCAAAAACATTTTATTTTCAAAGTCAAATTACTCCTGATTTTAAACTATCTTTTTAAATAATCATTCAAATCAGTAGTTTTCTTTTCAAATCTAAGGAGGCTTAACGATTTTTATGGTACTTAAATAAGTTACCATAGCATTCCATTTAACTATCTAACTTAATAATAGATATTTACATAATCCATGACTATGTAAATAAATCCAACACTTAATCATCATCAGTTAATATACCATTTATTCAAAGTGGCGTATGAGTTTACGATATACAATCAAATGTCCAAAACTATGAAATAGCAGAACAGAGATTTATTCTGCCAATTTAATTACCCAATTTATTTTAATTAACGGAACGGTGTTTCATTCCGCCGACTGTTGTCCAATTACCATATTCAATCAAATTTAATTCAACAGTGATTTATTTGGCAAAATAAACATCAATATTAAGCTATATAAATTTTAATTAACGAAAAATTTAACAAAAGTGATTTAAATCATGTCCATTTAAATGTGTCATAAATGTTTACATGTATAAAACTATCAATAAGTTATACTAAGATGTTGCACTCATTCATATGAACCCAACACAAAAATCCGCGTGTTAATCCGATTTAGAATGAACGAGATATGAATTTTCAAAGTTAACATGTTAACCTATAATAAAATTTAAACAAATAATAATATATATAACAAACACTCATCTAATTACTAACGGCCAATCCCATCAACATGCCCAGACCCCTTCCAAATCAATAGTGAGCAACAAAAATAACGCCTTCCCCCTTATGCAACTGAACATAGTGAAATGGACTTAATTGCAAAATCAAGCGAAATGAATAGTTCTTCCCCTTCAAACTTATTAACCAACACGCGTCTGTTCCCCCCTGCACGCACATATCTAACTCCTCCCTCCTCTATCTCCTCATGCCTTTCCCCTTCACACTCTCAAGAGCTTGTACCCCAACGACCACTCTTACTCCTCCACTCTCCCAGACAGTGAATCCTCTGCTTCCACCCTCCACGTTCCAGCAGTAACACATCCTCCATCAATTCGGCCATCGCGTCACCCCACCCCACCTATCGAAGTTCGAGCGCCAAGAACATGCTCCTATAATCAAAACCCAACCCAACATGCATGTGCCTCGCCCAACACTTGCTGCACTTGAGACTCACCGCCAGGCACACCACCGCCCTTGTATACCAAGCTCACTACTTCATTCACACACTCATAAACAAGTTCACAGATATACATACAATGACACAAATATATGTACACACCAATCATTCAAACTTATTCCTTGCGTTTCCATAGCATGTACACATTGTACTCACAGACATGGATAATATGTGCATACATTACACAAACAAAACTCCACCTGCATACTAATATATATGTTTGCATCTTGTTCATTATTATTTTTTATTGATGAGAAAAAGAATATGTGAATTGACAGAGAAGAATGAAAAGAAACATGTCCATTCTTTATGACTTTGCTTCATTTTACTTATGTAACATTAGATTTATAGCCAAATTCCTTTTAGTCCAAATTGTTTATCAGGACAAGAAAATATATTAAAATACTGTGTAAGATATGAGAAGAATTTATGGCATGCTATGGATGTATATATGAATTGACATGAATCATTTTGGTAACGGCTAAAAAAAGGGTACAAACATTAAATTCTAAGTCCAAAAAATTGTGAGCAAGGACATGCGCATGCTGTAACATCCCGATATTTCATGTCATTTGCATCCACACATGCAGGATTTGAATTGCTGAAAATACCAGATTGTTAATTTATATTTGGCAAAACTCAACATATACAGTAAATATAATAATCACAGAATCACAGACACAGAGTAATATAACAATAAACAACGAAAACAGATGAATAGTAGTTCATAAAGCTACTATATAAACAACAGAGTATGATACAAAATACAGCGGAAATCTTGATGCATAGAAGTCTCAATACCTTGTCAAATAACAAGAGATGAATATATCATGGGAGTCAACCGAATAACTGAAAGCTGAATAGATAGATGGATCTCCCAGCGAAGCTCCAAATTCCAAAGGTGAGTCTCAAATGCTGTGACACTCAGTCTGACCCAAACATAAAGCAAAACACAAACCACTCAAGTCAGGATTAACATTCTTATATCAATAAATCCAACTTAAGTGAAATATCAACTGAAATACAAGTAACTCAAAGGATGTTTGGGATAACTATCCTCTAAGGATCCATGGAACTTTCTACTATGTGGTAATATACGCTATTATAATAATGTCTATAGTAAAGTAAACTATTAAATAGCGTTAAGGCGTTACCCATATCCCCATTAACATATTTTATAATGTCATAGTCTATACAGTATTGTAAACTCCATTAAACCAGAGGGCTATCAGGGAGCACTCCATAGGTATGACACAAAACAAACTCATAGTGGTCTCGATAAGGTAGGTGACAAGACACAACTAGGCAATGCCAGGGTAGATATACCAATTACACTTCTGGGTTGGTGGTAACGCATAGCCGCAGCTACCACCCACCTCGTCCAACACTTCTAAAAATACAAGGGTGCACCCAATCAATCACAAAGTAATAGAATGGTATTGAAGAAGTGTGTCTGATCGGAGGAGCTACCTCACTTGGCCCGTCAATTGCTCTTATTTTAACCACCTTAAGCTAAATCACGGAAGTCAGGTCCACGAAAATACCTCATATAGAATCGTTGCCAACCGTCATACTTCATTCTTGAATCTCCACCTCGTACATGGTTGTTAAAGTGGTTTCGGTATTGGCAGAGAGTATGACAATAACCGATCCCGGTCTCTTTAAAAACCAAACATTGTTATAACACCGCAGTCATTTTATTTCAAATAGTTTATACTTCATAACGGAATATCATATCTGTCAAAACCATATCAATTCGAGATCATTACTCACTTTAAAATAAAATACATTTCCAAAATCATAACATTTTCTAAAATTATAATTCTTTCGAAATTATAGACCTTTGAAACCATAACATTTTAGAAATCATAACATTTGGAAATCAGAACACTTTGAAATCATAATACCTTAAAAATCATAACACCGTCACTTAACAATTTAGATATACAAAATAGTATATATAATAGAATAGCTATAAGTTAAAGTAGTATATATAATAGAAATTAGTATAATTAAATAGTTATAAATTTAAAATAGTTTATATATTAAATTAATTAGTATATTAAAAATAGTTAAATTAAAAATTGTTTATATTAAAATAATTTATAAAGTAAAGTACTAAAATAGTTTTTAATATATTTAAAAATACTTTATATGATAAAAATAGTTTTCCTCTAATTTCACAAATCGATTTATATCAACTCGAATTCCAAATATCCATTTAATTCAAACTTAATTCACCCTTTTCAGTTCATTTCAAGTTTCGATAAACCATATTCAATTTATATCGATTTCGAATACAATTTTGAACTACAAATTTAACCATTTTGATTTCAATAGATTTCAAAATATAAATATTAAAACCTTTACAATAACTCAATTTGAAAATTCATTTATATTTCAAATACAACTTTACCATTATTTAATCAAATCAATAATCATTTAAATACAATTTCAAATTACAAATTTAAATAAGACTAAATATCCTAATTTGAATTTATTTAAATTTGAAAATATTCATTTAATCACCTTTAATCAAAATCAAGTTATAAATCATATCTTTAAAATCTCAAATCAATAAGTTTCAAATCGATTTTTTATTTAAGTATAACCCTTAAACAAATAAAATTTCAAATCAATTTCTATTTATCTCTAGCCTTAATTTATAAAAATTATTATAAAAATCTATTCTAAAAATATAATTTTAAATAAATACTTAAACATAATATATACAAATTAAATTTTATTTTGTTTAATTAAATCTTACTTTTAAATCTATTTTATATTAAAACTTATTTTATATATTTTAAAAATAGTAAAATTATTAAGTAAAATCTTAAAATTTTATAATTTCGAAACTAACTTATAAATTTAAATTTCCCAAAACATATAATTTGAAAAATCAAGAATTTAAACATATATAAAATAACATTTATATGTATAATATTTAAAAATCAATATTTATATAAAACCACATATATTTCCTTTTTAAAACTTCGAAAATCATTTCAAAAAATATATATAGACCAACGGTGTATGTATATAATTTTCTATCCTATGGTCAAGTGATATGGATATTTATCATTTCAAACCGCAATTTAAATATCTACGGGTATATATATCATTTCAACGCGCAATCCCAAAATTCAATTCAATGAAAATCACTTGGGTTTATCATTTCAACCCATAACGATAATCTTCTATTCTACAAGATCGTTCGGGTATGTATCATTTCAACCCATAGGGAATTCTAAATTAACAGGGAACTTGCAGAATGAGAACAATGGTGATAATAATATAACATATCAAAAACAGGCATATATCATCAATAACAGATAAAATATAAATAATAGATCATGGCGTCGAATGTCATAGGTGGACAGTTACAGAAAATGGAATACCATATATAGCAATTAAATAACTAGCTACAACATATTTTAATTTTTGTTTCAAATGAAATAAAATTTAATAAATATAAGAATGTTAATCGTGAGTGATTGCTCACATCAGGCTAGAGAGATGAACGAGAATGGAAGCGAATAGACACAAACAAGCATATAGATCAAGCGAGTGGGACAGCGATAAGTTAGGAGTTTGCTGTGATAAATTTGATATTGAGAAGATAAGTCAGAATGGACATGAGATTGATTGAAACAAGATATATGTTACATATATTTATTTGTTTTCTAAAATAAATTCCAAAACATATATTTTCAAACCCATATTTAGTTCGAACACATATAAATAAATTCCTATATATATATATATATATATATACTTATTTAAGAATGAGAAATACTTATACATATTATATATTGTTCCTTCAAAATATCAACATAACATATCATATAAATAAATATATTTCAAAATATTAACATAACCTATATATATACGAACAAATAAATTTTTATATAACTCATAAGTTTTACATATATGAGAAGTTATATATTACATATATAACAACGTCATATATATAAAATAATATATTATAAATCTCTACATTAAAACTCAACAGTTTTATATAAACTGATGTATATATATAAAACTTATTATAAAACTGCCAAAACTTCCCATATATATGCAGACAACTCATATATGAAAATAAATATAAGTACATAGAAAATATGCAGACTATTTATATATGAACCAAATGTACATACATAAAATATGCAGACCGCCTTCAATATATGCATGTTCCAACATAATATGCACACCGGGTAAATATATATCAATATACGTTTAAGAATCAAGATAATTAATTATATATGTAAATTGAAACTGAGATGATATATATAAATACTTAACCTGCAGTTTGAAATATATGTGTATATTACATTTAAAACAAATACTTGAAATCAATACTTCAAACACAGATAATAAACACGTATTAAATTTTAAAACAAAACCCATAATGCAAGCTATGCTTTAACATAATACAAATAAAACACACACACATATATATACTGACATATATTTATTAGTAGATAACTATGACAGAAAGCAAAACATATCAAAATAATACATATACAGCACGTATATAACACTGTATATATGTTGCTAACCCGCCTTTTGGGAAGGCAGCAGACAGGCGGATTTAGCTAAATCGACTTCTCATTTATCGAAGCTGGTTTATGACGAGTTTAATCAACTCGATCGATGGATGATCAATCATGAATTTTAAGCACGTTTAAATAGCTGGGATTCGGCATGGTTGATGAATGAAGGTTATTGGATACTTGAAGCTTAGGTTTCGACATGTCTTGAATTGTCCTAGATTTGCTTTAAGTCGTAGTTAGTCGAGCTTCGAGTCTCATAGATGGTTTCTTCGAGTCATTTTTGGTAGTTCGACTTTGGATGCTCGGCCTTAATGGTTGTTCGATCAGGGTCGCTCGGTTCAGCCAGGGTGGCTATGCATTATGGTTCAGTCAGGGTGGCTCGGCAAAGTGGCTCGGCATTGTGGTTCGACCTTGGTTGTAGATCGGCGTTGTGGTTCGGTCAGGGTCGCTCGGCATTGTGGTTCGATCAGGGTCGCTCGACAATGTGGTGAGGTCAGGATCGCTAAGCATTGTGGTGAGGATAAGGTGGCTCGGCATTGGAGTTCGGCTTGGCCTGAGTGGATTGGTAGATATAGCTCGGTGGTAACCTGAGGTCATCGTTTCTGGGTCGGCCGTGAGCATTCGGTCATTGGAGTTCGGCTATGTGGTTCGGTCGGCCAAGGTTGGTGCATATGGATCAGCAATACGTGCTTCGACTATATTGGGTCGGTCGGCGAGCGAGGCATGGGATAGGTCGAGATGAAGTGTTTAGTCCGGGTCGGTAGAGGCAACAAGGAGATGGTGTATTGAAAGAAGGGGTTGAGTCTTGATGGGCCCGTATCACTCAGGAAGCCCAGCACCTCAGGTTTTGCCTATAAATACAACATGTGGGGCTTCAGAAAAGGGACCTTCATTCTGTCTCCCTTCGTCTTCTACACAAAGGCTACTTTGCCAATGTTGTTCTAAAAACTCTAGATTGTAACTGTAATTGATTCTAACATCAATAAAAAGGTAATTTCTGGAGTGGACGTAGGCTAGAGTCAGCCGAACCACTATAAATTCTGTGTCTTTACTACATTCTCTTTAATTTTACCATTCTTCATATTTATACTCTCTACATATATTCTATCTATGAGCTGTGACTGATATTTGGTGCTTTCACTTTGATTTGGGTGTTAGTGACCAAGTTTGGTGCTAACAATTTGATGCTTTCATCGAGAACTGAACTCAGGGATTTTGGAGCTAAGGACTTGGATTCTAGAAAACAATGGCTAGGCCACCAACAAGGAAGCAAGTGACAGAAAGAAGCAATCAAGAGGAAAATCAAGAGGCCTCCTCTGGAACTAGAGCAGGTCAAGCATCCGCCTACATCACCAGAGACGAGATGGAAGCGATGCTGAAAAGACAAGAGGAGATGATGCAGACTCTTCTCAGACAATTTGGACAAGCAGGAACTACAGGAGCTTAGATCCGTGGAGCTAGGTCAGAAGCACTCAATCACCGAACAGATGGAGTGGTTCAACAGGGAACCGCCTCTGGTTCGCGAACAACTATTATCCCAAATGGACCAAGACTTGAGGGAATACCAACAGGTAATGCTGGACCAATCCATGAAGGGATACCTGATGTTGCTGTGCAACCCAACATCAATAGGAATGCATACGTACTTGATGAGGAGTATGTGCCAGGATTCCCTGTGAACTCAAGGGACAAACCAGAGGCAGCGGACAAGGATTACAGCTTGGCGATAATGACTAATTAGCAGAGATGGTTAGACGAGCTGTAAGAGGTGGATTGGAAAATAAAGACTTGGAGGATGTGAATAGGAGTCCCTTTACTCCTACTATCAGGCAAGCTAGGAATTCTAAGGATTTTAAGCTACCAATGTTGGAGATGTATGATGGGAGAACGGATCTCGTCGTTCACCTGACAAGGTACATGAGGCATATGGAGGTACTGGGGGAATCAGATGAGGTTATGGCTCAATGCTTCCCTTGTATTTGATGGATATCGCAGCTATGTTGTTCAGATAGCTGGAGAGTGGTTCTATTAACACTTGGAGGAGCTGATTGAAAGGTTTATGAAGCAGTTTCGAATACATATAGTCAGCCCCAAGAACGTAATGACCTTGACATCGATGAAATAATGGAAGGGAGAATCGCTCAGGGATTTCTTAACCAGATTCAACGCGGCGGTAGCTTCAGTGGATCGACCCGATCCGTCGATGGTTTTGATGGCACCAGTTTCAGAAATTGCGAATAATTCAGATTTGAAGATATCATTGGAACGAGACCCACCAAGGGATCTCGGGAGTTCTACCATGAGGCAGAAAGGTTCCTGAGCCAGGATGATACAAGCAGGCTGAGAGAGAAAGGAGAGAGGCTGAAGCTTATATAGTAAAGGATGGAGTTCCACCCAGGGAGGATCCAAACAAAAATGATAAAGGAAAAAGGAAAATGAATGACAATGGTAGCACTGTGAAAAGGCCTCAGAGGGAGTCAAAGTTTTCTTCTTACACAGATTTAACCGAGACTCTGGAAATGATTTACTTGGATACTCGAGGGAACCTCCAGTATCGAAGGCCGGCAAGGAGGGAACCTTATAAATAAGCGCGAGCATCGGGAAAGCATTGCCTACTCTATGAGATGGATGGGCACAATACAAACGACTGTAGGCATTTGAAAGATATTGTTGAGGAGCATGCAAGGAATGCTCATCTACGGTAGTATGTGAGGAATCAAGTTGTGGCAATGGAACAGGAGCAGCCACCGCCCATCTCGAGCGAAGATGGCACTGGACCTAGGCAGGGTCAACTTATTATCAACTAAAAAGATTTATGGCTTTGCATAAGTAATAGAACTCGAAGGGATACAACTAAGTCACTTACACATGTATGAGATCGAGGAAGGTCCCTAGGCATGTTCTGAGGCGATGATAAACCGTGTCGCTAAAGTCTATGAAATCTTGTTTTTCTTTTTGTTTCCTTGAAAACTTTGATTTCTCCCCTGGAGATACAGACATTTATTAGGTTTTCCCTGGATTAAAAAAACTCTTATTTTGAACGATTGGATTGGGATTGATGTAATAAATAATATAGGTCTCGCGATCATGGTTCCAACCGATGAGACAGGGTAGTGATCGAAAGTTACGAGTCCCTTCATTGGAGAGCGACGGAATGGACTCGAACACAATATAAAAGTCCTTGGCCAAAGAGCCGAGGCCGGAGAATATAAAAGTCCTTGGTCGGAGAGCCGAGGCCGAAGAATATAAAAGTCCTTGGCCGGAGAGAAGAGGCCGGAGAATATAAGAAGCCTCGGTCGGAGAGCCAAGACCGGAGAATATAAGAAGTCCTTAGCCGGTGAGCCGAGGCCGGAGAATAAAAGAAGTCCTTGGCCAACGAGCCAAGGCTGGAGAATATAAAAGTTCTTGGTCGGAGAGCAGAGGATGGAGAATAAAAAAATCCTTGGCCGGAGAGCCGAGGCCGGAAAATATAAGAAGTCCTCGGTCGGAGAGCTGAGGCTGGAGAGGTCCTCGGTCGGAAAATATGAAAGTCCTCGGTCGAAGTGCCAAGGCAGGAGAACATAGAAGCCCTTGACCGAAGATTCGATGCTGGAACAGGATAACGCGACCGAACGAGGTCTACGGATTCAAAGTTAAACCCGAAGAGGTAAGGGATTCGAATTTTGACTTAGGATAGATGGACCCAGTGAGGTCCTGGATTTGGCAAAGGGGCGTGAGCGGTCTCGAATTTGGATATCGATCCAGAAAGGCCATAGATTTAGCTATTAGTTATTGATGGATTAAAACTTGGTTGACGGGTTCAGATGGCTATGGAATTGGCTCAGGGTTTGATCATTGGATTCAGAATCGGATATCGACAGCAGCCGTAGGTTTGGATAAGAATGCGGCAATGGAACTTAGATATGATGGCATGAATCATGGATTTAACAGTATGGTTATGAATGGAATATGGACTTGGGATATAAAATTTGAGGCTATTCAAAACACACCTTCCAATAGCAAGGCATGTTTTGGGGGCAAGTGTTAACCCGCCTTTTGGGAAGACCGCACACAGATGGATTTAACTAAATCGACTTCTTATTTGTCGAAGCTGGTTTATGATGAGTTTAATCAACTCGATCGATGGATCATCAATCATGAATAACAAGCACGGTTAAATAGCCAAGATTAGGCATGGTCGATGGATGAAGGTATTGTATACTTGAAGCTTAGGTTTCGACATGTCTCGAGTTGTCCTAGATTTTCTTCCATTCATAGTTGGTCGAGCTTCGAGTCTCGCAGATGGTTCCTTTGAGTCATTTTTGGTAGTTCAGCTTTGGATGCTCGGCCTTAATGGTTGTTCGATCAGGGATGCCCTACATTATGGTGAGGTCAGGTGGCTCGGCATTGTGGTTCAGTCAGGGTGGCTCGGCAAAGTGGCTCGGCGTTGTGGTTCGGCCTTGGTTGTTGCTCGACGTTGTGGTTCGGTCAGGGTCGCTCAGCATTGTGGTTCAGTCAGGGTCGCTCGGCATTGTGGTAAGGTTAGGGTCGCTCGACATTGTAGTGAGGACACGGTGGCTTGGCATTGGAGTTCGGTTTGGCCTGAGTGGATCGGTAGATACGGTTCGATGGTAACCTAGGTCGTCGTTTCTAGGTCGGCCGTGAGCATTCGGTCATTGGAGTTCGGCTGTGTGGTTCGGTCGGTCAGGTCGGTGCATATGGATCGACGATACGTGCTTCGACCATAGTGGGTCGGTCGAAGAGCGACGCATGAGATCGGTCGGGATCAAGTGTTTACTCTAGGTCGGTAAAGGCAACAAGGAGACAGTGTATTAAAAGAAGGAGCTGAGTCTTGATGGGCCCGTATCACTCCGAAAGCCCAACACCTCAGGTTTTGCCTATAAATACAGCATGCGAGGCTTTAGAAATGGGATCTTCGTTCTATCTCCCTTCGTCTTCTACACAAAGGCTACTCTGCCATTATTGTTTTAAAATTGGATTGTAACTGTAATTGATTCTAACATCAATAAAAAGGAAATTTTCTAGAGTGGATGTAGGCCGAAATAAGCCGAACCACTATAAATTCTATGTCTTCACTACTTTCTCTTTAATTTTTATTACTCTTCATATTTATACTTTCTACATATATTCTATCTGTGAGCTGTGACTGGTATTTGGTGCTTCACTTGGATTTGGGTGTTAGTGACCAATTTTGACGCTAACATATATATATTCAAATCATAAAATAATACAAGCTAGGTGGTGATGCTAACATACATATGCAAAAATCAATACAAACAACTATATGTGTGTATATAAAAATATTCTTACTTATATATATATATATATATATATATATATATATATATATATAAACTGTAAACATGTATTATACTTTCTATTACTATAACACACATATAGTATACCTTATACAAAAAGAGGTGTGACGTATGGCATGTATGCTCGGCAAGAAGGGAAGTGGGTTGCTTGGTGAGGCTCGGCTGAGCTCGGCTACATGTAAGCAGGTAGATGGCTCGGATTAGGTGAGCTTGGGTTGCGCGAGCTGGGTTAGGAAGAGAGGCAAGGTGGCAGCGGTGAGAGGGTGAGCCTGGAAGGAGATGGAGGACAAGGTCATGGGCGTTGCAAGGGCAGGGCTAAGGTGGGGATAGGCGAAGGTTGCTTGCTGGGTGGAAGCCGAAAATAGGAGGGAAGTTGATGGGGAAAAAGTTGAGGATGAGAACGCAAGCATAAATTTTAGTTTATTTTTAAAAGGCATGAATAGGAATAATGCGTAGGAAGGAATAAAAGGAGAGGAGATAGAGGCACAATAACTGAACGAGTATATATTTAAAACAATGAGAAATTAAAAAGTCAGGGTTGAATATTTGGGAATAATAAAGGTTATAGCTATTGGAAATATACAGTGGATAACGAAGGGACAAGAACCAAAAGGCTCGAATACGAGACCTATACGGCTAACCATATCGCATTTTTGCCACGTACCGGACACTGAAACACACAAACGAATATACTGCAAAGATCAGCACAACGAGATGATCCAAACGGTACACAGATATTAGTGATACGACCATCCTATCAAAACTTGATATTCGGTACCGAAAATTCTGCTAAAACGTCGAAAATAAGATAAGCGGAGCCATGGCAATCCAAATTTGGCAAAATGAAATATGGCATCTCACTCCGAAGATGATTTACAAATTTATTATATAAATTTATTCAGGTTTGGGAAATAATTTATTATCATCTAATATTAACTGATTTAAATTTAAATAAAACTACAAAATAAAATAACTTCCATATTTTCTAATGAAAATTTATCATTTTCTATGTTTATATAGACGTATTTGAAATATCAAATATTTATTTCAAAATTCAATTATTTAAAATTTTACAAAAATTCAGTTAATTACATTATTAAAACCATTAAAATTTTACGGGTAGTTTACACATGCAAAATATATAGAGAATGGTATGTTGTGCTTTGTTTAATTTTTTTAAAAAGATTTTGTGGTACCCTACCGCACAGTATCGCGTCCGCGAACGAGCTGTGAATAAGGGAAAACAAAATACGATCGAGTATAACAACGTTATGCGATTGCAAAATAATAATAAAATAGTCAAGTTAACTTATTCTTTGAGGTTCCAAACTATCGACATTTGCCGCAAAAAGAATCAAACAAAAAATTTGCTATTTTCCAAATTAAAAATTATGAAAAAAGTTCTATAAATTAAATTGAAAATACGTCATTAAAAATCAAGTCTTAATTTGAAATATATATTTTATTATAATTTAACTCAAATCTGGATATTTAAATAAATTAAATATTCAAATCCGATGACCCAAAAATACGGGTTGTTACACTAGGTATGAATTTATTCGTAGTTTACACTGCTTATTCTCTTAAATTAAATAGAAATTTCTTTATTTATTTTTGTGTGCAAAAGGAGTTGTATATGGCGTAAAAATTGGGATCCTATTGTTAATATATTCCATTATTTTGATGTAATAAGTTGAGTTTAAATTTTAATGGCATACAAGTCTATTGATTTGAATTTTGATAGAATATTGGAATTATGGTATTGTTGGTAATATAGGATAAAACTTGTATAATTGTTGAAAGAGTTGACATTTAAATGCTAGTTTAGGGAATATACTCTGCATGCTTAGAAATTACCAGGCTCGTATCTACATACATACATACATACACATACATATACGTACATACACACACACACACACACACACACACACATATATATATATATATATATATATTAGCGTAATTAACATATAATTATAACATATAATTGCATAGTGCAATAAGTTATTAATTCTTAAATCCCCCTTAGGAAGCTAATTAATGTTAAAGAAGAAATAAGAAAGATTTCTTATAAGGCCTCGATTATGAAGCGGTGAGGCGCATGATAATATATATAGAGTGTGATATAAATTATGACTAAGTTATAAGGATGTGGGTCCGTCAAAAACACATGGAAGTCTGCCTAACTAATCTGGCTACTAGTAGTATGACTTTGTGGCTGATGTGAGACATCGCCTGCAATAAGTAACTATAATGATGTGAGATTAGTCTCAAATTCTATATGGTAAACCTGCCCAGTTAATATAGCTACCAGTACCTATGAATAGGTTGAATAGTGTGAGACATCACCATGGGATACAGGTCATAATATGCAGGACCTGCTTGGGAGATTGAAGGTATTAAGTGGCTGTATGAGGGCCCGGCTCTTCTCTATGTATGAAGTAGTAAATGTTCAGGATTATGGGTTAGGCACAATAGAAGATATCTCGAGGAAGGGTCCACTTCTATAGGAAGTATTAAGTGGCTGAAGAGATTCCATGCAGTGTCAGCTAGATTGTTACTAATGAGAAGTCCACCATGGGATTATAGGTAGTAAATGATGTGGACCTGCCTTAAATAAGGCATTAAATGGGCAAAGTCTACCTAATTGCTACTGATATGGACGATAGATATGGGCTATTGGGTTGATAGTAAGTTAGCTATGGATTTATATTTGGAAATCCTTTTATTTAAGTTTGAGAAAAGACTTTGGGATTATATTAGAAAACACTTATGATGTAGGTAGAATATGTAAGACATATTCCTATTTGTGAGAAATGCGGATTACGGATCTTAAGGCTAAGATTAACACTAGAGGGGGGTGAATAGTGTCAATAAAGAATTACTAAATCTTTTTAATTTATGTTAATTTAGGCACAAAATTATGCAATATACAGACACAGATATGATCATAGAAACAATCACAGATGCAGAAATAAAATAAAAACAGTAAAGGAAAGAACACAACGGATTTTATACTGGTTCGGAGTTACCCTGCATCCAGTCCCGCAACACAAGTACGGATTTCCTTTCAAAAACAATTGTACAAATACACCCTCGGTTTCAAGGCTACGAGGTACACCCTCCAGAATTTCTATCCTCTAGGTAGAGATACTTGATTTACGGGCCACAAGTTTACATAATTGATTTACCAAGGCTACAATCACACCTTTTCCATTTTGATTGATTTCCAAGCTACAATCACACATTTTCTCGCTTAATAGATTACGAAGAAGTCTATAACTCTGAATAGCGCTGAGAATATTATAGAGATAGTGATAGAGAATCAAACTAAAAGTAATCGAGTATGATTCAATGTTGATTTCGGCAGAGTAATGATAAGAATATGTATTAAGAAATGAGGAAGAACAAGAGGAGTGAAAACCAAAAAATATGATTTAAAATTCGTTGAAACTGACCCTTATTTATAGAAGAACAACAGCCATGACCATTCATGAAGAGTTATGGCGAATAGACACTTCTTTTGAAATTTGAATTTTTGAATCAAACTGTCACCATGTCGATATGGTCATGCTAGGCATGTCGACATCCCAAAGGATTTTTTTGGTGTTTTTGATTTTCTTTGAAAATAACCTTTATCTTATATAAAAACTATTTTAGACTTTATAAATATACTTGACTATAGTTAAAATTCATAAGTAAATATAAAGAATAATATATATAGATTTTAACTATAATTTTATATTTAAATCTAGGTATAAATATTTAAAAGTTAAATATATTATTTAAAAAGATAGTTTAAAATTAGGAGTAATTTGACTTTGAAAATGAAGATGTTTTTGAGGCTAAAATTATTTAAAATCAGGAGCGAGGGTTTTGAATCTTTTAAAAGGAAAGTTTTGAAAACATTTTGAAAACAGGATATAATTTTGAAAAATCATTTTGAATAAAAGTTAGCGGATACAAAACAATGTTCCACTAGAATTTTCGTAGGTTCCATCCTGCTTAGGGTTCCATCCCTTTAATGGGCTCGAAGTGGATTCCATTCCATGTATAAATTGGATTTTAAGATGCCAGTGCTTTTCTACGAGTTTTAACAAAAATTCCTAGTAATAATAAAAAATACATATCCTTAAAATCTTGAACTCTTGATAATCTTGATACTCATGAGTCCTCTATCTTGATATTTTATCTTGATATCTTGAATCTCTATACTTTACAGTCTTCATTCTTAGTACCTGCATGGTTAAATCCTGCATATATACATATATACATATATATATATTTTGAAACTTATAATGTTAGTATTTATATTTTATAATCTATTCTAAGGTTGTTGTCATCAAAACCATCATCTCATGGACTAACACTATTTTGAGTTATATTGCCTAAGATCTTATATGGCAAGGCTCGAAATTTTTATTCACCGAAGATATGTTGTTTTGACTCCTTCGTCATTACAATACAGGTTAGGAAAGATGATGACGTTGAAGGCGAAAGCATGGAGAAAACTTGTGGTAGTTTACTTATTTATCTACCTATATTATTTTCTGATGTACCCACTAAAGTATAATGATGTATTTTGAAAATGTTGTACTTCAGATATGTATTGTGTTATGTATTTTATGACAATGGGGTTTTCTATGAACAGGGTGTCGTTTCTATTATTATATTTAATCATTCTGTCGTGAGTTGTGAAAGTGTAGATAAATAGCTTTATATTGTTCTTTATACCAACTAACAAATAGTTTTGGAATGGGTCTAAGTTTTGATGGGTCATTTCTGGGTCAAAATTTAAGTTTGTTTCGGGGTAGATTATTGCAAAATCTCATACCAATGGGTATTATAACTTCGTTTATTCAGATTTCCATCGCACAAAATTAACATCATTAATCACACAGAAGGACGTCATCACCGTATGATATGAAAATATTTAATCAAATCAACATCAATGGTGATTCACTCATAACAATAATTCAATATCGAGAAGATGAGAAATCAGAATACTCTTAAAATAATGCAGAAATATTATTATATCACACATCGATAAATTATTAGTAATTATACTAGTATATATAAAAATACACTACAAATGACACCAATCGGATAATATATTATATTTTCCATAACCAAATATAAAATGTATTTTTTCAATAAATTATTAATTTCTGACCTCCAGATATTCAAAATTTAATTTAATTTAGTAATCATTTATATACTCAGAAAATATATATACTATTTTTGAAACCCCAAAATAGTTTATAAAATAAAATACTTCACTTAACGTTTATTCCATAATTATCAATAACTAAATTCTATTTTAAATAATTATAAGACATCCAAATCAATTATATACATTAATTTATTTATAACCAATCAAATACATTTTCTAAACTCGATTTATATATTTAGATTTCATGCTTTGAAGATGCTAAAATATCAATTTCGGACCATATGATAACCATATCATATTTTTCTCATTTAAAAATAATAGTATTAAATTCACCTTATTTATGTAATAAACTTTAAATTATATTTATGTTCATATATAACATATATGAGTGTGTGTGTGTATATATATATGTATGTATGTATGTATGTATGTATGTATTAGTGTATAAGTGTATTTAATATTGATATTTATTTTACATTTAATACACACACACTAATCAAATTATTGTATTAGTGACTTATACTAGCATATACAACAAACAACATTTTGTTCTAATATATGAAATTACACGAAACATATACAACACACATAACGCGGCTACATGCACCAAGAACACAATAATGTAAGCACAACTCAACACACAACAACACGCATTTACGGAACATTTGTATTCACATATATAAACACACACGTGAGAACACACACACACACACACACAAATACAGCCACACTAACACGCACTAACACATTTACTTATATATACATCACAACACATATAGGTACCAGATCACACACATGCACATTCATCTGCACGAAAGCTTCACCACTGGTGCATCGGTCGGCCATGGCTTAGAGTAACTAAGCTCTAAGTCATGAATTCTTCAAACGATTTCACTCCCAATCATTGCCGATATCTCCATGAATTCAATGTACACAACATTATATATCAAATCTCCATTTCAATTCATGCATGTGTATACAAAATCATAGGTTTAGTCATAGAATTATGAGTGAAAATGCTCACTTGTGTTTTGCATTCATCCTCTTCTTCCTCTTTTAATTATGCACTCAGATTTTTTGCACACGGATGAAACCCTAATCACTTACACATAAAGGTGTATATCGACGACGAGAAGTAGACAGTTGAATTTGGTAGCTTATAATAGTTTAATACATTTTATTTTGGTTATTGAACGAATGGTATTGGTAAATTGACGATTCCTTGAAAAGAAACGTAAATTAAGGAGATGAAATATCCAGATAAGGAAAAGTCTGGAGAATGGAAACTTTTGGGGTGCTCAGGGTTTGGGCTTGATAGGCTTAGGAAACTGGGCTTACTTTATCATTTTATTTATATATATATATATTTCTTTTTTTCCTTCTCTTCTTTAGTTTATATAGCTATTCTAATTCAAGGCCAAATACAAATTAATTCCATCACGAAATTTCTTAGTGATAATTTATTTCATTATTTATTTCTATTTTACTATAACAACTCATAATTTCGATAATAAAAATATCAAATTAAATAAGATTTTGAAGTTTAATATTGGGAGAAATTAAAATTTATGATTTATAAATAGAATGGATTATTAGGATTAAATTCAATAATGTTAATTTAATGTAATCGACAATTATTTTAATGTAATGTCAATCAATTGAATTAACTGTAAAGTTAATTTGATTATAATTGTAAATAAGGAATAAAATTAGTAATTGATGGAATTAATGAAATTTAAATATTACGATTAAGATGGTAAATGTAACGACCCAAAATTTTAGTGATTTAATTTATTAAATTAATTGAATTTTGTGAAATTTTAATTTATTTCATCTATTCACCAACATTCAATCTTTATACATATTTTACATTATTTCCTCTACTCACCAACATTCAATCTTTATACATATTTTACGTTGTTTCCTCTATTCACCAGCGTTCAATTTTTATACATATTTTGCATTATTTCCTCTATTCACCAACATTCAATCTTTATACATATTTTACATTATTTCCTCTATTCACCAACATTCAATCTCTATACATATTTTAATTTATTTCCTCTATTTACCAGCATTCAAACTTTTTACATATTTTACATTATTTCCACTATTCACCAGCATTCAATCTTTATACATATTTTAATTTATTTCCTCTGTTTATCAGCATTCAAACTTTTTACATATTTTACATTATTTCCTCTATTCACCAGCATTCAATCTTTATACATATTTTAATTTATTTCCTCTATTCACCAGCATTCAAACTTTATACATATTTTAATTTATTTCCTCTATTCACTAGCATTCAATCTTTATGCATATTTTAATTTATTTCCTCTATTTACCAGTATTCAAGCTTTTTACATATTTTACATTGTTTCCGCTATTCACCAGCATTTAAACTTTTTACATATTTTACATTATTTCCTCTAATCACCAGCATTCAATCTTTATACATATTTTAATTAATTTCCTTTATTCACCAGCTTTCAAACTTTATACATATTTGTTTTAATTTATTTCCTCTATTCACCAGCATTCAATCTTTATACATATTTGTTTTAATTTAATTCCTCTATTCACCAGCTTTCAAACTTTATACATATTTGTTTTAATTTATTTCCTTTATTCACCAGCATTCAATCTTTATACATATTTGTTTTAATTTATTTCCTCTATTCACCAACATTCAATCTTTATACATATTTGTTTTAATTTATTTCCCCTATTCACCAACATTCAGTCTTTATACATATTTTAATTTGTTTCCTGTATTCACCAGCATTCAATCTTTATACATACTTTAATTTATTTCCTCTATTCACCAGCATTCGATCTTTATACATATTTTAATTTATTTCTTCTATTCACCAGCATTCAATCTTTATACATATTTGTTTTAATTTATTTCCTCTATTCACCAACATTCAATCTTTATACATATTTATTCTAATTTATTTCCTCTATTCACTAGCATTCAATCTTTATACATATTAGTTTTAATTTATTTCCTCTGTTCACTAGCATTCAATCTTTATATATATTTGTTTTAATTTATTTCCTCTGTTCACCAGCATTCAATCTTTCAAAAAAAAAATATGTAAGAACAACGCATATATATTGCCCATGATAAGCATATCTCTCCTTCTTCTTTTCATTCTCTGGAAAAACTCTTTCCCTCATTCCTCTTTGCTCCACGCCTTCACCGCATGCTCGACCACCCACAATCGTTTCCTCTCTTCTTTCAGTCTTTATATGTAAGTATTTCTTTATATATTATATCTGTTTCTTATACTTGCAGCTTTATATATATTCAAGCATACGAAAGGTTTGTTAAAACATAGATTTATATGTATATTTTATTTTATACAAGATTTCAAGTATCCCGGTGAGTTGGTTTTAGAGCGTATATATATAATCTGCTTGGTTATTTTAAGTTTTTATTAATAAATTTGAAATAGATTTTCATAACACATATTTATTATTCGGTATGTATATATGATTTATGCATATTTGGATAAGTTTATATTGTACAAATTATTATATATATTAGTTGTATGTGTTAGGTTTATGCAGGCTATATGGTTTCTGCATATAAAATATATAGCTTTTATAGTATTATTATATATTTTGGCAGAGTATATATTTATACAAAATATGTTTTGTTAACTGCTTGGTATGTTATGTTTATAAAATATGTTATGAAAAATAAAAGATTTTTGGTATAAATAATTTATGTCAGTTTTCCAATGTAAAATGTTAGTAATATATGAGTTTGACAGTGTATATATGTTAGTAGAAATGACATTTTGTGTATATATAAAGTTTACATAAGTTTGATATGTTATTCTTTAATATGTCTGTTTATATAAATGTACAAACGCTAGTTTATGTATTTTATATACTGTGTACAGTATTGTATATACATAGATTTTAATATATACATGTTTTAAAATTTGTTACTGATTTTTATATAGATTTGCACAGAATGGCTATATAGGTTGTTTGCGTATTTGATTATAAGTATATATATTCATTTATTTCAATTTATACTACGCAGATATGTGACTTATATGTGGTTTTATTTAAGAACAAAGATTTATAAATACATATACGTATATATATAATTTAATTTTATTTGTGTTTGAATTTGATATAAATTTAAAATATATGTTTTAAATGGATTTTTGAAAGTTATATATATATATATATATATGTATACGTATTTCATTTATATCGAGTTAATTTATTCATTCTCATCGATTCATATCTATCAGCTTTGCTCCTTAAATTGTACAAATCCTGATTTACTTTGGAATTCGTGCTTGGATTCGTAACTCATCTCATTCTCGTTCATCTCTAACCTCGAAGGTGAGCAATCACTCACGATTAACATTCTTTTATTTATTAAATTTGGTTTCAATTGAAACAATAATTGAAATATACTGCTAAAGTTAGTAAATCTGTTATATATGCTATTATCAGTAAACTGTTCTATGGGATATGACACCATATCCTATTGTTTATATTTATTTTGATGATATATGCCTGTTGTTATTATTATTTTCATATCTGTTATCACTCTGCAAGTTCCCTGTTAGTATAGAAATCATTATGGGTTGAAATGAAACATACCCGAACGGACTTTAGAATAGGAGAAAATCATTATGGGTTGAAATGATAAACCCAAGCGATTTTCATTTAATTGAATTTAGGATTACGGGTTGAAATGATGTCCACCCTTATATATTTAGTGTACGGGTTGAAATGATAAATATCCGTAGCACTTGACTATATGATAGGAAATATATACAGACACCGTTGGTCCATATAAATATTTTGAAAACAAATTTCTACAGTTGAAAAGAAATATACGGGATTTAATAAATCTTGGTTCTTAAAATATTATATATATAAATGGGAATTTTATATATAGATTTAATAATAATATTATTGAGATTGATTTAATCCATATAATATGTTTGAGTATTATTTAAGATTTATATTTCAAAATTTACCATTGTAAAAAGTTGAATAATTAAGATTGGGAGATAAATTTGGGTTTATTAAAAATTATATTTAAATAAGGATTTATTTAATTAAATCGATTTAAAATTATTGAATGGAAAATTGAAAGGTATGATTTTGTAACTGGATTTTTGATTTAAGTGATTTAATGAATATTTCACGTTTAATAAAATTAAAGAAAATATTGAGTAAAATGTAATTTAAGGTTACTCAAATGATATTGAATCTAATAAGGGAGTATTTCAAAACTAAATAATAATGAGGTTAAATCGAGATCTATGTGAAACTGTTATATAGAATATTTAAACAGTAAAGCCTTGAACTATATTGGAATTTAAATGGTTTATGTTGAGATTCAGATCTGTATTTGAAATCAACGTAGTTGAATTTGTTATTTAGCAACTAAATTGAATTAAAGTGAAATTTAGGTTGAACCAAATTTGAATTTATTATTTAGAAAACTAAATTGAATAAAAATTTAGTTGAAACGTTGAATACTTAAAGTTTTGAAATATATTGAAATATAAAGGGGTATTTTTGTGATTACAAATCTGAATTTGAAATCGATAAATTGAAGTGTTTATTTTAGGAATTGAGTTGAATTTAAATTGATAAATTGAGATTGAATTTAATTTAAATGGGAAGGTCGGGTTGATGTTGAAACGATTTGTTAAGTTGAGGGAATTGAAAATACCTTATTGTATAAATAATTTAATATATATATAAATACTATTTTGGGAAATATAGAGATATTTGAAGTGAAAATGGTATTTGGTTTTGAAGTATAAATTAAGCTGAAATGACCACGGTGTTATAGTGTATATTTCTACCTTGTAGATAGTTTCATGGACCCTTAGAGGATGGTTATCCCAAACATCCTTTACGTTATTTGTATTTCAGTTGATATTTCACTTGAGTTGGATTTATTGATATAAGAATGTTAATCCTGACTCGAGTGTTTTGTGTTTTGCTTTACGCTCGGGTCAGACTGAGTGATACAGTATTAGAGACTCACCTTTGGAGTTCGTAGTTTCATTTGGAGATCCAACTATCGATTCAGATTCCAGCCTTTCCTGTTGATTGATTCAGAGAAGTCATCTGTTGCACTGGAGACTTCACTGCATTTGAACTATTCGGTTGTATTTTATTTCTAACTCGGATGTATATAGTAGCTTCATGAACTACTATTCTTTATCTATTCCACTGCATTATATTACTCTGTGATCTGTGATTGATTGATTTATTGTTTAATTTAAGTTTTGCCAAATTTTAATTAACAATTCGATATTTTGAATTATTCAAGTCGGATATGTATGGTTTTATTGTCGATTTGAATGGTCCAAAATAGCGGATCATTACAGTTGGTATCAGAGCTTTGGCTCTAGGCAAAACTTAGCATATATGGTAAATTTATTTACAGAGTCACTTTCTTTCAAGTTGAATCTCTTCCTTTTTGACTCGATTTCCTTTGAATTTTGGAATGTCCCTCGGTTCCGAAATTCATTCTTGTCTCTTTCTACCTATATTCATTTGATTCTGGAGTATCCCATAACTCCACTGAATGTTTTGTAACGGGGATGAAAACTCCTTTACAATTGGCATCGATTCACTGAAGATTTTTGTATCCTCGGTTTACGATGCTGCTATATCTTGATATGCTGAATTCTATCTCTGGAAATCGAATGTCGATTGGCCTTGGAATTTGGCAACAATCATATTCCTAAGTCACGGTTAACCCGGTTAAGGTCGCCCGCGATTTATAGAAGTAGATCCATCGTCTATTTTGAATTTGCATTTCCTCATCTTCGTTCGAGCGTTTCCACTTTGTTTTGAAACTTCCTTTGGTCAAGTTTTCCCTTAAAATTTAGAACCTCTATCTTGTTTGATTTTGGACTCCAAATTATTTTGTAGATGGCAAAATCGAAAGAGTAGAAAGCAGCTCGTCGAGCTCGAAGAGCATTAGCCCGTAAGGAACAGGAGGAAGCAATGGAAAAGTGGGAAAGGCTATGGAGGAAAAGGGCAGGACCTGGCCCTTATGACCATGTCTTCTGTTATCGGTGTCAGGAGAAGGGATATTATGCAGCCATGTGCGGGAAGAGAGATGAAGGAAAGAAGAAAGAGGGCAAGCGTTATCGATCCAAGATCTTCTGTTTTAAATGCCGTAGTACGGGGCACTTTCCCAGTCGCTGCCAGAAGGTTAAGAAAGTAAAAGATGCACCCACTACATCAGTCGACCAATCAACCATTTGCTATCACTGCAGGATGCCTGTGCATATAGCCAGGAATTGTCCTGTGAGGAAGTACGGAAGGAAGGCTGCGTTTCCGCAATTCGTAAGGGAGGATGGACGTGTCGTGCATTTATGCAAGGAATGCAGAAGTTGGGGCCATATTGAGGGGGAGTGTTCTGGACCCGTTGAAGTCCCACCCGGTAGAATTAATACCGATGCTTTGTTTATGTAGGGTGGTATTCTGTGGATCTGTTTGTTTCAGCAGTTGTCAGGTTGCATTCGGTGAACTCTATTATATATTTTTCTTAGCTGAAGTTCTCAAACTAAGATATTTATGTTTCTGTTTTCTTATGATATGAAATTTGAATCTCTGTTTGCTTTGAAATCCATTCTCGAATCACCCATTGAATAATCATGTGTGTTTGTATTTTTGAAATTGTTTTATATATCGAAATTATTATTTTGCCAACTATGATCTTATTCTATGTAAAAAGTGAAAATGTTTTCGATAAGGATTATATACCTATATATAAAAAACAAATAAGAAAATTTATTCTATATATAAAAGTTTTGAAAGGATTTGAAATTTTGGAAATTTATAAGGAATTGATTTATATAAAAATGATTTATAACTGAAAGGTTAAATTTGAAACTCGAGAATTGAATTTCGGTATTTTGAAATCAGTTTTAAGATTTTGGAAAATATATAAAAATAATACAATTTAAAGGTATTTTCCGAATAAGAAATGTTTCAAATGAATTCCAATAATTTTGAAGAAATTTCAAAGAAGTTTTCAAGAAAATAGAAGTCCAGAACACACTTATGTCGCTGGAAAATAATTTCGGTGATGAGTGCACGCATCATCGACATTGATTTTCAATTTTCAAAGTGAGGGAGAGGCCACTTTAATAGCTTCGTTATGAGAGTGATTTTGTAAAGCTGTTTTTGATTTCAAATTCCGAAGCAATTTGATATTTTAGAAAGATATATGTATATATTTGAAACAATTTAAAGTGAGACCAGTGTTCAGTCCTCGAGTTTCGGATTTAATTTGGTATAATCCTATCTATTGAAATTGATTTATTGATTTATTGTTGATTTTCTACTCTTGAATTGGAAATTTGATTTCCCTAACTATTTCGAATGTTCGAACACTTCCAAATCGAGGTTAAATTTTCAAAGCTAAGAAATTTCGAAGAGGATAAAATATTTGATAAAGAATATAAGTTTAGTTTTGTATGTTTAAGTTTGAAACCTTTTGTTAAGTAAATGAATATGAATATTTTGAATTATACTAATATGGAATTTAGTTTTGAAATGTTTTGATTTTTTTTAGTTTTAAATAATGGTTTTCAGAAAGGTAAATTGGATATTTCAAATAGAAATAAATAGTTTAAAGGTTTTAAAGGGATAATTATAGTTTTGGAAACCATTTTGAGTATAATTGATTTTGAGAAAATATTTGATTTTGAAATTAAATTGAAATTAAAAACCAGTACTTATATGGTGATTTTGGAAATGAATTTGTTTGACTTGAATTATTTTAATTTGGAAATTGGTATTATTTTCTAAACCTATTATTTTGGGAACTTTGAAAGTGAGATATTTAATTTGGAAGAAAATTTGGTGAAATCATATATGATTTTGAAACTGAATTGATATTGAAATAATTTGAAATTGAGAACCTTATATTATTAAATACTTGATTTGGGAGTCATCGAACTTATATAAAATGAATTTGTATAAGTATGAAGTTGATTTGAAATCTATTGATTTGAAAGGTACTCAATTCTGGAAAGAATTTTATATAATCGAAGTCTGTATAAGTATGATTTGATATACTATTGATTTGGAAAGTATTCGATTTGAAAAAGGAATCCTATATATAATGGACTTTATATAAGTATGATATTTGAAAGTATTTGGAAATGTACTATAATATATATATATATATATATATATATATATATATATATATATATATATATATATATATATATATTCGAAGTAAAGATATGGAAAGTGCCTTGTGCTTGATATCCACTTTGTGGCCACATCGTGGATTCATTCTATCGATATCATTCTCTCTGATTTTTTGTTTTTCGGATGTGATACTCGACTGTTCACACCGGCGTAACCCATGGTTTTTTCTCTCTCTCTCTCTCGCGACTGCATAGCGAAATTGCCTGGCTGAGTCTGGCCTAGAGGTACGGATTGTTTCCTGGGGGATCCAGGCGTAACCATTGCGTATCCTGCAATTTGTGTAGGTCGCGATTAGTAGCGAAACTGCCTGGCTGAAACGGCTAGAGGTACGGATTGTTTCCTGGGGGATCCAGGCGTAACCATTGTGTATCCTGCACCCTACTAGTCATTATGGCGTAACTCGCAGGGCTGAGAAAGCTTAGGATACAGATTGTTTCCTTAGGGGACCCAGGCGTAACCATTGTGTATCTGAGAACCGTGGTTGGACATAAGTTTTGGTTTGGTTGTTTTATTTGGATTGTACTTTCCATATTTGTTTTAAAGGTTTTTTTAAGTATTTTCACTGGGTGTTGAAATAAGTCTACTACGTACTTGAAGAATTCTAGCTTTGCGCCTGATCAACGCATGGCCAGAGTCTGCAAGAACGAGGATAAACTTGTTGAAACATCGAGTTATAAAAATATTTTTGAAAGAAAGATTTATTTCGATATATAGGTATTTTTCAACAAAGAAATTTTGTGTTAATATTTGAAATTGAAACTCTTATGGTTTGAAATTTACGATTCGTGCCCGATACTATTCTTTAAATCTACCTTATCTTCTCAGCTTTAGTTGTTCACCTTGATTCTATTTTTCCGAATCCACCTTCTTTCCTTTTTGAATATAATCTTTTAAATATTGCTTATTTGTATGCTACATTGTTTAATAGAAAATTTTAGTGTTATAAATATTTTTGAAGTTATTAATTAAATGATACATATTTAAAGTGAATGATTTATTAATAATGTTTGAAAAGTATTTAAAGACAAATTTATAAATTTATGAATTATGGATTTAATGTTTTCAATAGCTTCTTTGTAAATATAACTAATGACGCAAATAATTATTTTCAAATAGCTTTCATATATGTATAAAGGTGTTAGTTAAACATATTAAATTCCAATGAGTTTTGAAAATTTTAAAGTATTAAAGATAACTGAATCGCAAATGAAGTTTTCAAACGAATATTTCAAGTAAAATTTATATAGTTTTAAATTAATTATTTACCCTTGACTTTCAATCTACCTTTATTTCTAGTTTTTATATCTCCTATCTACTTTCTTTTCGGGGACGAAAAGTTTTGAGTGGGGGAGAGTGTAACGACCCAAAATTTTAGTGATTTTATTTATTAAATTAGTTGAATTTTGTGAAATTTTAATTTATTTCCTCTATTCACCAACATTCAATCTTTATACATATTTTACATTATTTCCTCTATTCACCAACATTCAATCTTTATACATATTTTACATTATTTCCTCTATTCACCAGCATTCAATCTTTATACATATTTTGCATTATTTCCTCTATTCAACAACATTCAATCTTTATACATATTTTACATTATTTCCTCTATTCACCAACATTCAATCTTTATACATATTTTAATTTATTTCCTCGATTTACCAGCATTCAAACTTTTTACATATTTTATGTTATTTCCTCTATTCACCAGCATTCAATCTTTATACATATTTTAATTTATTTCCTCTATTTACCAGCATTCAAACTTTTTACATATTTTACATTATTTCCTCTATTCATCAGCATTCAATCTTTATACATATTTTAATTTATTTCCTCTATTCACCAGCATTCAATCTTTATACATATTTTAATTTATTTCCACTATTTACCAGCATTCAAACTTTTTACATATTTTACATTATTTCCTCTATTCACCAGCATTCAAACTTTTTACATATTTTACATTATTTCCTCTATTCACAGCATTCAATCTTTATACATATTTTAATTTATTTCCTCTATTCACCAGCTTTCAAACTTTATACATTTTGTTTTAATTTATTTCCTCTATTCACTAGCATTCAATCTTTATACATATTTGTTTTAATTTATTTCCTCTATTCACCAGCATTCAATCTTTATACATATTTGTTTTAATTTATTTCCTCTGTTCACCAACATTCAATCTTTACACATATTTTAATCTGTTTCCTCTATTCACTAGCATTCAATCTTTATACATATTTTAATTTATTTCCTCTATTCACCAGCATTCAATCTTTATACATATTTTAACTTATTTCCTCTGTTCACCAGCATTCAATCTTTATACATCTTTGTTTTAATTTATTTCCTCTGTTCACCAGCATTCAATCTTTATGTATATTTGTTTTAATTTATTTCCTCTGTTCACCAGAATTCAATCTTTCAAAAAAAAATACATAAGAACAACGCATATATATATATATTGCCCATGATAAGCATACCTCTCCTTCTTCTTCTCATTCTCTGGAAAAACTCTTCCCCTCATTCCTCTTTGCTCCACGCCTTCACCGCATGCTCGACCACCCACAACCGATTCCTCTCTTCTTTCATTCTTTATATGTCAGTATTTCCTTATATGTTATATCTGTTTCTTATACTTGCAGCTTTATATATATTCAAGCATACGAAAGGTTTGTTAAAACATAGATTTATATGTATATTTTATTTTATACAAGATTTCAAGTATCCCAGTGAGTTGGTTTTAGAGCGTATATATATAATCTGCTTGGTTATTTTAAGTTTTTATTAATAAGTTTGAAATAGATTTTCATAACATATATTTATTATTCGGTATGTATATATGATTTCTGCATATTTTGATAAGTTTATGTTGTACAAATTATTATATATATTAGTTATTTGTGTTAGGTATATGCAGGCTATATGGTTTCTGCATATAAAATATATAGCTTTTATAGTATTATTATATATTTTGGCAGAGTATATATTTATACAAAATATGTTTTGTTAACAGCTTGGTATGTTATGTTTATAAAATATGTTATGAAAAAAAAGATTTTTGGTATAAATGATTTAATCTTTTTTCCAATGTAAAATGTTAGTAATATATGAGTTTGATAGTGTATATATGTTAGTAGAAATGACATTTTGTGTATACATAAAGTTTACATAAGTTTGATATGTTATTCTTTAATATGTCTGTTTATATAAAGGTACAAATGCTAGTTTATGTATTTTATATGCTGTGTACAATATATTTTTTCAAAGCAAGTCGGTTTTATCGTGGGCCGTCCACTTTTATTACCAAAGTAATAAAGTTGAAGTACAGGAGAAAGGTAAAAGCACCTAAACTAATATGAAGGAAGGTCATTACAGCATAGGTACGTGACAGACAAGTCACAGTAACTAATATAAAAACCTGGACTAGGACTCCTCCGAAGAGGAAGCATCACCATCAACAGCGGTATTCAAAGGGACATTCCCACAAAGACCTGCAAAGGGACTGAAGAGGATGGCAAGTCTTGGGTCGTAACCCATAGCATCAGGAGAGTAAATGAAAGATCGATCCCAAGAAGAATCAGCAAGCATGTCAGAATTCCTACTCGCAAACACACCATCAGTATCAAGAACTAAAGAATCACCAGACGGACGGTAAAAAGGTTGTATATACATAGATTTTAATATGTACATGTTTTAAAATTTGTTACTGATTTTTTTATAGATTTGCATAGAATGGCTATATAGGTTGTTTACGTATTTGATTATAAGTATATATATATATATTCATTTATTTCAATTTATACTACGCAGATATGTGACTTATATGTGGTTTTATTTAAAAACAAAGATTTATAAATACATATATGTATATGTATAATTTAATTTAATTTGTGTTTGAATTTGATATAAATTTGAAATATATGTTTTAAATGGATTTTTGAAAGTTTATTTATATATATATGTATATGTATTTCATTTATATCAAGCTAATTTATTCACTCATCGATTCATATCTATCAGCTTTGCTCCTCAAATTGTACAAATCCTGATTTACTTTGGAATTCTTGCTTGGATTCGTAACTCATCTCATTCTCGTTCATATCTAACCTTGAAGGTGAGCAATCACTCACGATTAACGTTCTTTTATTTATTAAATTTGGTTTCAATTGAAACGACAATTGAAATATACTGCTAGAGTTAGTAAATCTGTTATATATGCTATTATCTATAAACTGTTCACTTATGGGATATGATACCATATCCTATTGTTTATATTTATTTTAATGATATATGCCTGTTATTATTATTATTTTCATATCTGTTATCACTCTGTAAGTTCCCTGTTAGTATAGAAATCGTTATGGGTTGAAATGATACATGCTCGAACGGACTTTAGAATAGGAGAAAATCGTTATGGATTGAAATTATAAACCCAAGCGATTTTCATTTAATTGAATTTGGGATTACGGGTTGAAATGATATCCACCCGTATATATTTCGTGTACGAGTTGAAATGATAAATATCCGTAGCACTTGACTATATGATAGGAAATATATACAGACACTGTTGGTCCATATAAATATTTTGAAAATAAATTTCTACAGTTGAAAAGAAATATACAGTATTTAATAAATATTGGTTCTTAAAATATTATATATATAAATGGAAATTTTATATATAGATTTAATAATAATATTATTGAGATTGATTTAATCTATATAATATGTCTGAGTATTATTTAAGATTTATATTTCAAAATTTACCGTTGTAAAAAGTTGAATAATTAAGATTGGGAGATAAATTTGGGTTTATTAAAAATGATATTTAAATAAGGATTTTATTTAATTAAATTGATTTGAAATTATTGAATGGAAAATTTAAAGGTATGATTTTGTAACTGGATTTTTGATTTAAGTGATTTAATGAATATTTCACGTTTAATAAAATTAAAGAAAATATTGAGTAAAATGTAATTTAAGTTTACTTAAATGATATTGAATCTAATAAGGGAGTATTTCAAAACTAAATAATAATGAGGTTAAATCGAGATCTATGTGAAACTGTTATATAGAACATTTAAATATTAAAGCCTTGAACTATATTGGAATTTAAATGGTTTATGTTGAGATTCAGATCTGTATTTGAAATCAACGTAGTTGAATTTGTTATTTAGCAACTAAATTGAATTAAAGTTAAATTTAGGTTGAACCAAATTTGAAATTATTATTTAAAAAACTAAATTGAATAAAAATTTAGTCGAAACGTTGAATACTTAAAGTTCTGAAATATATTGAAATATAAAAGGGTATTTTTGTGATTACAAATCCGAATTTGAAATCGATAAATTGAAGTGTTTATTTTAGGAATTGAGTTGAATTTAAATTGATAAATTGAGATTGAATTTAATTTAAATGGTAAGGTCGGGTTGATGTTGAAACGATTTGTTAAGTTGAGGGAATCAAAAATACTTTATTGTATGAACTATTTAATATATATAAATACTATTTTGGGAAATATAGAGATACTTGAAGTGAAAATGATATTTGGTTTTGAAGTATAAATTAAGCTGAAATGACCACGGTGTTATAGTGTATATTTCTACCTTGTAGATAGTTCCATGGACCCTTAGAGGATGGTTATCCCAAACATCCTTTAAGTTATTTGTATTTCAGTTGATATTTCACTTGAGTTGGATTTATTGATATAAGAATGTTAATCCTGACTCGAGTGTTTTGTGTTTTGCTTTACGCTCGGGTCAGACTGAGTGATATAGCATTAGAGACTCACCTTTGGAGTTTGGAGTTTCATTTGGAGATCCATCCATCGATTCAGATTCCAGCCTTTCCAGTTGATTGGTTTAGAGAAGTCATCTGTTGCATTGGAGACTTTACTGCATTTGAACTATTCGGTTGTATTTTTATTTCTAACTCTGATGTATATAGTAGCTTCATGAACTACTATTCTTTATCTATTCCGTTGCATTATATTACTCTGTGATCTGTGATTGATTTATTTATTGTATATTTTAAGTTTTGCCAAATTTTAATTAACAATTCAGTATTTTAAATTATTCAAGTCGGATATGTATAGTTTTATTGTCGATTTGAATGGTCCAAAATAGCGGATCGTTACCGTAAAAGATGATAACTGTAAAATATGAATGTAATGAAATGTAAACTTAGGTTAATAAAATTCATAGGGTATTGTTGATTGAATAGTAAGAATGTAAATCAAAATAAATGTATTTATTGGAATTAAAATTATAATTAATGAATTTATTATGGATGTAATTGAATGTTGTAATCTGCGATATTTAAATATTGAATTTGGCACAGAAATTTTATTTTTGATGCATTATAAATTTATATGTAATCAAGAATGATGGAAAACAATTAACTATTAAATTTGAATTTGAGAAGTGATTAAATCAATTTTAATAATAATATTATCGTTTAATTATTGTGAAAATAGTTATTTTGGCCACTGTCTTGGATTTTGACGGAACTAGTTTCATTGGATACGTAAAGGTGAATTATTGTAGGATTTCAAGTTTCATAACAATCAGACTTGTCGTTTGATCGTGCGGGCATGAAACGCGTAGAAATAAATTAAACGAATTCAATTAAAATAATCAGATTTTAAAAGCTAACTTTTGTATATAATATGGAATTTTGGTTTGAAACTAGTTTGGTTGAGTTTAAAAATATTGAAAACATATATTTTGACATATAGAATGACCTACTTTCATTTCGAAAACGAATTGGTCTTTTCGAGTCATTGTTATCATTTCGACCCAATTACATATGTTCATTCTTTCTTATCTACCTTTGCTTATATGTAGGCTGCTATAAACCCTAGTTGTTTCTCATTTATGATTTCTGTACATACTGCTTATCTCCATCCGCTCCTTCCTTTCCTCCCAATGGTAGAATCCCTAATTCCCAAATTCAATTGCAAATCAAAATCAATTTCAAATTTCAGACTCCTTAAACAAAAAAAAAATGTATATCATTGGAAACATTTGACAAGCACAATCTACTATGGCAATTCATTTTTCAATTTGGTGCATCGTTTGGCCAGAAATCTGCAAAGAAGTTTCGATCATCCGTTGCTAGGGCTTCGATGTCAACGGTGGATCTTCGACTTGGGAGCGATCAGTGAGCACTAGCGCGTAGAGGAGGTCGAGCTAGGTAGATCCATGGGTTTGCATCGTGTCAATGGTGCACAGAATCACCATAAAAGGTGATTAAAGATGGCTGTGGTGCTGGCCGTTCGTGGGTGGTGGAAGCTTTGCTTAGGGGCGGCCTTGGGCGCCTGAACGTGCGTGAGCCACTGGCATGGTTAGATCTTGGTGAAGGCAGTGGTAACGGTGGCCATCGGGTAATGAATGGTGGTGGTTGGTTATGGTTTGAGATAAGCTGGAGTTCGAGCGCATATGGTCGCGTGTAGAATTGACTGAGTAAGGATGCGTTGACTTCTATTTTAATTTAATTTAAAAATTAAAATTCGAATGTTCTAACTCACATAACTTTTCCAGCTCGGATTTGGACATGGTTTTCTCCATTGCAATTGTATCGAAATTTCGGACATTTTAGAACTAGTTTAGTTGGATTCTAAGATGTTAGATTTTTGGGATTTAAATTGGATTTTAATCAACTAGGAATCAAAGGTAAGTGATTTAACCCACTAACAACCACTAAATCATCTTATGTTAGTTAAATCAAATTTATGATGTGGTTAGAAATTTATCGATTTTGGTATATTTAAATTGTCATTCCAGTTAATTTTGAATTTATATTGAATTTAATTTCCATTTAATTTAATACTGAATTCAAATTGTATATTAAATGTCTGATAATGATAACTAGTTTATTTGTTATGATTTATTGGTTGATTTGAATGATGATTGTGATGGTTGTTTAATTGTTGATATTTGGATGACTGGATACTACATTTATTTTATATGTTGTTATTACACTGCAAGTTCCTTTAGTTATTGTTAGGAAAATCACTATGGGTTGAAATGAACATACCCGAATGGTCTTGTAGATTAGGGAAAAAACGTTATGGATTGAAATGATAAACTCAGGTTAATTTTGGGATTTTTGAATTTATACTCGGGATTGCGGGTTGAAATGATGTATACTCGTAAATTAAAATTATTGCAGGTTGAAATGATATATATCCGTATCACTTGACCACAGGGTAGAAAATTACATAAGAACATCGGATTGGTTAAATTAAATGATTTTAAGTCCTTAATTTTTGAATCTAGTGAAATGATATTATGAAATAAAATTGGATTTATACGAACTGAATTGTTTCCAAAATACAATCTTTTAAAATGTTGAAATTGAAATTGATTTAAATTAATTGTTTAAAGAATTTAAATAGAAATCTTAAGTTGAATTTTGAAATATAAATGAAATTTATCAAAATTGATATATTGTGTACGTTCGAATATTTAAACTTTGAAACCTATTGAATTTGAAGTGGTTTAAATTTTTTAGTTCATATATGGATTTGAAATCGATGTAAATTAAAATAGTTTTCAATGCGAAGCTGAATCGAAACCTATAGCCTTTTTGAAACTGAAATCATTGAACTACGATTGATTTAAATTGAATTTTTAAACTAAAGTTGATTTGGATTGATTTGTGAAACTGAAAGAAACAATTCTAAATTGAAACTATTTTTGATATAAACTCTTTTAATATACAAACTCTTTTAACATATAGACTATCTTCTCATATAAACTACTTTAATATACTAATAATATTTAATACTAACTATTTTAATATATAACCTATTTTAATATAAAGTATTTCTAATACATAAACTATTTAATCTATAACGATTTTTAAATTATAAACTATTTTATTATATATTATTTTAAATTTATAAACAACTTTAATATATATATATATATATATTAATATATAATCTGTTTTAAAATAAACTATTTCTAGTATATAAACTATTTTAATTTGTAACCTGTTTTTATAAGATAAACTATTTTTAATGTATAATTATTCAATTTATAAACTACTTTCAATATTAAAACTGCTTAAAGTTGGAGTTATTATGATTTAGATTTAATAGATTTAAAGGCGGATATTTTGATATGATGGTTTAACCTATTTTATGGTCATGATTTTGAAAAGTGATATGATTTTGAAGTGGATAATGATTTTGAAAGTCAATATGATTCCGAAGTAAATAATGATTTCGAAGGTAATATGATTTGAATTGAATATGATGTTTCGGTATCAATTATGAATCGATTTTGGAAATGAATATGAACCAACTGGTGTGAAATGAGTGTTTGGTTGTTAATGAGACCGGGATCAGATATTGTCATACTCTCCTCCAATACCGAAAAACACTTTAACAATTGTGCACATAGTGGAGAATCCAGAATGAAGTACGATGGTTAGTGGACGCTACTGTATGAGGTATGAACGCAGCCCTGACCCCCTCGGGTCAGCTTAATATGACTAAAACAGGAGCCACGTCGGGCCAAGTGGGGTAGCTCCCCCGATCTGGCACATTTCTTCGATACCATATTTATTAATTTGTGATTGATTTGGTGGCCACCCCTCGATTTTGATTATGTGAGTGTGTCTCAAGGTGGGCGGTAGTAGCTGCTACGCATACCACCAGTCCAGATCTGCAAAACAGTAGTATCCTACCCTGGGCATTGCCTCGCATGCCTTGTCACATGCATTATCGAGCTCATTACGAGTTTGGTTTGCGTCGTACACTACAGAGTGCCTTCTTACGAAAGAATTACGGTACTTATAGACTACGACATTTATATGAAAATGTGTTAAGGGGAATGTGGGTAACACCTTAATGGTATTTTAATACTTCACTTTACTGCAGATATATTATAATAGCGTATTGTACTATATACGTAGATAGTTTAACGGATCGTTAGGAGATGAAATTCCGAACATCTCTTTAGTTATTGCATGCAAGTTAGACACTAGATAGGAGATGTAAAGTCCTATAAACATCTCTGAAGCTGTTGCACTCTCGTTTCTATTGATGGATGGTTGATTACTTCGATTGCATGTGATGATTGTATGGTTTTGGTTGCAAGAGATTGTTGTTATGTTGTGATGATTTGTTGTTATAAATTGAAACAACGTAAATATTTCTCTTTTGTAAAATTCTAACTCTTTGATTGTATAAGTGAAATACAGGTTTATGGAAGCAATAACTACTGCTGTTGGTTTCACAAATAAGCGTTGTTTGTCCGACAAATAGGTACTTTTTCGGATTACGGTTTATAGCGATATTATATTGTTTTTTCATGGTTTGACATACATTATTTTGAAATATGTGATATATATTATTAGTATTGGTATTATTATTTCTCCTAGACCTCCCCGTACAAAGAAGACTCTGTCGAAATTTTTCATGAACTTTTTACTTAGAAAATTTTGTAAAAATAAAGATATTTTTCCAATTTTAATTGAACTTGAATAAGAAAGGATTAAATTGTTTATAAATTGATGGATTTTATTTAAATTATTTAATAATGTAAATTAATTTTTATAAATTTAATACTTTGAATGAGATATATTAATTCCTTCTTTCTTTTCCGAGGACGAAAAGTTTTGAATGGGGGAGAGTGTAACAACCTATAATTTTCGATAACTAAACTTATTAATTAAATAGGTTTTGGAGTTTAATGTTGTGAAAATTAAAACTTAAGATTTAATAATGGGAAAGATAACTAGAATGTAATTGTAATAAAGCTAATGTAAGTTAGTGGATAACTAATTTAATGCAATTCCAATTTAGTGATATGATTGTAAATATAAGATTTGGTTATAAATTGAAACAAAAGGAGTAAACCAAATGCTGTATTAAACGGTGAAATTGTGTGAAATTATTTGAAATTGATTATTATGGAATAATTGATTAGTATGTTAATTTATTAACTTGGTTGATAAGCAATAAACATAGAAATGTTTTTGAATTGGTAAGTTATAATAATGGTTTAGTTATAAATTCACATTTTAAATTCATTGGAAATCAATTGGAAATAAATTTCAATAAGTTTAATTAAATATTGTTAATGTGGATTAAAATGAAGATCGTAGAATATTGATGTAATAAGTGTAAACCAATGTTGTTATATCTATTTGATAATGATTGGTTGAATAAAAAGATTGAAATCATGTTTGATCAGTTTATTGAAATTTATTATAATAAATGGATTTATTGCTATTAAATTTAATTAAATATTACATTAATGAAAATTAAGATGATAATTGTAAAATATTAGTGTAATAAGATATAAACAAGTGTTAATTATAGCCATGAGATGACAATTGATTGAATAATAAGTTAAAAAGGCAAATAAATGGATTTATTGTAATTTAAAATAATAATCACTATATTTATTTCAATTGAAATCAAATACTGTAATTAGTAAAATAATTAACAATGAATTGATATGTGAATTTGTAAATTATTGTAAATGTCCGAGTAATCAAAAATGATGAAAATTGTTTGTTATTAAATTTGAATTGAAAAAGTGATTTTATTTAGTTTAATAATCATTCATTTAATTAACGTGAAAATAGCCATTTTGGCCACTGTCTTCGATTTCGACGAAACTAGTTTCATCGGATCTGTAACGGTGAATTGTTGTAGGATATCATGTTTCGTATCGATCGGACTTGTCGTTTGATCATACAGACTCGAAACGTGTAGAAATCAATTTAATTGAATTCAATTTTGAAATAAGCTGATCTTAAAGCTAACTTCTTTATATGATGAAACTAGGACATAAAACTTATTCCATTGGATTTAGAAATGTCAAAAATATCTATTTTGGTATATGGGATGACCCACTTTCGTTTCAGAAGTGAAACGGGCTTTTCAGGTCGTTATTGTCGATCGAACCAATTCAATGTGCGTTCGTTCTTTCTTATTGGGCATTTGTTAATATAAGTAGATTCTTATCAATCCTAGCAGCCTTTCATTCCTCATTGCTGTACATACAGTTCTTTCTGGCTATCTTTTTCCTCAATGATTGAAAACTTAAATCCCCAAATTCAAATTACAAATCAAATCAAATCGAAAAATCAGAATTCCTTAAACCCTATCATATTATATACCATTTCGAAGCTCTCGACGAGCGCAACTCAAATATGCTGTTCGTTTTTGCAATTGGATTTTGGTGTAACAACCCGCAAATCCGTACCCCTTGAGTCAACGCTATTCTACATTAATCAACTCAAGTTGAACAGAAATACGAACCATTTGGGTTAAAGAAGAAGAGGTGGAAGAAGAAAATAGAAAACAACATTAGAATCTATCCATCGCAGCGGAATAAAGTATAATAGATAAGAAATGATCTTTACACAAAATCATATATATATATATATGTTTATATATTACATCATCAGAGTACATCAATCACAGTTCAACATCAATAACATACAACTGGATACACAGCGGAATAATAATTGAGTACGAAAGTACGTATCGTCATCCAGCTCGTCTCCTAAGCTCCACAGCATCATATCCTGTATCCTATAATACTCGGTCTGACCCGAGCATTATAGTTAAATAGCACCTGAGTCAGTCTGGAATACCAGCGTGAGAAATCACACTCAAATTGATTATTAAAGTTTCAAAAATCCTTTGGAAAAACAAAAGCATCTCGTAAGACCACGCCACAAATAAACATGTCGGGTTTTTACCTTACGATAGCTAAAATAGTTTTATATTAAAATCCTCTCATATAATAATAGGGTCTATATACAAATACTTATTAAAATAGCCGTAATTGTTACATCTATTAAATTCCAGCTACTAGCCATAGGGTGGGTAATACAAACAAAACTCATAAAAGGTGCGTAGGGAGAATGGATTTCCAACTAATGACTAGGCACTGGGGTACCACCTGTCACAGTACCTGGTCTAGATCAGCGTACCGAGGAGCCAACGTAACTCCCCTACAACACAAGGCCGGGACTACCCCTTACTGGATAATCCCGAGTAAGATCACCTTACGGTTGTGATCAGCAACCGCACCACTAAGCCGAAATAAAAGGGACATCTAGACAGGGATGACCTTACCCTGAAGTGGGTGCTACCCATCTAGCCTTGCTGCATAATCCCTGATTTTCAGTCATTCCCGATTGATGAGGCTTGAGGCTAAGCGTTACCTTTTAGATTGTTTCACTTAGAATGCTCATCATCCACCTGACGATGTTCTGAAAGAATTCATCCATACAAGTCCGTCCCGGGTTCGAACGGAACCGAAGGCACTATTCCTACTACATCCATTTTGGAAATGTCCTCAGGATTAGTAGCGACTATCCCTTGCACTTCACCGCTCCATCTTCAACTCCAAACTCATTTTCCACGAAAACGTACAAACCGGATCGAAGTGGTTTTCGAGATATTAATCCTGATCCCGGTCTCTTCGAAACGATCAGCGCATTTGGCCAATATTGATAGTCGGTTATTTAACTATCAATTAACATTCACAACAACCATCCAACATAAATAACTTCACCAAATTATTTCTTAACTCAAATTATCTTCACAATATATATTTCCAATTTTCCACCTTTTAAAAACAGTTTCAAACCATACTCTTCTCATGGAATGAATTTCCAAATATTTATTTCCACTGGTAACAACCAAGCACAAAACTTAGATTTTTAAATTAATTTAAAACACTTTATTATAAATTATCCTTTAAAACGTTTAAATTTAAAATTACTCAAATACTTTATTAAAAATATATACTATATAAATATTTGAAAATAAGTTACTTTATAAAATATAAAACTAGATTTCTCTTTTAAAACAAATACTAAGTCACTTTTAAATAATTACTACCATAATAGGTTAAAAGAAAGTACTTACTTTAGAATTTAAATATTTTAGAAATAATAAAATTTTCAAATCTTTCTTTTTAAAACAACTTTAAAACTATTAACTTATATTTAAAAATTCACTTTGAAAACGTACTTGGTTATCCAAGGAGAACTTCCAACTTCAATAACTTAAATCAATTTCCCAAATTTATTTCCAATATCCTTTATTTGAAATAAATTTCTTTGCTTACTCAACTCATTTCAAAATTCATTAATTATAGACTTATTTATTATTATTATTATTATTATTATTATTATTTTTCGTTTGATTTTAAATCTTTTAACTGAAATATACAAATTTCAGATTTTTCCCAATTTCTTCTTTATTCTTTTCAAAATTTAAATCTTAAATTTAAAATAAATGCTTTGTTCTTTTAAATAATAACATTGAAGTTTAAAATTCGTTCACTTTCTATTTATTCAAAATTCCCTTCTCATATACAGAATTTATTAATTAGAATTTTAAAACCACTAATATTCTTATCCAGTTTATTTTAATTTATTTAAATTCTCTATAATTACTTCACCTTCAAATTCGCTTCCTTTTATTTTCAATAATTCAATTCTATAAATTTTGATAATTCAGTGAACCGAAATATATTCAAGCAACTATAGCATTCAATATTTCAATATAATTCATCACAGAATATCAAATAATCACAACTGAGAATATTAACTAATTGAAACAAATGTTGAGGAATCCAGTTGGATCCCTCCAACCTGTTTTCCTGCATCCACAGATGTTAGTACAACATAAAATATCAATTCCACTTCAAGGTGGAATATCACTGTATATGGGTTTTAAATATAAAATCAATCCGCTATTATGCGGTGCATAGGATCTCATCCGCTATATAATGCGGGAAATCAATCATTCCAAGATATATTATATACTACTATATATAATATTACACATCCAATCCAAACAATCAATCAACCAATTATTTAAATTTAACCATTTATATTTAAATAATTCAGATGAGTGAGATTAACTCACCTTTGCTTTCCTGTTTGCAATCCATTCAAAACTGGCTTGTTCCCTTGATTTTTAAACCTTGTATAACAATTCACGGTTTATTATCATTGAACCAATCAAACAATTATTCACCATTTATTTATTTTATTTAACTAATGATTAAATTTTAACCTTTGATTTAATTTAACCAAAGTAGTAAATTTTAAACTAATTTTTCCTTTCATAAATTACATAAAATAATTAAGCAAGTTAAGTGTGCACATAAGTATATAACTTTCTTTTCAAAATCTTATCTATAAAAATAATTTTTGATTAATAGGCTACAAAAAAATCAACAAATTAAACTCGGGTTTAGACTTGAGTAATATCAATTTAAAAATGCACAAACTAATTTACCACTTCATCACAATTTATTAATTTGTTAATATTCGTTTTAATATGATATTATAATAGATAAATCACTTTAATGGTTCTTTTAAAATTAAACAGCAAGAATAAAATGTATACGTGTATTTTATGTATAAATATACAGGAAGACATTTAAAATTATATTCATCTTTACTCTTATCATTTTCTGTTTCAACCCATATTGTTTAAATTTTCATTCATCTACAAATAAAATGTTATTACATCGGAATAAAGAAGGAAACAAACCTCATTGACGATCGCTCGAGCTGCCTCACCCCTTTCCTATCGCGACCGGACCTGGCGAACTACTGCTCACCCCTTCTTCGCACGCGACCCCGAAATCAACGCCCTTTAGCCATTGTGAGACCCTATTCGACTGAATCACAACTCAAAACCCTCAGCGCCGTGCCCTAACGCGAATCCACTCGCGCGACCTCCACCTGAACGACGCGGCCCCCACGTTGACGCTCGTCGAAACCCCTCGCGCATCACCTCAAGATTCCACACCATCGCGACACTCGGCTTCATGAGCGCCGCGCTCATGCTCACACGATTTCGGTCGCATACAATTCGAATTCGAGAAAGAATTGAAGAGGAAGGCGGCTGATTAAAATAGGAGACGACGCTTTCCCCCTCCTTTTTCGCTCGCCATTTTTTTTCCGAGCATCTTGATTGTTTACTGGAAAGGGAATCGTGTTTTGGAAGGATAAAAGGTCTCGTATCAAAAGAAAGGAGGATACAGAGTCGTGTTTGGGAAGCCAAAGGAAGCGTGCTCTGATAAACAAACAACAGTAATTTCGAAATGACAAGAAAAAGTTACGATATGAAATAATTCAACTGAGAATGGCCAGGATATAAATATTTTAAATTAAATTCAGATTCAAATTCAAATTCAAAAGCAACCTAAAATTCCAAACTCCTATCGAGGTATGCCACCAGGCGTTTATAATGTTATACCCCTATTCCGAACGCAATGGAAAAGGTTTTAAGTCCTAATTCGATCGTATGGAGAAGATAGCTTTTTGGATCAGTTATTATACTGAATTTCGATATAAATTTCAGCGTGTTTATATGTCGTACGGCCAAACGATCATCCCACACACTACGAAAATTGAAATCCGACGATAATATAATATTACAGATCTAATGGAAATGGGTTCGTCAAAATCCGAGACTATGCCTCGGAAGGCTATATTTTTAAAAGTCGATTTAAACGATAAATTTTCAAAACTTAACCAAACACCTCCAAATTCAATTTTAACAAATTTCCTATCTTCGGTATTATCAATATGAATTTTACAAGTCTTCAAATTATTTTTAGCAGGCTCAAAACTCAAGTCTTCATATTTTACCCAACTTCAAATTGTTTAATTCAATAATTTAATTATTAAATAAATAGTTATATTTACATTCAAATAAAGAAATTAACTTTAAATATTTAAAATCAATTAAAATTCCAATTTCAAATGCTTAAAAATTCTGGGTCGTCACATTTGATTTGTCCGGAATTGGCCTAATCATTCTCGGCCGTTCATTGGGTTGTGATCGACTTCAACGGATCGTGAATTCGTTGGTACTTGGTTGTGGAGAGGGCCAATGGTAGTTCATCCATGTAGGTGGCACGACGAATCAACGGCTGGATCGATGGCAAAAATTGATTTGGGTTTCATATACCCTGGCGATGGCTGTGTTTTCTTGGCTCGAGTCAATCATACGCGAGCTACAAGGGGGCGACCATCATGCGGCGCTCAAGCAAAGGTGGCGGCCCATTGGGTGGTGGCGCCAGGTAGGTTTTGGGCTAGGTTGATCATGGTTGTAGGCGACTGAACGATGAAGTTGATTGCATTTTTACCTGGCCTAGTTTTCGAAAAAGAGCGGTAGGATAGGTGATGTGTAAATGTATATTTATTTTATTTTATTTAAATGCTCTAACAATCATAACTTTTACGTACGAGGTCAGATTTACAAGCGGTTTTTTCATTGAGATCGTATCGAAATTTTGGCCATTATGAAAGTAGTTTGGATGAATTCCGAGACTTTTGAAATTTTGGTCTTTGTTTGGATTTCAAATTAATTTGAAATCAAAGCTGAATGTTTAACCCACTCACGACTACTAAATTATCTTATAGTTAAATTAAATTTATGATATGATTAGAAGTTGATTGACTACTGTTTGGTATATTCAAATCGTCATTCCAGTTAAATAAGAATTTATTGAATTTAATCTCCATTTAGTTTAATATAAAATCTAAATTGCTAGTTAATTCCCGTTATTGATAATCCGGCACTTGTTATTGTTTATTGATTGGTTTGAATGATGAGTGTGATGGATGTTGATTGTTTATATTGGATGACTGGATGTTATATTTTTATATTGTTATAACAATACAAGTTTTCTATGGGTTGAAACGATACATACCCGAACGATGTGATAGATTAGAGGAAATCATTATGGGTTGAAATGACAAACCCGAGCGATTTCATGGATTCGTAATTAAAATCGAGATTGCAGGTTGAAATGATATATATCCGTAAATATAAAATAATTACGGATTGAATTGATAAATATCTGTATCACTTGACCATAAGGTAGAGAATTATATACGGACACCGGATTGGTTAAATTAAACGATTTTAAATGCTTAAAAATTTGAATTCAGTTAAGTGATATTTTGAGATAAAATTTGATTTACATAAAATGAATTATTTACGATATCCAAGCTTTAAAAGTTTAAATTGGAATTGATTTAATGCATCATTTAAAGAACTAAAATGGAAATTTCAAAGTTGGATTTTTGAAGTATAAATGAAATTTGTTGAAATTGAGTTATTGAAATTGTTTGAATATAACTTTGGAATCTGTTTTATTTGAAGTGGTTTAAATTGATAATTCAAACATGGATTTGCAATCGATATTGATTAAATGGTTTAATGAGAATCTAAATTTAAAACCAGTTTTAGTTAGTTGAATTGAAAGCTGGACAAGGTCCAGATGTGTTGAAATGAAAGAATTGGTTTAATTTTGATAGAAATTCCAAACTAATTATTTTAATATAAATTGTTTAAAGATTTATTATTTTAAAATCCTTATTTTAAGGTTTTCAAACTACTAAAATAAATTAAATCTATTTTCTACTATTATAAACTATTTTTAATCTATATAAACTATTTTAATCTATTTGAACTATTTTAAATCCATTTAATCTATTTAAACCATTTTAAATTCTATGTAAACTATTTCAAATCTGTTTAAACTATCTTAAATCTATTTTAAACTATTTTGAAGGATTTAAACTATTTAAAAATTTATTTTAAATTATGCTAAATTATTTAAACTATGTATAACTATCTAAACTATTTTCTAAATTTCAGACTGTGTAAAGTGGAAGTGTTTATATTTAAATCCTTTATTTAAAAGAGAATATGGTTAAATGATGTTATAACCTAAGTTGGGATTTGAAATGATATTTTCTAGTGAAATGACATATTTGAGTAAATATGATGATTTGAAGTGAGGATGTAACCTATTTTGTGAACGTGATTTCGAAAGTGATTTTGAGAATATGATATTTGATATCAATTATGAATCGATTTTGGAAATGTAAAAGAACCATCTACAGTGAAATAATTGTTTGGTTATTAAAGAGACCGGGATCGAATATTATCTTGCTCTCTACCAATACCGAAACCACTTTAACAACTAAGTACGCGGTGGAGATTCCAGAATGAAGTATGATGGTTTGGTGAACGATTATGTATCACGTATCTACGTAGCCTTGACTCCCGTGAGTCAGCTTGATGAGGCTAAAACAGGAGCCATAGCGGACCAAGTGAGGTCGCATCTCCAATCAGACACATTTCTTCAATACCATATTATGACTTTACGATTGATTTGGTGGCCACGCCTTGATTTGATTTGGAAGTGTGTTTCGAGGTGGGGGGTAGTAATTGCTATGCGTTACCACCAGTACGAGAGTGCAAATGGTAGAATCCTACCCTGGCATTGCCTCACGAGCCGTGTCACATACCTTATCGCGCCTTCTACGAGTTTGATTTGTGTCGTGCCTATGGAGTGCTCCCTGATAGCCCACCAGTTTACGGTGGAGTTTACAGTATCTGTATCGACTGAAATTGTATAAAATGTGTTAAGGGGGATATGGATAATGCCTTAAGGCTATTTTAATACTTTACTTTACTGTAGACATTATTATAATAGCGTATTGTACTATGTATATAGATAGTTTAACGAATCCTTAGGAGATGGAGATCCGAAACATCTCTTAAGTTATTGCATGCACGTTAGACACTGGATATGAGATGTCGAACCCCGTAAACATCTCTGACGCCGTTACACTCATATTTATTTACTATTGATTTAACTTACACAAGGTCTTTTAGTTCTGACTCGAATGTTTTATCTTTTCAACTCGATTGGGTCAGTCTGAACTTTTTAGTGTATCGAAGGCTGCTTTTGAAAGACAAAGATTTTCTACTATTATTATTTATTAAATTTATACCACTTCATCATGTTGTTCCACTGCAATGTTATTTATTTCTGTTGTATGTAACTCTGATTTGTATTATAAAAGTTTAATTAATTGATATTTATAAAACAGCTTAATGAACTGGTTATTTGATTATTATATTTTGCCATTCGCTGTGAGATTCTATGTTTGTTTTTTTTCCTCTGCATTTTCTTATTTACCCTAAACAATCCTCCCTTTTGAATGATTTAAGTCTGACGTGTGTGGTTTATTGTAACGTCCCGCCTTTTCGCACACTTTAAACCGACACACGTGCCAATTCAAAACATAACGGAAGGGCGGATTGTTATGGGGTAAATAAGAAAAACAGAGAAGAAATAAAAACAAAATAGAATCTCACAGCGGAAGGATAAAATATAATAATAAATATACAGTTCATAAATGGTTTACAAAACACTTGTTATTCTTTACACAATAAATATCAGAGTTACACATACCAATACAATCAATGCAGCGGAACAGTATGAGTGTGGTGCAATACTATAAATAATAATAATACGGATTCTTCGTCTTCGTCCTCCAAAGCTAAAGTCTTCGATCCTGAAACGCTCGGACTGACCCGAGCGAATTTGAAAAGACAAAAACACTCGAGTCAGACTAAAAGATCTTATGTGAGTTAAATTAACAGAAATAAATATGAGTATAGTAACTCAAGAGATATTCGGGATTTACATCTCCTAAGGATCCGTTAAACTATTTACTATGTAGTATATTGCGCTATTATAATAGTGTCTATTTATAAAATAAACTTACTTTTAAATTGCGTTAAGGCTTTACATTTTTCACCTTAACACAAATAATGCCAATAGTCTATACAGTACCGTAATACCTCCTGATCGGGAAGCTACCAGAGGGTACTCCATAGGTACGACACAAATAGAAACTCGTAGTAAAGGCTCGGTATGGTAGGTGACACGGCACAACTAGGCAATGCCAGGGTAGATATACCAATTGCTATCCAGGCTGGTGGAAACGCGTAGCCGCAGTTACCGCCCACCTCGGACTAACTCCCCAAAATCAAAATATAGAAGTGGCCACTGAATCAATCCAAAATCAAAGTATAATATCGAAGAGGAGGGTCCGATCAGAGGAATGACCTCATTGGCCTGAGAATCGCTCCTGTTTTAGCCACCTTATGCCAACTCACGGGAGTCGGGTCCACGTATTTACCTTACAGGACACGTCGCCACCACCTACTTCATTCTGGAATCTCCACAGCGTACACGGTTAGTCAAAGTGGTTTTCGATATCGACAGAGAGTATGTCCATATCCGATCCCGGTCTCTTTGCCAACCCATCGTTGTTATAACACCGTGGTCATTTAAAAATAGGTTATACTTTAAAAAATCAGAATAAACATTCCATTTCATAACCATGAATACGATGTCATTTCAAAACCCAAAACCATATTTTATCACTTATCCCAAATATAATTCTTTTCCAAAATCAAAATGCTTTAACTTCATAACGTCTGAAAATCAAATATTTTCAAAGCATAATATTTTGAAAATCATAATTTAAAACCATAACTTCTAAAACTTGAATGGTTTGGACATTCAACGGTATATGAATTAAATGGTTTAACTTAAATGTTACTTTGTAAAGAAAATAGTTCTCATGGCTTTACAAATACGTTTCTTTATTAAAGTCTAAACCAAAATTTATATTATCTCTCCCAAGTTCCAAAACCACTTCAACTTATTTATATATACGTATATCCATTTTGAGTATCAATATTTCAAACTAAAGTTGGATTTTATGCTTTCAACAAATCAATTGTTCTATTAATTAGTCTTGAATATTCATATAAAATCCATAAATAATAAGACTTCAATTTATAGTAATAAAATATATATATTTTTCCCAATTCAAATTATACTAGAATATTCATTTCAATTTATTTTGGGAAAAATCCAATTATAAATATCATATCTTAAAATTTCCAAACTTAACATTTAAACATATGATATAAATTATTAAACTCAATTTTCTTAATTTTCTTCCATTTTTAAATAAAGATTTTTATACACCTTTTAATTTCAAAATTTTCAACTTCATATGTATATATATGGAAGAATAATATTTATACAATATAAAATTTAAGATTATTATAAACCGTATTCCATCCAAACCATAGAAATCTCATTTAAATAGTTATATATAGACCGCGGTGCCTATATAAAATTTTCTATCCTATGGTCAAGTGATACGGATATTTATCATTTCAATCCGCAATTTAAAAGATATAAAATTTTGCGGTTATATATCATTTCAAACCACAATCCCGAATGAAATGAAATATGCATGATAATTTGCAATTTAATGATATACAATAAACATCCATTCATCAACATCATCCATCATCCAAATCGCAATCATCAATCAATATCAATCAATAACAATATTATTTTTGGTACTACATAACAGGTAATACTGGCAATTTTATTCAAATTAAATTTAACAGCTATTAATCTACAGTCTATATTCAGAAATAAATTATATAACTGTTAACTAGCAGTTCATATACAAACAAATAAATTTTAACTGTAAATTTATACGCAATAAATTAATTAAATTAACAGTTAAATTAAATAAATGCAATTCAACAGATATGAATAAAATAAACATGCCAAATACTCATAAATAAATTTCTATTCATTTCTAAAATTAATTTAAACAAACATAAAAGCTTCTAGTAGTTGTGAGTGGGTTAAAACACTCACCTTTTGAATTTAAATCGAATTTAAATTCGATTTAAACCCAAAAATTCGCCCTTCTCGGAATTCGTCCAAACCTGCGTCATCAAGTCCGGAATTAAATTACGATCAAATATATGTGCCACGTCACTCCTTCTATTCCCAGAAACGCACGCGGCCCCCTTCCAGAAACCTTAATCGAAGATCTACGACGATCTAACCGTTGAATCGACACAAAAACCTTATATATGCGATCCCCATCGTCCACTCTACAAAACCCAGAAAAGGTTTGACGATCCGACGAAGTTTGCGACGACGATGATGAATGGTCACGGGCTGTTTGAATTAATTCTGGTCAAACGAATGTTCAAAACAGAAAACGAATTGCACCAGTAGATTACGTGCCTCAAGAACATTAACATATATTTTTGTGGAATTTTTCTGAAGTGTTTGCATTTTCACTGAAATTTGGATTGGGGTAGATCTAGGTTGCATTCATTTGAGGAGGAGAAGGAGATGAAGAAATGAACGTACAGTGAAAGGGAAAATAAAATGGGGCTAGGGTTTATAATAGGTTATATATAGACAAGGCTGAAAAATAATAGATGAATCAGATTGGATCTAAACATAAGTTTAAATTTAGGCATAAACATATATGTAATAAAGTAGCATTAAATTTTGAAACGTGAATTGATTTAATTGGAAATAAATTACCCAAATGTTCTTATTCCATCAAATTTTATTTACTGAAGGTTGCACTTAATCTACTTTATACATCTTGCCCCTTTTGTCTTTAAATCAATAAATCTTATATAGTATATAGATTTGTCATAAATTTTATCTATTCTTCCTTTTTAGGAAATGTTCTATATATTAGATTTCATTTATATGCAATAAATCATACTATCGTAGTTATATCCAATTAAATAAATAAATGTTGATTCCTACTCTTTTTATCCAACAATTGTTTACGTTTTATTCCATAAATACTTCTACACACATCCTGGATTTTGTGTAAATGGTTGTAACGTTAAATCTTGTCTACTTCCCATTTTATATTTAAGGTTTCTAAAACCGATTAATATTATTCCCTAGTCCAAACACCCTTTTGCCCAATTTATATTAACATATCCTTAAATTATTGCAATTGATTATCTAACATACAACTGAATCTATTTCTAAATTTTCATAATTCATTAACACCTTACAAAAGTTTACAAATACAGGGCTTGTATCGGATAAAACTTATTTTCATTGATGAATTCAATACTTGCCTTTATTTTATTTATTTCCAACTTAATATCCAATCGCAACAATTTCCACTATTACACTTATTAATTTCAATACATAATTCAATTTTAATAAATTCAACATTATAAGTCTGATTAAATTTATTAAATTCACTTTCTTTCTATTATTCAAGGTTATTGATGTCAATTTAATGAAACTAACATTGGCTCAATATCTATACATTAAAAATCTCAATTCTAAACTTAGATCTCAACTTATGAAATAGTTAAATAATAAATTCCAGCTAAATCTACATCTTCCTACTATCTAAATATTTAGAAAAATTACTTACCACTTTTTATTGTAAATTTCTAAACTAGAAGATTTGTGTCATTTCTAGCCCTCTGGATATTTTATATTAACTAAAAGCAAATTTACATATAATTTCCATCGTCAATTATTTTAGTGAATAAATCTTCAAAGGTTACTGCAATTAATCCCCTAAATTGCAATAAATTCTAATAAATTTGACTCTATTTGATTACAACTCACAAATAAATCAATTATTCCCCAACTACAAAGTTACCGTTTCTTATATATATATATCACTACAGTAATACTTCCAAATGTTCATCTTTTGTTTGCATAAATTACTGTATTCAATTGAATTGTAATATTGTTAACTTACACATAAATAAAACTTAACAACTAATAGAATAAATAACTTACAAAATTTGTTAAATATATTTTATAAGTCTACACTTAATTATTATCTTACAATACGTTTTTACGTTACTATAAAATTTACACTCTTCCGTTACCATATTAATAATTACTAAAGTAACGTTCATTCTTAATAACAACGTTATACTATTCAACATATAAAAGGACTCCATTCCCCAAATACATTCATTTATATTTATTCCCTTAAAGTTCTCCTTTATTGACTAGACACATTAATTTAGATTCATTTACATCGAATGCCCTTCTTAGCTATATACTCAATACATGTTAAATCTACATAATTTTTACCCTTTTATTCAAATTCACTTATACCATCAATAACAAAATGTTGCCCTAAATTTAGATTCAATTATATACGTTAGATAAATGGGTAAACTTTTGTAATTATCCCATATATGAAAATATTTTTATGCATACATTTCCACTTACTTACTATGCATTCATTTATTAAATTACTAATTGCCTTAGTCAACTTATCCCCTATTTACTACCAAATTTCAAATTTAATTATAGCTTATCAATACATAAAATTTACATAGGCGAAACAAATTTTATTACTATCTTAAGTCCATTTATTATTGACAACATTCATTAAATCTCCTTATCAACACTTATTGCATTGATTTATTCAGCGGTTACTATCCATTTACAATCCAATGTAAGTCTTCCACTATTTATTTTATATTAAATGAATTCCATTCTACTTAATCTTTTTTATTGATATTCACTAATTCAACCCTTATATCAGTTTCTTATATTTAACTTTAAATCAAATTCTGACAATCTACATTATCCAAATCTATTGTCATAAAATTTTATTGTTACACTAAATTACAACTACTATACCAAATTTCTACATTTATTCTCAATTAGATTAGAAATTATATTAATTCAATTCATTTAATATTATTAATTTAACGGGTCGTTACAATCTCCCCCACTCAAAACTTTTCGTCCCCGAAAAGGAAAAAGAAGGGAGAAGGAAGAATAAACAGTACATCTTATTTCAAATATTAACTTATAAACAATAATTTACTGGATTAATTTCCTTTAATGAAATATACCCGTTTATAATCATTACAACCTTTTATACTTAAATCATTAAAGTTTGGAAAATATTCAACAAAATTCTAAGTCCAAAATTTACGAAAATTTTTGGCAGAGTCTCCTTTGTACGGTGAGGCTCGGGAGAAAATATAATATCAAAATATACAAACATATTACATATATTATCAAAATATTATATCCCAACACGGGAAAAATAGCGCTTTAAACGTAATCCGAAAACGTACCTATTTGTCGGGCAATATACGCATATTATTTTGGAACCAAAAGCAGTAGCAGTTGCTTCCATCACCTGTATTCACTTATAAAATCTAAAAGGTTAAATATTTATTTTAAAGTGAACTATTCAAGTGGATTCAATCATTAATCAACCAAACAATTCAACAACCATCAACCTTACAAACAACATACATACACAAACAAAGCAACCATTTAATCCATCAAACAAATAGTTGTTTGGGTTCAAACTTGAAATTTGTATGAAATGAAATTAACTATCAAGTGCATCCTTTACTCAACAGTCTTAGATGGAACAAAGATAGATACTTATTCATTTAACCACTTCAAATTTCTTACCCAACAACATAAATCAAACAACACAATTCAAACCAACGCCCAAATTTATTTATTATACATTTATCTCATGCTTCAATGGTTTGATTTTCTTTCTTTCATTTATGGAGTGATTTCTTTATTTCTTACAAATTTTCATGTTCCATTTATCACAAAATTCATTATATTTGTATTCCAATTTATTTACTAAAGTTTCTATCATCTATTTATACTACTTACCTTTACTTATAGTAAAATTTCCAATTTAACTTAAGTCTACACAATTAATTATCATTAATAATAGCAAATTAATAGAATACCTTTATTACCTTACTCTTCACTAGTAAGATTTCCCCTTACATTTTCCTACTAACATTTGCAACTTTTTATTATATGGTAAGTTATGTATGTTTTAAGAATGTAAGTGAAAATTTACAAGTTTCTTCTCCATTCCTTTAATTAATATATATTTGTTTTATAAATTACAATTTCAACTTACCTTTAATCTCATTCATTTATTTAATGTTGAAGTTTCCATTATATTTAATTATAGTAACCCTCTACTTACACTTAATTTATTAACCTTATAACTTGCATTCCTATAAGTGAAAGATTTTACTCATTCATTAACTATGGATTGCAGTCATTTGTATTTTTCCTACTTTCTATTATATTAGAATAGGGGAAATTAAGGCGTACTTAAGTTAATAACCCTACAATCAAACTTTATAAATTAAGGAATTTCATTTTTACTTTCTTACGGTTAAAATCACCTATTAATAATACAACCTTTAATTTTAGTAAAATTCCAATCATCACTTAAGTTAATACCATTAAATTCTTATTTATAACAGTAATTTATTGAATACTTCATTATTTCCAAAAATTCTACTTGCATAATATTCTATTCCACTCTTAATTTACATTTCAACTTTTGATACTTGGTAAGTTATTTATGTTAAAGAAAAAGCAAAAGAACTTATACAAGTTAAATCTCAACCCTTTTAATTCATTGATTACTTAACCTTTATTTCACTAACCTAATTTTTTTTACAACTAATTAATGGAAATTCAAGAATTAATACCGGGTCAAATTCCAAAATTACTTTAAAATAATAGATAATTAATTTCTTACAACTTTTATATCTCTAATTACCTTTTAACAATTAAAATTTTAAATAATTTCAAAACAAATCTGCAGTAGAATTTACTACAGTGGCCTTTCCCTTCGAAACTCGAAAATGAAAGTCGATGATGCGGCCGTCATCACCGAAATTATTTTCCAGCGACAGAGAGGAAAGTACAAACTTATTTTCTTCAAAATCCTCTTTAAACCAATTCCTTCGAATTATACTAAATATTTATATAAGAAAATATTTATAAACCAAATCATTATATTTCATAAATCCTTTGAAAGAAGATTTCAAAAATCCCGGACTTAAGTTCTAAAATCTCCAATTTGATTTATTAAAATTCAACTTAGCTTTAATCCATTACAAATATTTTTATTACCTAACACCCAACTATAGCAACCAAAATATATCTTTATAAAAATATTTTTATATATAGAAAATATAATAGGCAAAATTATTTCATTCACCTATATTAAAAACAAATATTATGTCGGTCTGTCCTATTAAGTGTTTAGAAATCCCTATTGATGACATAGCGTCCCATGCATCAACCAGAATTTATAAATACAAAGCGGAACAGATTAACACAATATCAAAATCCTTTATTAATACTAACAAATACGCTCTCTCATATATATATATATACACTCAGCGACTCCCATAGGGTATTACTACCCTATTTACAAAGAGTCAAACCCCACAGAGCCAAAGTTTATCGCTAAACCAAAGCTCTGATACCAACTGTAACGTCCCGCCTTTTCGCACACTTTAAACCGACACACGTGCCAATTCAAAACATAACGGAAGGGCGGATTGTTATGGGGTAAATAAGTAAAACAGAGAAGAAATAAAAACAAAATAGAATCTCACAGCGGAAGGATAAAATATAATAATAAATATACAGTTCATAAATGGTTTACAAAACACTTGTTATTCTTTACACAATAAATATCAGAGTTACACATACCAATACAATCAATGCAGCGGAACAGTATGAGTGTGGTGCAATACTATAAACAATAATAATACGGATTCTTCGTCTTCGTCCTCCAAAGCTAAAGTCTTCGATCCTAAAACGCTCGGACTGACCCGAGAATTTGAAAAGACAAAAACACTCGAGTCAGACTAAAAGATCTTATGTGAGTTAAATTAACAGAAATAAATATGAGTACAGTAACTCAAGAGATATTCGGGATTTACATCTCCTAAGGATCCGTTAAACTATTTACTATGTAGTATATTGCACTATTATAATAGTGTCTATTTATAAAATAAACTTACTTTTAAATTGCGTTAAGGCTTTACATTTTTCACCTTAACACAAATAATGCCAATAGTCTATACAGTACCGTAATACCTCCTGATCGGGAAGCTACCAGAGGGTACTCCATAGGTACGACACAAATAGAAACTCGTAGTAAAGGCTCGGTATGGTAGGTGACACGGCACAACTAGGCAATGCCAGGGTAGATATACCAATTGCTATCCAGGCTGGTGGAAACGCGTAGCCGCAGTTACCGCCCACCTCGGACTAACTCCCCAAAATCAAAATATAGAAGTGGCCACTGAATCAATCCAAAATCAAAGTATAATATCGAAGAGGAGGGTCCAATCAGAGGAATGACCTCATTGGCCTGAGAATCGCTCCTGTTTTAGCCACCTTATGCCAACTCACGGGAGTCGGGTCCACGTATTTACCTTACAGGACACGTCGCCACCACCTACTTCATTCTGGAATCTCCACCGCGTACACGGTTAGTCAAAGTGGTTTTCGGTATCGACAGAGAGTATGTCCATATCCGATCCCGGTCTCTTTGCCAACCCATCATTATTATAACACCGCGGTCATTTAAAAATAGGTTATACTTTAAAAAATCAGAATAAACATTCCATTTCATAACCATGAATACGATGTCATTTCAAAACCCAAAACCATATTTTATCACTTATCCCAAATATAATTCTTTTCCAAAATCAAAATGCTTTAACTTCATAACGTCTGAAAATCAAATATTTTCAAAGCATAATATTTTGAAAATCATAATTTAAAACCATAACTTCTAAAACTTGAATGGTTTGGACATTCAACGGTATATGAATTAAATGGTTTAACTTAAATGTTACTTCGTAAAGAAAATAGTTCTCATGGCTTTACAAATACATTTCTTTATTAAAGTCTAAACCAAAATTTATATTATCTCTCTCAAGTTCCAAAACCACTTCAACTTATTTATATATACGTATATCCATTTTGAGTATCAATATTTCAAACTAAAGTTGGATTTTATGCTTTCAACAAATCAATTGTTCTATTAATTAGTCTTGAATATTCATATAAAATCCATAAATAATAAGACTTCAATTTCTAGTAATAAAATATATATATTTTTCCTAATTCAAATTATACTAAAATATTCATTTCAATTTATTTTGGGAAAAATCCAATTATAAATATCATATCTTAAAATTTTCAAACTTAACATTTAAACATATGATATAAATTATTAAACTCCATTTTCTTAATTTTCTTCCATTTTTAAATAAAGATTTTTATACACCTTTTAATTTCAAAATTTTCAACTTCATATGTATATATATGGAAGAATAATATTTATACAATATAAAATTTAAGATTATTATAAACCGTATTCCATCCAAACCATAGAAATCTCATTTAAATAGTTATATATAGACCGCGGTGCCTGTATAAAATTTTCTATCCTATGGTCAAGTGATACGGATATTTATCATTTCAATCCGCAATTTAAAAGATATAAAATTTTGCGGTTATATATCATTTCAAACCACAATCTCGAATGAAATGAAATATGCATGATAATTTGCAATTTAATGATATACAATAAACATCCATTCATCAACATCATCCATCATCCAAATCGCAATCATCAATCAATATCAATCAATAACAATATTATTTTTGGTACTACATAACAGGTAATACTGGCAATTTTATTCAAATTAAATTTAACAGCTATTAATCTACAGTCTATATTCAGAAATAAATTATATAACTGTTAACTAGCAGTTCATATACAAACAAATAAATTTTAACTGTAAATTTATACGCAATAAATTAATTAAATTAACAGTTAAATTAAATAAATGCAATTCAACAGATATGAATAAAATAAACATGCCAAATACTCATAAATAAATTTCTATTCATTTCTAAAATTAATTTAAACAAACATAAAAGCTTCTAGTAGTTGTGAGTGGGTTAAAACACTCACCTTTTGAATTTAAATCGAATTTAAATTCGATTTAAACCCAAAAATTCGCCCTTCTCGGAATTCGTCCAAACCAGCGTCATCAAGTCCGGAATTAAATTACGATCAAATATATGTGCCACGTCACTCCTTCTATTCCCAGAAACGCACGCGACCCCCTTCCAGAAACCCTAATCGAAGATCTACGACGATCTAACCGTTGAATCGACACAAAAACCATATAGATGCGATCCCCATCGTCCACTCTACAAAACCCAGAAAAGGTTTGACGATCCGACGAAGTTTGCGACGACGATGATGAATGGTCACGGACTGTTTGAATTAATTCTGGTCAAACGAATGTCCAAAACAGAAAACGAATTGTACCAGTAGATTACGTGCCTCGAGAACATTAACATATATTTTTGTGGAATTTTTCTGAAGTGTTTGCATTTTCACTGAAATTTGGATTGGGGTAGATCTAGGTTGCATTCATTTGAGGAGGAGAAGGAGATGAAGAAATGAACGTACAGCGAAAGGGAAAATAAAATGGGGCTAGGGTTTATAACAGGTTATATATAGACAAGGCTGAAAAATAATAGATGAATCGGATTGGATCTAAACATAAGTTTAAATTTAGGCATAAACATATATGTAATAAAGTAGCATTAAATTTTGAAACGTGAATTGATTTAATTGGAAATAAATTACCCAAATGTTCTTATTCCATCAAATTTTATTTACTGAAGGTTGCACTTAATCTACTTTATACATCTTGCCCCTTTTGTCTTTAAATCAATAAATCTTATATAGTATATAGATTTATCATAAATTTTATCTATTCTTCCTTTTTAGGAAATGTTCTATATATTAGATTTCATTTATATGCAATAAATCATACTATCGTAGTTATATCCAATTAAATAAATAAATGTTGATTCCTACTCTTTTTATCCAACAATTGTTTACGTTTTATTCCATAAATACTTCTACACACATCCTGGATTTTGTGTAAATGGTTGTAACGTTAAATCTTGTCCACTTCCCATTTTATATTTAAGGTTTCTAAAACCGATTAATATTATTCCCTAGTCCAAACACCCTTTTGCCCAATTTATATTAACATATCCTTAAATTATTGCAATTGATTATCTAACATACAACTGAATCTATTTCTAAATTTTCATAATTCATTAACACCTTACAAAAGTTTACAAATACAGGGCTTGTATCGGATAAAACTTATTTTCATTGATGAATTCAATACTTGCCTTTATTTTATTTATTTCCAACTTAATATCCAATCGCAACAATTTCCACTATTACACTTATTAATTTCAATACATAATTCAATTTTAATAAATTCAACATTATAAGTCTGATTAAATTTATTAAATTCACTTTCTTTCTATTATTCAAGGTTATTGATGTCAATTTAATGAAACTAACATTGGCTCAATATCTATACATTAAAAATCTCAATTCTAAACTTAGATCTCAACTTATGAAATAGTTAAATAATAAATTCCAGCTAAATCTACATCTTCCTACTATCTAAATATTTAGAAAAATTACTTACCACTTTTTATTGTAAATTTCTAAACTAGAAGATTTGTGTCATTTCTAGCCCTCTGGATATTTTATATTAACTAAAAGCAAATTTACATATAATTTCCATCGTCAATTATTTTAGTGAATAAATCTTCAAAGGTTACTGCAATTAATCCCCTAAATTGCAATAAATTCTAATAAATTTGACTCTATTTGATTACAACTCACAAATAAATCAATTATTCCCCAACTACAAAGTTACCGTTTCTTATATATATATATCACTACAGTAATACTTCCAAATGTTCATCTTTTGTTTGCATAAATTACTGTATTCAATTGAATTGTAATATTGTTAACTTACACATAAATAAAACTTAACAACTAATAGAATAAATAACTTACAAAATTTGTTAAATATATTTTATAAGTCTACACTTAATTATTATCTTACAATACGTTTTTACGTTACTATAAAATTTACACTCTTCCGTTACCATATTAATAATTACTAAAGTAACGTTCATTCTTAATAACAACGTTATACTATTCAACATATAAAAGGACTCCATTCCCCAAATACATTCATTTATATTTATTCCCTTAAAGTTCTCCTTTATTGACTAGACACATTAATTTAGATTCATTTACATCGAATGCCCTTCTTAGCTATATACTCAATACATGTTAAATCTACATAATTTTTACCCTTTTATTCAAATTCACTTATACCATCAATAACAAAATGTTGCCCTAAATTTAGATTCAATTATATACGTTAGATAAATGGGTAAACTTTTGTAATTATCCCATATATGAAAATATTTTTATGCATACATTTCCACTTACTTACTATGCATTCATTTATTAAATTACTAATTGCCTTAGTCAACTTATCCCCTATTTACTACCAAATTTCAAATTTAATTATAGCTTATCAATACATAAAATTTACATAGGCGAAATAAATTTTATTACTATCTTAAGTCCATTTATTATTGACAACATTCATTAAATCTCCTTATCAACACTTATTGCATTGATTTATTCAGCGGTCACCTTTTATTTAGTTACTATCCATTTACAATCCAATGTAAGTCTTACACTATTTATTTTATATTAAATGAATTCCATTCTACTTAATCTTTTTATTGATATTCACTAATTCAACCCTTATATCAGTTTCTTATATTTAACTTTAAATCAAATTCTGACAATCTACATTATCCAAATCTATTGTCATAAAATTTTATTGTTACACTAAATTACAACTACTATACCAAATTTCTACATTTATTCTCAATTAGATTAGAAATTATATTAATTCAATTCATTTAATATTATTAATTTAACGGGTCGTTACAATCTCCCCCACTCAAAACTTTTCGTCCCCGAAAAGGAAAAAGAAGGGAGAAGGAAGAATAAACAGTACATCTTATTTCAAATATTAACTTATAAACAATAATTTACTGGATTAATTTCCTTTAATGAAATATACCCGTTTATAATCATTACAACCTTTTATACTTAAATCATTAAAGTTTGGAAAATATTCAACAAAATTCTAAGTCCAAAATTTACGAAAATTTTTGGCAGAGTCTCCTTTGTACGGTGAGGCTCGGGAGAAAATATAATATCAAAATATACAAACATATTACATATATTATCAAAATATTATATCCCAACACGGGAAAAATAGCGCTTTAAACGTAATCCGAAAACGTACCTATTTGTCGGGCAATATACGCATATTATTTTGGAACCAAAAGCAGTAGCAGTTGCTTCCATCACCTGTATTCACTTATAAAATCTAAAAGGTTAAATATTTATTTTAAAGTGAACTATTCAAGTGGATTCAATCATTAATCAACCAAACAATTCAACAACCATCAACCTTACAAACAACATACATACACAAACAAAGCAACCATTTAATCCATCAAACAAATAGTTGTTTGGGTTCAAACTTGAAATTTGTATGAAATGAAATTAACTATCAAGTGCATCCTTTACTCAACAGTCTTAGATGGAACAAAGATAGATACTTATTCATTTAACCACTTCAAATTTCTTACCCAACAACATAAATCAAACAACACAATTCAAACCAACGCCCAAATTTATTTATTATACATTTATCTCATGCTTCAATGGTTTGATTTTCTTTCTTTCATTTATGGAGTGATTTCTTTATTTCTTACAAATTTTCATTTTCCATTTATCACAAAATTCATTATATTTGTATTCCAATTTATTTACTAAAGTTTCTATCATCTATTTATACTACTTACCTTTACTTATAGTAAAATTTCCAATTTAACTTAAGTCTACACAATTAATTCTCATTAATAATAGCAAATTAATAGAATACCTTTATTACCTTACTCTTCACTAGTAAGATTTCCCCTTACATTTTCCTACTAACATTTGCAACTTTTTATTATATGGTAAGTTATGTATGTTTTAAGAATGTAAGTGAAAATTTACAAGTTTCTTCTCCATTCCTTTAATTAATATATATTTGTTTTATAAATTACAATTTCAACTTACCTTTAATCTCATTCATTTATTTAATGTTGAAGTTTCCATTATATTTAATTATAGTAACCCTCTACTTACACTTAATTTATTAACCTTATAACTTGCATTCCTATAAGTGAAAGATTTTACTCATTCATTAACTATGGATTGCAGTCATTTGTATTTTTCCTACTTTCTATTATATTAGAATAGGGGAAATTAAGGCGTACTTAAGTTAATAACCCTACAATCAAACTTTATAAATTAAGGAATTTCATTTTTACTTTCTTACGGTTAAAATCACCTATTAATAATACAACCTTTAATTTTAGTAAAATTCCAATCATCACTTAAGTTAATACCATTAAATTCTTATTTATAACAGTAATTTATTGAATACTTCATTATTTCCAAAAATTCTACTTGCATAATATTCTATTCCACTCTTAATTTACATTTCAACTTTTGATACTTGGTAAGTTATTTATGTTAAAGAAAAAGCAAAAGAACTTATACAAGTTAAATCTCAACCCTTTTAATTCATTGATTACTTAACCTTTATTTCACTAACCTAATTTTTTTTACAACTAATTAATGGAAATTCAAGAATTAATACCGGGTCAAATTCCAAAATTACTTTAAAATAATAGATAATTAATTTCTTACAACTTTTATATCTCTAATTACCTTTTAACAATTAAAATTTTAAATAATTTCAAAACAAATCTGCAGTAGAATTTACTACAGTGGCCTTTCCCTTCGAAACTCGAAAATGAAAGTCGATGATGCGGCCGTCATCACCGAAATTATTTTCCAGCGACAGAGAGGAAAGTACAAACTTATTTTCTTCAAAATCCTCTTTAAACCAATTCCTTCGAATTATACTAAATATTTATATAAGAAAATATTTATAAACCAAATCATTATATTTCATAAATCCTTTGAAAGAAGATTTCAAAAATCCCGGACTTAAGTTCTAAAATCTCCAATTTGATTTATTAAAATTCAACTTAGCTTTAATCCATTACAAATATTTTTATTACCTAACACCCAACTATAGCAACCAAAATATATCTTTATAAAAATATTTTTATATATAGAAAATATAATAGGCAAAATTATTTCATTCACCTATATTAAAAACAAATATTATGTCGGTCTGTCCTATTAAGTGTTTAGAAATCCCTATTGATGACATAGCGTCCCATGCATCAACCAGAATTTATAAATACAAAGCGGAACAGATTAACACAATATCAAAATCCTTTATTAATACTAACAAATACGCTCTCTCATATATATATACACTCAGCGACTCCCATAGGGTATTACTACCCTATTTACAAAGAGTCAAACCCCACAGAGCCAAAGTTTATCGCTAAACCAAAGCTCTGATACCAACTGTAACGTCCCGCCTTTTCGCACACTTTAAACTGACACACGTGCCAATTCAAAACATAACGGAAGGGCGGATTGTTATGGGGTAAATAAGTAAAACAGAGAAGAAATAAAAACAAAATAGAATCTCACAGCGGAAGGATAAAATATAATAATAAATATACAGTTCATAAATGGTTTACAAAACACTTGTTATTCTTTACACAATAAATATCAGAGTTACACATACCAATACAATCAATGCAGCGGAACAGTATGAGTGTGGTGCAATACTATAAACAATAATAATACGGATTCTTCGTCTTCGTCCTCCAAAGCTAAAGTCTTCGATCCTAAAACGCTCGGACTGACCCGAGAATTTGAAAAGACAAAAACACTCGAGTCAGACTAAAAGATCTTATGTGAGTTAAATTAACAGAAATAAATATGAGTACAGTAACTCAAGAGATATTCGGGATTTACATCTCCTAAGGATCCGTTAAACTATTTACTATGTAGTATATTGCACTATTATAATAGTGTCTATTTATAAAATAAACTTACTTTTAAATTGCGTTAAGGCTTTACATTTTTCACCTTAACACAAATAATGCCAATAGTCTATACAGTACCGTAATACCTCCTGATCGGGAAGCTACCAGAGGGTACTCCATAGGTACGACACAAATAGAAACTCGTAGTAAAGGCTCGGTATGGTAGGTGACACGGCACAACTAGGCAATGCCAGGGTAGATATACCAATTGCTATCCAGGCTGGTGGAAACGCGTAGCCGCAGTTACCGCCCACCTCGGACTAACTCCCCAAAATCAAAATATAGAAGTGGCCACTGAATCAATCCAAAATCAAAGTATAATATCGAAGAGGAGGGTCCGATCAGAGGAATGACCTCATTGGCCTGAGAATCGCTCCTGTTTTAGCCACCTTATGCCAACTCACGGGAGTCGGGTCCACGTATTTACCTTACAGGACACGTCGCCACCACCTACTTCATTCTGGAATCTCCACCGCGTACACGGTTAGTCAAAGTGGTTTTCGGTATCGACAGAGAGTATGTCCATATCCGATCCCGGTCTCTTTGCCAACCCATCATTATTATAACACCGCGGTCATTTAAAAATAGGTTATACTTTAAAAAATCAGAATAAACATTCCATTTCATAACCATGAATACGATGTCATTTCAAAACCCAAAACCATATTTTATCACTTATCCCAAATATAATTCTTTTCCAAAATCAAAATGCTTTAACTTCATAACGTCTGAAAATCAAATATTTTCAAAGCATAATATTTTGAAAATCATAATTTAAAACCATAACTTCTAAAACTTGAATGGTTTGGACATTCAACGGTATATGAATTAAATGGTTTAACTTAAATGTTACTTTGTAAAGAAAATAGTTCTCATGGCTTTACAAATACGTTTCTTTATTAAAGTCTAAACCAAAATTTATATTATCTCTCCCAAGTTCCAAAACCACTTCAACTTATTTATATATACGTATATCCATTTTGAGTATCAATATTTCAAACTAAAGTTGGATTTTATGCTTTCAACAAATCAATTGTTCTATTAATTAGTCTTGAATATTCATATAAAATCCATAAATAATAAGACTTCAATTTATAGTAATAAAATATATATATTTTTCCCAATTCAAATTATACTAGAATATTCATTTCAATTTATTTTGGGAAAAATCCAATTATAAATATCATATCTTAAAATTTCCAAACTTAACATTTAAACATATGATATAAATTATTAAACTCAATTTTCTTAATTTTCTTCCATTTTTAAATAAAGATTTTTATACACCTTTTAATTTCAAAATTTTCAACTTCATATGTATATATATGGAAGAATAATATTTATACAATATAAAATTTAAGATTATTATAAACCGTATTCCATCCAAACCATAGAAATCTCATTTAAATAGTTATATATAGACCGCGGTGCCTATATAAAATTTTCTATCCTATGGTCAAGTGATACGGATATTTATCATTTCAATCCGCAATTTAAAAGATATAAAATTTTGCGGTTATATATCATTTCAAACCACAATCCCGAATGAAATGAAATATGCATGATAATTTGCAATTTAATGATATACAATAAACATCCATTCATCAACATCATCCATCATCCAAATCGCAATCATCAATCAATATCAATCAATAACAATATTATTTTTGGTACTACATAACAGGTAATACTGGCAATTTTATTCAAATTAAATTTAACAGCTATTAATCTACAGTCTATATTCAGAAATAAATTATATAACTGTTAACTAGCAGTTCATATACAAACAAATAAATTTTAACTGTAAATTTATACGCAATAAATTAATTAAATTAACAGTTAAATTAAATAAATGCAATTCAACAGATATGAATAAAATAAACATGCCAAATACTCATAAATAAATTTCTATTCATTTCTAAAATTAATTTAAACAAACATAAAAGCTTCTAGTAGTTGTGAGTGGGTTAAAACACTCACCTTTTGAATTTAAATCGAATTTAAATTCGATTTAAACCCAAAAATTCGCCCTTCTCGGAATTCGTCCAAACCTGCGTCATCAAGTCCGGAATTAAATTACGATCAAATATATGTGCCACGTCACTCCTTCTATTCCCAGAAACGCACGCGGCCCCCTTCCAGAAACCTTAATCGAAGATCTACGACGATCTAACCGTTGAATCGACACAAAAACCTTATATATGCGATCCCCATCGTCCACTCTACAAAACCCAGAAAAGGTTTGACGATCCGACGAAGTTTACGACGACGATGATGAATGGTCACGGGCTGTTTGAATTAATTCTGGTCAAACGAATGTTCAAAACAGAAAACGAATTGCACCAGTAGATTACGTGCCTCAAGAACATTAACATATATTTTTGTGGAATTTTTCTGAAGTGTTTGCATTTTCACTGAAATTTGGATTGGGGTAGATCTAGGTTGCATTCATTTGAGGAGGAGAAGGAGATGAAGAAATGAACGTACAGTGAAAGGGAAAATAAAATGGGGCTAGGGTTTATAATAGGTTATATATAGACAAGGCTGAAAAATAATAGATGAATCAGATTGGATCTAAACATAAGTTTAAATTTAGGCATAAACATATATGTAATAAAGTAGCATTAAATTTTGAAACGTGAATTGATTTAATTGGAAATAAATTACCCAAATGTTCTTATTCCATCAAATTTTATTTACTGAAGGTTGCACTTAATCTACTTTATACATCTTGCCCCTTTTGTCTTTAAATCAATAAATCTTATATAGTATATAGATTTGTCATAAATTTTATCTATTCTTCCTTTTTAGGAAATGTTCTATATATTAGATTTCATTTATATGCAATAAATCATACTATCGTAGTTATATCCAATTAAATAAATAAATGTTGATTCCTACTCTTTTTATCCAACAATTGTTTACGTTTTATTCCATAAATACTTCTACACACATCCTGGATTTTGTGTAAATGGTTGTAACGTTAAATATTGTCTACTTCCCATTTTATATTTAAGGTTTCTAAAACCGATTAATATTATTCCCTAGTCCAAACACCCCTTTGCCCAATTTATATTAACATATCCTTAAATTATTGCAATTGATTATCTAACATACAAATGAATCTATTTCTAAAATTTCATAATTCATTAACACCTTACAAAAGTTTACAAATACTGGGCTTGTATCGGATAAAACTTATTTTCATTGATGAATTCAATACTTGCCTTTATTTTATTTATTTCCAACTTAATATCCAATCGCAACAATTTCCACTATTACACTTATTAATTTCAATACATAATTCAATTTTAATAAATTCAACATTATAAGTTTGATTAAGTTTATTAAATTCACTTTCTTTCTATTATTCAAGGTTATTGATGTCAATTTAATGAAACTAACATTGGCTCAATATCTATACATTAAAAATCTCAATTCTAAACTTAGATCTCAACTTATGAAATAGTTAAATAATAAATTCCAGCTAAATCTACATCTTCCTACTATCTAAATATTTAGAAAAATTACTTAACACTTTTTATTGTAAATTTCTAAACTAGAAGATTTGTGTCATTTCTAACCCTCTGGATATTTTATATTAACTAAAAGCAAATTTACATATAATTTCCATCGTCAATTATTTTAGTGAATAAATCTTCAAAGGTTACTGCAATTAATCCCCTAAATTGCAATAAATTCTAATAAATTTGACTCTATTTGATTACAACTCACAAATAAATCAATTATTCCCCAACTACAAAGTTACCGTTTCTTATATATATATATCACTACAGTAATACTTCCAAATGTTCATCTTTTGTTTGCATAAATTACTGTATTCATTTGAATTGTAATATTGTTAACTTACACATAAATAAAACTTAACAACTAATAGAATAAATAACTTACAAAATTTGTTAAATATATTTTATAAGTCTACACTTAATTATTATCTTACAATACGTTTTTACGTTACTATAAAATTTATACACTCTTCCGTTACCATATTAATAATTACTAAAGTAACGTTCATTCTTAATAACAACGTTATACTATTCAACATATAAAAGGACTCCATTCCCCAAATACATTCATTTATATTTATTCCCTTAAAGTTCTCCTTTATTGACTAGACACATTAATTTAGATTCATTTACATCGAATGCCCTTCTTAGCTATATACTCAATACATGTTAAATCTACATAATTTTTACCCTTTTATTCAAATTCACTTATACCATCAATAACAAAATGTTGCCCTAAATTTAGATTCAATTATATACGTTAGATAAATGGGTAAACTTTTGTAATTATCCCATATATGAAAATATTTTTATGCATACATTTCCACTTACTTACTATGCATTCATTTATTAAATTACTAATTGCCTTAGTCAACTTATCCCCTATTTACTACCAAATTTCAAATTTAATTATAGCTTATCAATACATAAAATTTACATAGGCGAAACAAATTTTATTACTATCTTAAGTCCATTTATTATTGACAACATTCATTAAATCTCCTTATCAACACTTATTGCATTGATTTATTCAGCGGTCACCTTTTATTTAGTTACTATCCATTTACAATCCAATGTAAGTCTTACACTATTTATTTTATATTAAATGAATTCCATTCTACTTAATCTTTTTATTGATATTCACTAATTCAACCCTTATATCAGTTTCTTATATTTAACTTTAAATCAAATTGTGACAATCTACATTATCCAAATCTATTGTCATAAAATTTTATTGTTACACTAAATTACAACTACTATACCAAATTTCTACATTTATTCTCAATTAGATTAGAAATTATATTAATTCAATTCATTTAATATTATTAATTTAACGGGTCGTTACATTTATCATCTATTTAAAGTGTCCAAAAAGGTGGGTCGTTACATAAAGTCTTAACTTTTTTAATAGTTGGAAACTTCTAAAAAAAATGAAAAATAAGAAATTAGGTGCTAGTGATTAATGAAATATATAAGAAATTGGAAATTTGTAACTTGTAAATCAAAAGATATGAAAATTTAGAAGATGTAATTATTGAACATTTAGTTAACTAAAATAAATAAGATAAACTTGTGTAACGTTCAATTACATTCTTAAAAGATATATATAATTTACCTTAAATGTTTATAAAGTTGTAATGTTAAATAGGAATATGTAATAGAATATTATACAAGTAAAACTCAAGTAATGAAAGTGTTCAAACAGAATTATTTCTATAAATAAGAATATTGATGTACAAGAAATTTTATAGGCATGATTAATGTTTTGAAGTGCTAGTAATTAGATTGAATGTTAAAAAGTAAGTGTTATCTAAGAAAATGCTTATAAACTTAAGAAATGACTGAGATGATTCATAAATAAGCTTATTATTAATTGATACTATGAAAGAAAGGATGAATGTAAATTTAAAGGTTAAGAACTTAAATATGAATTTATTAACTAATGAATATTAATATTAAATGGAAATCAAGTATATAATAAATAAATAAGTAAATGTGAATTAAACTGCAATAAAATGTATATAATACTTAAATAATGAATTCTTTGATTATCTTAAATATTGAATGTGAAATAATTTATGTAAGTAAATGAATGAGAAACAGAAGATATTGTATGAGTGAATGAAATAAATAAAAAGTAAAGAATGATGTGAAAAGAAACCAATCAAATAAATTTAAATAATATTTAAGTACTGGATTGTTTGGTTAATAGGATGTTGGGAAAGGATACTTCCAATTGTTTAAGGTTGTATGAATAATCTATTAAGTAATCGGCTAAGGCTGTTGAGCATAGGGTACACTTGATAGCGATGTTTTATTATTTTTCCCTTGGTTTAGGATATTTTATTATTGAAATATGTAAATATATGTATATATATGATATTATTGATATTATTATTTCTCGGACCAATTCGTATAAAGGAGACTCTGCCGAATTTCTCCGTGTATTTAAGACTTAGAATATTTTTGAGAAAGTGAAAATATTTTTCGAACTTTCATTAAACTTGAATATGAAGGATTTAATTGTTTATAAATTGATACATTTTATTTAAAACACTTAATCATGTAAGTTTAAAGTGTTTATAAATCAATTATTTTGAATAAAAATCTATTACTTTCTTGATTCCTCCTTTACCCTTTTCGAGGACGAAAAGTTTTGAGTGGAGGAGAGAGTAACGACTCGTAATTTTAGATAATTAAAATATTAAATTAAATAAGATTTTTAAATTTAATATTGAGAGAAACTAAAATTTATGATTTATAAATGGAACGGGTTATTAAGATTAAATTTAATAATTTCAATTTAATGTAATTGAAAATTATTTTAATGTAATTTCAATCAATTGAATCAATTGTAAAATTAATTTGGTTATAATTGTAACTAAGCAATAAAATTGGAAATTAATGGAATTAATGAAATTGAAATATTATGATTAAGATGGTAAAAGATGATAACTGTAAAATATGAATATAATGAAATGTAAACTTATGCTAAAAAAATTCATTGGATATTGTTGATTGAATAGTAAGAATGTAAATCAAAATAAATAAATTTATTAGAATTTAAATTATAATTAATGAATTTATTATAGTTTTAATTGAACACTGTAATTAGTGCAACATTTAAATATTGAATTTGGCATGAAAATTTTATTTCTGATGGATTATCAATTTATATGTAACCAAGAATAATGGAAAATGGTTAACTAATAAATTTGAAAAGTGATAAACCAATTTTAATAATAATATAAGTTGATTAACGTGAAAATAACCATTTTAGCCACTGTCTTGGATTTTGACGAAGCTTATTTCATCGAATCCGTAATAGTGAATTATTGTAGGTTTTCTAGTTTCGTAGCAATCAGACTTGTCGTTTGATCGTGTGGGCTCGAAACGTGTAGAAATAAATCAAATGAATTTAATTAAAATAATCTGATTTTAAAAGATAACTTCTATATACAATGGAATTTGAGTTTGTATCCAATTCCATTGAGTTTAAAAATATCGAAAAATATATATTGATATACAAGATGACCAACTTTCGTTTCGAAAATGAAACGGAATTTTCGGGTCGTTGTTATCGTATCGACCCAATTAGATATGTTCATTCCTTCTCATCTACCTTTGCCTATATATAGGCTACTATAAACTCTAGTTGTTTCTCATATCTGATTTCTATATGTATTGTTTTTCTCGATCTGCTTCTTTCTTCCTTCCCAATGGCAGAAACTTTAATTCCCAAATTCAATTGCAAATAAAAATCAATTTCAAATTTCAAACTCCTCAAACCATAGCAAATTATATATCATTGAAAAGCTCTCGACGAGTGCAATCTACTGTGCAATTCGTTTTTCGATTTGGTACATCGTTTGGCCAAAAATCTGCAAATAAGTTTTAAACTTCCGTTGCTAGGGTTTCGATTTAAACGGTGGATCTTCGACTTGGGAGCGATCGTCGAGCACTGGCACGTAGAGGAGGTCGAGGCAAGTTGTAACGACCCATAAAATTTTATTAATTTTTAATTGGTTTTACAACGTATTTAATTTGGATTTTGATAAATTTTAATAATAATATTTTGAAATAAAGTTTTAATATTTGGTTTACGTGTAATTAAATATAGTAAATGGTAAATTTTCAATTAATTATATGAAGGTTTATTTGTTATATAATTTTATTAAATTCAAATCAATTAATAATTGGTGAAAATAAATTTATTTTCAAGACTGAATATTTTTACATAGAAAAATTCTAAATCATCTTCTGACTGAGACGTCATTTTTCCTTTTCCTAAATTTGGACTTCTATAGCTCCGTCGATCTTATTTTCTGTACTTTTACTGCATTTTTTTGCTAGTGAAAATTCGAATTTTGATAATTCAATCGTACCACCAATACTATATACCATTTTGATCGTCTTGTTGTACTAATCACTATGGTATATTTATTTCTGTATTTTGAGATCCGATACGCGACAGAAACAATAAAAACGTGCGTCATCGGTGCTGAAATTTATGACTTGGATTTATCTACTTTTCAAATTTGAAACCGTACAACTCATACCATATTAAATTTCTTTTAAAGGTTTTAGCTAAATCTATAGGTGAGCGTTGCCACACCTTTCCATCTTATATTTAATTCTCTGCCATTTCAATTTGCATTCTATCCGTTCACATTTCATTTATTCCTTTTCTATCATATATTCCATTATCTCTTTCTGCTATTTAATAATTGCTACTTGCTCATTCACGCGATCATTTAATTGAAATCAAAATTTCAACCCTTACTTCTCTTTTCTTTTCAAATTTGAAACGTACTATTAAATCTAGCCATTGATTGCTTTTATTTTTTTCCTGAAATCAACGTACAACTCACACAATTATAAATTGCATTAAATTTTCTAATGAACCACACCATGACCGTTTATATTACATTCATTTGGAATATATTCATTTGTTTGAAATCTTTCCCTTTCTCTCTCATCTTAGTTGGGAATAAAATAACTTTCAGCGAAAACCACGTTTCAATGCTTTTAACTCTTTATAACTTTTGATAAAATTTTCTGTCCTTTTTGAAACTAAAACGTATAAGGATATACGTTTCTCATTTATTAATTTCTAAATCGTCCTGTTGTCCTTTTCATGTATGTTATATTTATTTATATTTTAACATTTTCTATTTATTACACTCATCTCCCTACATATTTCTATTTATTTGCTGATTTGTTGCATACGTTTCGTTTTGGAAAAATGCGGTTCATTCCTATTTATTTCATTTCTCACATTTATTTCATTTCTCACATTTATTTCATCTTTTACTGAAATTCGACCATTGCCATGTCATACCATTTTGGAAGTATGAATGTACAAAACATGCATACGTTTTATCTTTGCTTAAATTTCTCTATCCATTCCTTTTTCCATTTTAATATGCTTGCCTTTCCAAACTCATTACGTACTATCCAAACAAACAAAAATTTATTGCTTTAATTATTCAGCTCAATCTGAGGGACCGTTACTATTCAAATCACTTTATATTTATGGTGTACGTTTCTTATCTTTATTTGGCAACGGTTCTTTTTTTTATTGCCGTAAACACTTTGCTGAATCAACGGACAACCGTTCCTATTAAAAATTTCTTTTGATCTGATCTGTGGCGTACGTTACTTTGAAATAAATTTTTAGATGTCATAGCGTCTGTCACTTCCATTTTCCACTTTGAATCATTTATTTACCTATTCCTTTTCTGTACTAACACGTTATCAAATAAATAAAGTATAAATTTATAATCAAGCTTTCATCTTCCCAGATCCAATTCATGTTGTTGAAAACTTTTGCATCCTCTTCCCCTGTTTCAACTCGAAGGACGTGCAAACCATCCTTCTTCCCTGATGTCATCTCCAACCTTTTGTTCCTCCTCCTCTTCTTCTATTGCAGTAGGTGAGTAATATATAAGTTAGAACTAGATATTTTCTTTGTTTCTTTTTTTTCAACTGTATACAATTAATACAAGGCATATCTATATGAAAGTATTATATAATTTTCTATGTTCAAAGATATATTTTCTTCGTATGTTTTAAACTGATTTTTGTTTGTATATATATATTTCATATGGGACAGAGAATATATGTACATGTTTTGTATTATAATAGTATATAAGTTGATATTATATGTTGTTTTAAGTATTATATAGATTATTGTATTTCATTTGCAGTAATATATATAGGGATAAAGTACTGTTTATTTGAGATTCAATTTTTTATATCCTACTTACTTACAAATTTTAATAGTATACGTATGATTTTATATTATTCGTTTATGCATAAGTTTACAACTGTGTATACGTGTAATTATATACTTTAGCCATAAAATTTCTAAGTATATATACATTGGTTTGTAGTGATTTATAGTATTGATTCTTATAAAATATATACGTACGTGGTTTACAAAGTCTTGGGATTTAACAGTTCTGTTACATATGTTATATTATTTTATATAAAATAATAAAACTATTATGTTAGCGTTTGTAACTTTCTTTGTTACAGTAATATATAAAGTTATTTTGAAAAGTGGTCTCATCATTTTTCTTTAAACTTGTATATGTTTATGTATATTTCTATATAAAAGTTACAGCATTTATTTCAAATTTTATTATATTTGATTTTAATACATGTGTTTAATACAAACCAATGATTTTTCTTACATACGTATTTTGTTTTGATATTTGACTTAAAAAGAAGTATTAATTTAATAAGAAAATAATAATGTTATATTTTCAATTTATGTCAATCTGATTTGGATTTGTTCTCATAAAATTCTGTTGTCAGCTCTATCCATCGAATTCGTGTCAATCCTGCTTTGCTTTGAAACTTGTGCTTGGATTCGTAATTTATCCCACTTTCGTTCATCTCTAGCCTTAAAAGGTGAGCAATCACTCACGATTAACGTTCTTTATTTATTAAATTTGATTTCAATTGAAACGATAATTGAAATATGGGGCTGTAGTTATTTAAATTGTTATATACGCTATTATCTATAACTCTTCACTTATGGGATATGACACCATATCCTATTGTTTATATTTGTTTTGATGATATATGCCTATTGTTATTATTATTTTCATATCTGTTATCGCTCTACAAGTTCCCTATTAGTATAGAAATCATTATGGGTTGAAATGATACATACCCGAACGAACTTTAGAATAGGAGAAAATCGTTATGGGTTAAAATGATAAACCCAAGCGATTTTCATTTAATTGAATTTGGGATTACGGGTTGAAATGATATCCACCAGTATATATTTAGTGTATGGGTTGAAATGATAAATATCCGTAGCACTTGACTATATGATAGAAAATATATATAGACACCCTTGGTCCATATAAATATTTTGAAAATAAATTTCTATAGTTGAAAAGAAATATATGGGATTTAATAAATATTGGTTCTTAAAATATTATATATATAAATGGAAATTTTATATATAGATTTAATAATAATATTATTGAGATTGATTTCATCCATATAATGTGTTTGAGTATTATTTAAGATTTATATTTCAAAATTTACCGTTGTAAAAAGTTGAATAATTAAGATTGGGAGATAAATTTGGGTTTATTAAAAATGTTATTTTAAATAAGGATTTATTTAATTAAATCGATTTGAAATTATTGAATGGAAAATTTAAAGGTATGATTTTGTAGCTGGATTTTTGATTTAATTGATTTAATGAATATTTCACGTTTAATAAAATTAAAGAAAATATTGAGTAAAATGTAATTTAAGGTTACTTAAATGATATTGAATCTAATAAGGGAGTATTTCAAGACTAAATAATAATGAGGTTAAATCGAGATCTATATGAAACTGTTATATAGAACATTTAAAACCTTGAACTATATTGGAATTTAAATGGTTTATGTTGAGATTCGGATCTGTATTTGAAATCAACGTAGTTGAATTTTTTATTTAGCAACTAAATTGAATTAAAGTGAAATTTAGGTTGAACCAAATTTGTATTTATTATTTAGAAAGCTAAATTGAATAAAAATTTAGTTGAAATGCGAATACTTAAAGTTTTGAAATATACTGAAATATAAATGGGTATTTTTGTGATTAGAAATCCGAATATGGGATCGATAAATTAAAGTGTTTATTTTAGGAATTGAGTTGAATTTAAATTGATAAATTGAGATTGAATTTAATTTAAATGGGAAGGTCGGGTTGATGTTGAAACGATTTGTTAAGTTGAGGGAATTGAAATACTTTATTGTATAAATTATTTAATATATATAAATACTATTATGGGAAATATAGAGATATTTGAAGTGAAAATGATATTTGGTTTTGAAGTATAAGTTAAGCTGAAATGACCACGGTGTTATAGTGTATATTTCTACCTTATAGATAGTTCCATGGACCCTTAGAGGATGGTTATCCCAAACATCCTTTAAGTTATTTGTATTTCAATTGATATTTCACTTGAGTTGGATTTATTGATATAAGAATGTTAATCCTGACTCGAGTGTTTTGTGTTTTTCTTTACGCTCGGGTCAGACTGAGTGATACAACATTAGAGACTCACCTTTGGAATTTGGAGTTTCATTTGGAGATCCAACTATCGATTCAGATTCCAGCCTTTCCAGTTGATTGGTTCAGAGAAGTCATCTGTTGCATTTGAGACTTCACTGCATTTGAATTATTCGGTTGTATTTTATTTCTAACTCTGATGTATATAGTAGCTTCATGAACTACTATTCTTTATCCATTCCGCTGCATTATATTACTCTTTGACCTGTGATTGATTGATTTATTGTATATTTTAAGTTTTGCCAAATTTTAATTAACAATTCGGTATTTTGAATTATTCAAGTCGGATATGTATGGTTTTATTGTCGATTTGAATGGTCCAAAATAGCGGGTCATTACACAAGTAGTTCCATAGGTTTGCATCATGTCAATAGTGCATGGAATCGCCACAAATGGCGATTAAAGATGGAGGTGACGCTGGCCGTTCTTGGGTGGCGGAAGCTTGGCGCAGGGGCGACCTTGGTTGCCTGAACGTCCACGAGCCGTTGGCGTGGTCAGATCTTGGCGAAGGAAGGGGTAGTGGCGCCAATCAAGCGATGAATGGTGGCGGCTGGTTAGGGGTCGAGATAGGCTGGAGTTCGAACGCTTATGGACTAAGTAAGGAGCATTGAATTCAATTTTATTTTAATTTGAAAATTAAATTTTGAATGTTCGAACTCACATAACTTTTTATACAAGCTTGGATTTGGACGTGGTTTTCTCCATTGTGATCGTATCAAAATTTCGGACATTATGGAACTAGTTTGGTAGAATTCTGAGACTGTTAGATTCTTGGGCTTTAAATTGGATTTTAATCGACTGGGAATTAAAGGTGAGTGATTTAACCCACTCACAACTACTAAATCACCTTTTGTTGGTTAAATTAAATTTATGATGTGATTAGAAATATATTTATTGTTGTTGGTATATTTAAATTATCATTTCAGTTAAATTTGAATTTAAATTTAATTCAATTGCCATTTAATTTTATATTGAATTCAAATTGTAAATTAAATGCCTGATAATGGTAACCAGTTTATTTGTTGTGATTTATTAGTTGATTTGAATGATGATTGTGATGGATGTTTAATTGTCGGTATTTGGATGATTGGATATTACATTTATTTTATATGTTGTTATCACACTGCAAGTTCCCTTAGTTATTGTTTGGAAAATCACCATGGGTTAAAATGAGACATACCCGAAAGGTCTTATAGATTAAGGAAAAATCGTTATGAGTTGAAATGTTAATCTTGAGAGTTATTTTGGATTTTTGAATTTTAATTCAGGATTGCGAGTTGAAATGATATATACCCGTAAATCTAAGTGATTGCAGGTTGAAATGATATATATCTGTATCATCTGACCATAGGATAGAAAATTATATGCGGACGCCAGATTGGTTAAATTAAATGATTTTAAATCCTTAATTTTTGAATCTAGTTAAATGATATTATGAAATAAAATATGGTTTATATGAACTGAATTATTTTCAAAATCCAAGATTTTAAAATGTTGAAATTGAAATTGGTCTAAATGGATTGTTTAAAGAATTTAATTAGAAATCTTAAGTTGAATTTTGAAATATAAATGAAATTTATCAAAATCGAGTTATTGTAAACGTTTGAATATTTAAACATTGAAACCCATTGAATTTAAACCGGTGTAAAATTTGTAGTTCAAACATGGATTTGAAATAGATGTAAATTGAAATGGTTTTTAATGATAAATTAAATTAAAACCTGTAGCCTTTTTGAAATTGAAAGCATTGAACTGTGGTTGATTTAAATTGAATTTTGAAACTAAAGTTGATTTGGATTAATTTGTGAAATTGGAAGAAACAATTCTAAATTGAAACTATTTTTGATATAAACTTTTTTAATAAAGAAACTCTTTTAAAATATAGACTATCTTCTCATATAAATTATTTTAATATATTAATAATTTTTAATACATTAACTATTTTAATATATATTGTTTTAAATTTATAAACAATTTTAATATATATATATATATATATATTAATATATAACTTATTTTAATATAAACTATTTCTAATATACAGACTATTTTAATCTATAATCTATTTTGAAAAGGTAAACTATTTTTAATATACAACTATTCAATTTATAAACTACTTTCAATATTCAAACTGTTTAAAGTTGGAGCTGTTATGATTTAGATTTAATTGATTTAAAGGCGAATATTTTGATATGATGGTTTAACCTATTTTATGGTTATGATTTTGAAAAGTGATACGATTTTGAAGTGGATAATGATTTCGAAGGTGAATATGACTCTAAAGTAAATAATGACTTCGAAGGTAATATGATTTGAATTGAATATGATATTTTAATATCAATTATGAATCGGTTTTGGAAATGAAAAAGAAGCAAATGGTGCGAAATAAGCATTTGGTTTTTAAAGAGATTGGGATCAGATATTTTCATACTCTCTCTGCCAATACCGAAAACCACTTTAACAACTGTGCACGTGGTGGAGAATCCAGAACAAAGTAGGATGGTTGGCGAATGCTACTGTATGAGGTATGAACACAGCCATGACCCCCACAGTTCAGTTTGATATGACTAAAACAGGGCGGGCCAGGTGGGGTTGCACCCTCGATCGGGCCACCCCTTGATTTTCATTATGGGAGTGTCCCTAAGTGGGCGGTAGTAGCTGCTATGCGTTACCACCAGTCCGGATCAGCAAAACTATAGTTTCCTACCCTGGGCATTGCCTCGCGTGCCTTGTCATATGCCTTTTCGAGCCCATTATGAGTTTGGTTTGTGTCGTACTCTATGAAGTGCCTGCTGATAGCCCACCAGTTTATGGAGGAATTACGGTACTGCATAGACTACGACATTTATATAGAAATGTGTTAAGGGGGATATGGGTAATGCCTTAAGCTATTTTAATACTTTACTTTATTATAGACATATTATAATAGCGTGTTGTACTATGTATGTAGATAGTTTAACAGATCCTTAGGAGATGGAATCCCGAACATCTCTTAAGTTACTGCACGCACATTAGACACTGGATATGAGATGTAAAATCTCGTAAAAATTTCTAAAGCCATTACACTCATATTTACTTATTTTGATTTAACTTACATCAGATCTTTTAGTTCTGACTCGAGTGTTTTGTCTTTTCATTACGCTCGGGTCGGCCTGAGCATTTCAATGTCGATGACCTTATTTCTGAAGGACAAAGATTCAACATATTATTACCACTTATTATATTTATTCCTCTGCATCATGTTGTTCCGCTGCATTATTTTTTATTCCCGATGTATGTATAACTCCAATATGTATTGCAAAAGTGTATCAAATGTTATTTGTAAAATAGCTCCATGAACTGTTTATTTGATTATTATATTTTGTCGTTCTGCTATGAGATTCTATGTTTTGTTTTTCCTTCTTTTTCCCTTATTTTCTTATTTACCCATTAACAATCCTTCCTTTTGAATTGTTTGGGTTGACATGTGTGGTTTATTGTCGATTTAAACCGTCCAAAAAGGTGGGTTATTACAAATTCATTTAAATTTTGAATATCATGTTTACACGATTTAAGTCCTTTTACTATAATAATTTCAAAAATAATCTATTAATTAGATCTCCAAATTCCAATTTAATTAAATAAATTATTATTATTAACTTTACTTAATTATTACTTAAAATCAGGAGGTTATATGTGCAAACACGTGACAATAGCAATCGATACGAGATCGGGCGAACATGTAAATACGTGGTTAGCATAGATTATATGGTACAAAGTGTTGCTGTGCTTGAGTGATCCTTAAGGTCAAAGCAAAGTACACACTGAGGGAATCATGAAGTAGGCAACTAGAATCGGGTCATAGTGTAGTGTTATGCATCCATTGTATGTATTTTTTTGATTTCAGACCAAGCCTTCAGGAGGTTCCAAAGTAGCACATAAGGGTTACTTTTACCCAATAGCGATAGCATAGATATGGATGCTTGGGTGTAGTGGTATGGGTTTTCGTTGTTGTGGTAGAGCAGCCTAGGTCTTCACCGGGGCACCTATGCAACAAAGAGGTCATATGAGGATGCTCATTTATGTTCGTGAACTCTCCAAGGGTTAGAATGTGTATATAAATCCAAAGATCACATAAGGTGTGGTTTCTCTATTTATATTTGTTCAGTATAGGACAATTGTAGATATCCTCTATTTGACACATTTCGATGTTTTATTTGTGCTATACTAGTTGATTGATATTATCTTTGTGTGTAGTATAGTGTAGGCTTATATTATGACATTTTCATTTCCTTTACACCTGTATATTGGGATTTCATCTATCATGGTATATCATTACAAAACAGTTACACTATATTAGTTATGATGACTCATTATTGAAAGGAGAAGAGCAAGTTATGGTATATCTTCCTATTACTTTGAGGTAGGTTTGCTTTCCTTGTCTATGAACAGTTTGGATTACCCCTAAGTCACTTTTTAAGGAGAGGACTAGTCGTACCCTAGCGGTTTCCTGTTTTAATTGCATATAGTTCTGATATATAGTGTTTTGACATAGTTCCTCACACCAGGCTTTAAGTCTAACCCACGTGTTGTCTTTATCTATTTATTTCATGATAACTCTTAAATACTTGATTGAGTAGTTTAAGAGTCAGGTTTTTCTGGAGATATGCCACTGGATTTCATAGTAGGAGCATTTTGGTGGCATGGCATTGATATTTGGATATATCCTTGATATTTTCAATAGTAAACGACAGACATGTTATTACGTATTTGAGACCTATTGTATCAGATATTATTCAGACCTCTGTGTTGTTGGGAGTTGTTATATTTTGATTTTTTGTAGTGAAATTTATTTATTAGCTGCTTTCGCTTGTGCAGTCTCTTATATATTGTTCATTATGTTTTGTTCATGTATATTCAATATATTATATGTTATCATTACATTGTGGGATATTATCAATGTCTTGGTATGGTGTTTTGTTTTGAATTTAACCTCATAATCTATCTTTTGTGGTATTAAAAAGTCAAGCGTTGATGTAAGATGTTGATTTTTGGCTGTTACGAAGGACGAGTTATTAGATTTGGTATTAGAGCTTAGGCTCAACAACCAGGACCAAGTATACTGGTTTTATTTAATCAGTCTAGTAAAAGGAGATGCGTCAAGAGAGCATGCTTATATTTTTATACTATATTATATTTCATACACCACTTATCTTCTAGACTTTGATTAATTCCTATCGCTAGTTGCTAGGGTATCTTCATCAGGCTATCAATATAAGAAGATGGAGCACACAAGTGACTACAGATAGACAATCTGAGATGCCTGATTAGTTTAGAGGCTATTTGACTACCATAATGTACGTTTTGCTGCCATGAACATTTTGTACAAACACGGTTGGAGTCTAAGGTGGTGTATCCCTTGAAGCACCAATATTTCTTGCTCCACCAGCTTTCCAGCTTTAAATTTTTTAAGCTGTGTTGGGCTTTCCTTAGACATAGGATAATATTCTCATATGGGAAATTATTTTTCGACATTTAGTGAGGGGAGGCTTTGGCTGGGTAAGATAGAATAGTAGAGGAGGCCGATGAGTAGGCCTGTTATTTAGAATGAAATTAGGTATTGGTTTGGTTCTTGGTTCCTTTACGAGATTGAGAAAGGCTTGTAGCTTGAGTATTGCATCCATTTTGTGTAGGGCATCTTGTCAGTGAAGGAGTATATCGAACAATTCAATCTTTTGGTTTGGGGATTGAGATGGTCGGTACTCCGTTAAATAAAGCAAAGGAGTTCCTAGGGTCTTAAAGCATCAGTTAGCGATTCATTACTTTGTCTTATCCATGTTAGAGGCCACTTTTGATAGTCTGATCGGATGATTTTCCTCCACGAGAGCACCCATTAGGTACCATTGGAGGTAGTGAAAGTGGAAAGCAAATTAAAGCTCCAACTGAAGCGCGAAGACCAAGATACAAGGAAAGTTCGAGCTTATGCAAAGAAGAATGCTAACCAAGTATGTCACTATGATGGCATATGAGGCATTTCACTATGAAGTGTCATCTAGCTAAGGTGAAGGGTAATTACTTCAACTGCGATTGGCTTGATCAATTAAGTAAGAATTGTTTACCTTTTGGAGAGGTGAGGAAGTGATGATGACCTATGCTTTTTGGGCATTACCGTGTCCCAGCAGCCCTATTGCTTATGAAAAATGCAAGCAGCTTATGTAATGAGATATGCTTTGTATTTGGGGTATTCATTTCTTTTTTTTGATATTGAGCTATATATTAATTTATTGCTAGTTACTTAGTGCAGGCTAAACTTGACACCTTTCGTAGTAAGTAAGTTATTTTGTAAAGACAACCCTTGTATGCATAGCCTTATTTGCTAAGTTATGGCGAAGCAACCAAGATTACTACCATTCGAACTTGATGCATCGACTTTCAAGTTGAGTGGGGCAGGTCAATAAAGTGTGACTTGGATTTGCATCCAAGTTTGGCTCGTTGGATCCCTAGTGACGAGCAAAGTCCAAGCGAATGACTTATGGGCATTTTCCTAGAGTCGTTCATATTTGAATTGATTTTCCTTATGTTAGTAAGATGGGCATAATCCCATGCGTTGAAGGTATTTTCTAGGTTAGTTCATCTACATACCAATTTCTAATCGCTAGTTCGAGCGTAGGGTTTCTAGGTGATATGCACTAGGTAGACAAGGGTTTCTCACTCGATTATTAAAGGCGAGCACTTGTGTAAGATTCTTGAGGTAATTGAAAGATTTCTGAAGTGTGACTCTAAATGTGCAAGGATATTTCAATCGTCGAACCAAGGAACCGGATCAGTGTTCGCATATGAGGTGTCAAATGGCCGACCCTAGTTTAACAAAGAAATCGTGTGAGAAAACAAAGGATTAGATTAGGTAACATATATTTTTTGGATGTTCTTTATTCGTTGTACATTGTAAGTATAGTTTCTTAAAGTTTTCTTGGGATAGCTCAGGGAAGAATTTCTCTATTTGCCTTATTTCAATTCGAATAATTTTCTAAGTAATGAGATGATACTTACCTGGGCAAGCATTGTAGTGCGCTTAGTATACTATTCGCTTCAACGTTGTGCAGTTGAGGTGGGTTTAAACTCGGGCAAATGCAAGAATTGGTAGATTGTCATTTAATGAGGATTTAATAAGTAGAGTTTCTCCTTTGGAGAATGAGTTCTGTTTGGAAGAAAAGAAAATTTGAGGCTTAAATTACTGAATTTATTTGAGATTTTTGAGACTCGATTATCCCATATATCAAATAAGTTTTTCTTTTCATATTGGTGGTGTAGTAGGCTTTCATGTGCTATACTCATAAAAGGAGTTTCACCACTTGGGTATTTGTTCATCTTGAATGATGAACAGACTCATTAGAGTTTATAGTTCACCATGCACATTTTGATTGTTGTTGGTTAACGTGTATCTTGATATAGACTCTTTTTGTATGTTTTATTGTTTTGTATGCTTGCTATTGCTTATTGATTGTTTTTACTATTTGATGTTGGTCGTTGTTTTGCTTATTGTTGTTTGATGTGTTTGTTGCTATTTTTGTTGGTTATTTTTTTATTATTGTTGATTTTTGTTGCTTTTTTGCATGTTTGATAGTTTGTATGTTAGTTATTTCTTCTTATTATTGTTTGCTATTGTTTGATCATTAATTGTTGACTTCTTGTTATTTGTTATTGCTTTCTATTTCTTGAAGACTACTTGTGTTCTATTTTAGATTCCTGTTAAAGCATGATTCAGAGAGGGATAACGATGGCTATCTAAAATAGATCGCATATCATCCATGCCCACTATGGGGTTGAGATGGAATCTATACGGGCTATTTCCTTTTGATGTGATTCGGGTCTATGGTATATTTCGATACTGACTCACTTGAGCTTACTCTCCAATTGATCATCGTGTATGTTTGTGGTAGTATCGGTTACTGCACTAAGGTCATACATGTTTGAATTCTATGTCGTTGTTGTGTTAGTACATAACCCTTTTGGCATAGTACAATTAGGTAATTAAGAGCTGATGTATGACTATTTAAATGCTTATTTGTTTAGATTTGCATTTAAATGGTGAGAAGTTTAACAGAGGTATAAAATGGGGGTAACGTAGGTTATCACATATTTCCTAGTGGTGTGATGCATTCTAATTTGGGGCGCTTATAGCTTTAGGGAAGTACTGTCGAAATTTTCTGAAGATGAGGCTTGGGGATTTTGGTTAGTTTGTTCTTTGTTCGTACATGTAGGAATGTCAAGGATGAAATTTTTTAAGGAGGGGAGGATGTAACATCCCACAATTTAACCATTGAATATTTAAATGATTATTTTACATATTTAACTAGTAATTTAAGGAACGACCGTTATAATCGAATTTTACAAGACGAATGAATTGGGACTTGGGATACCCGCTGTTGAGACCACAATTCCATCATAAGAAAAATGAGTATAAACTTGGAATGTTTAGAATCGATAAATTTTTAAAGTGAATAGTGATTTATTGAGAAAGAAATGAATTTAGACTAAGGCCATTAGCTTTTCTAAGTTGGCTAATCCCTTCATTACTTTCACTTCATTCTCATTTCAAGTTACTTTTCCTTCTCCTCTTTTAACCTTTATGTAATTATTCCTCAATCCCCTATGACCTAAATCAATAATCTAAGTTCAAATAAAGTTCAAACTAAAATCTCCATAATTCCGTTCTACTCAATGCTCACATAACCTATTAAAGAATTAACATGAAGTGGATTTTTGAGCTAAATCTCAACTTTAAGGAGAGCTTGAAAGAGGGTTTTAGTGAATAATATTGATTTAGTGAAGAAAAAGGCAAGTGTTTGATATTTCTCCTAACATATTTACATGTTATACTTTATATATTTATGAAGTAATGATTATGAAGTTATGTGAATTGATTTGGTGAATGTTAGGAAATGATTTAGGCTTAAGTTCATACCTTAAACCTTTTTTATACCACCACATTATTTATTAGAATGCTTTAAGATCATTATGAAAAGTTAGCAAGCTTTGGGCTTGTTTTGGTTTGATTAAATGACAATGAATGACTATTTGGGCTTAGTTACGTGCTATAGATATGATTTGGTAACATTAACTTGTATTTAAATTATATATGATTGTTTTAGTAAAGTTAGCAAGTTAATCAAGTGGTTTAGGAGTTCTACACTTATTACAAAAGCAATTAGAGGCCTAATGAAGGTTAATTAGTATTTATAAATATTATTTAAGAGAACGAATGATTTTTATAAGTATATGGAATATTTTATAGAATGAAGTTAATGAACTAGTTGAGTTATGAGCTCTACACTTATTATTAAAGTGATTGGAGGCTCAACGAAGCTTAATTAGCACATATAAATATTATTTAAATAAAGGAATAATTTTATAAGCGAATGATATATTTTTTAAGTATAGAATGAGATTTTATAATAGGTATAAAGGAATTATTATGGTTATAAGGTTTTATAAAATAACTATAAGATGAATACTTGATTTTAACGAAAAAGTTAAGTATTGTAAAGGCTATAAATAAGCTAGTTTTATATTTTATAAAATAATGGAATGAGTTTACAAAATAGTTGAAAGAGATATAGTAGTTTTATTGAAAAGGTTTAGTGAATAAAAGTAAGATTTGATTGAGTAATAACTAAATCACTTATTTAGATATTCTTGCACGTATATGTATATGGGTAAGTATATGTATACATTTATTTGAAGATATATAATAATCAAAATAATTTACGTAGTAACTAGAATTTTCATGTACGCATGTGTGTATAACTGTACATGTGCAATTGTACAAATGAGAGAGCGAGAGAGAGAGAGAGCGTGTGTGTGTCGATGTGTATAAGTTCATTATGGGCATCTCACGTAGTCATAGCGACTATCACGTGCGCTAAGTCGCGTGAGAGTATACCAAGTTATGTAAACACTTCATTGAAGCCCAAAATGTGATTCGGCAGTGAAGTGAGCTTGTGGATGCATGAGTAAATGTGCACAAAAGAGTGTATTTCGAACACATAAGAACCACTTCCAAAACATCAACCAATGAACTTCGGAGGATGTCCGATGTGATAAAGGCAATAGCTCAGTGCATAGGTTTTACTATCTAGGAGCAGTCCCCATCGGTCCACCCGTGGGGACATATCCAAGGCAATAAAGCTTGGGCAGGGACTATTTTGAGGGGATTTCTCCATTGGTATGGACGTGGTTCGACGTGAGACTTCTGAGAAGCATTGAGCTACTCGAGAATGCAAGGCCAGGCTCGAATTTCATATGCAAACATAAGATATGCATGTGTGGTTGACAACGATCACTAATGTAACATCCCCCACTCCGAGACTCAAAAATAAACGCTGATGATGTTGTAGTCATCACCGAAATCATTTGCAAGCGAAAAAGCGAGTTTATTATTTTTTTACAACATAAGTAAACATAACAGTTAAATATCTTTTGCATTAAATGAATTCAAATTACAAGATCCATTACATCATTAAACCCAAATCGTTCCCACGTAAGGAATATTTTATAGAATGAAGTTTGGAAACTAGCCAAATGAATTATGAGCTCTACACTTATTATTTAAGTGATTAGAGGCTTAATGAAGCTTAATTAGCACTTATAAATATTTTTTAAGTAAAGGAATAATTCTATATAAGTGAATCTGTAACGACCCACCTTTTTGGACGGTTTAAATCGACAATGAACCACATATATCTAACTCAAAACATTCAAAAGGGAGGATTATCAATGGGGTAAATAGGAAAATTAGAAAAGAAGGAAAAAAGACAGAATCTCACAGCGGAATGACAAAATATAATAATCAAATAAACAGTAAACGAAACTGTTTTACAATGTACATTTGATTACACAAATTTTTTACAACATAATCAGAGTACAATCAATAAACATACCAATAATGTAACATCCCGGAATTTTGTTAAATTTAATTTAGTAAATTATTTGAACTTTTGAATAAAATTTAAATTGTGAAATTTCAAGAAAAATTAAAATATTATTAATATTAATATTATAAAGTTGTATGGATATAAATTAATGTTTGGTAGTTTAAGTTTTCAAATGAATTAGAAATAAAGTAAATATATATATATATATATATATGTGTGTGTGTGTTAAAATTTATGGCAATATAAGATAAATACACATCAATAACTATAACCATTTTTTTCTATTCAAGCATAGATTATAAAACAAAACAAAATATATATACATAGTTGAAATTCAAACAACATGTTACTAAAGTATGAAGATTTGTACAAGGAGATAAGTATAGACATGATGAAATAAGACAAAGCAATAAATGCAAGCCTCCACAAAATCATATCAGCCAACATTAAATAATAAAAATAAAATAAATAAATAAAATGTATTTATAAAAATCTAATTAAACAAGAACATGCTGTAACATAAAAAGGGAACATGAACATTTCATTCACATGCTCTCATTTAATGCATTACAACTCAGCCCATAAACAAGTCAATTCGAAATAGTAAGAAGGAAGAAAAAAAATTCTCTGATAAAAGTGTGCGAATAGTTACAAAGTACAAAGTTTGTATGAAATAGTTATACAAAAGAATGATGCTCAGTATTATACTGGCTTGTACATCTCTTTATATACATCCACAAACCTCACTTTCATTCGTTCAACAAATATTAGCAAAGAACAGAAATTTAAAAAAGGAAAGAAGATCATCACTTATATTCAAGTTGAAGGCAAATTACTGAAGATCAAAACTAAGCCTTTAAATATAAAAGCTCTCTGTTTCAAACTTAAAGCAGCTCTGTTTATTTTTGGAATCAAGTGAGTAAACCTATTTTATTTTAAATTTAAGTATCTGGTTTATCAAATCTCGAGCTTACTGCATATTGAAAATCAAAATTTGTTATGTATGTATGTTGAGTTACAGGAAATCTTTGAACGACTGTCTTCTGAAACTCTAGTTACAGAGTAAAGTAAATAATTTTTTTTTAATACATTTTCATATGGAACCTTTAAAACTTGAGATTTTTAACAAAAGCAGTTGTTTAAACTTAAACCATAGTCTAGAAAAAAAATTTCTTGCTTGAAAGTGAAAGAACTGGACCCTGTAAACTAAAATTTGCAGTAGAAATAAATCATATGAATTATTTCGAGTATTTTAATTTATTGGTTTGATTTCACAACTTGGATAAAGAGCTAAAAGTAGGATTTTTGAAATTAACATAATGATTTTTAATGATGTGCTCCAAGTACAGTTAACAATCAAACAAAATTTGCATTTTTATCAATCCCTGATAATCGAATCATTTATAAATATTGTAACTCGTACTGAAGCATGCTTGAACATCTAGGATGTTGGGAAAAATGTTAAAAGAATTTTCTATTGTGCGAATTTGGGGAATGAAGTCAAATTAGGGTTTTGGGTTTAGAATTTTTGGTGTTCTGTAAATTGGGTTTTCGTCGTCGTCGCTCGATCGAGTGGCATGTGGATTTGGGTGAGGGTAGAGGAGGACATGTTCGAGGTTTGGCCGGAGTGTCATCGCCTCCAGTGGTCAGTAAGATGGTGGCGAGGCGCTTTTGCCGAGGGGGTTCGTTCCAGTTTTTCGAGCGACAGGCAAAATTTTCGATTTCGTTTTTTTTTGAAATATTGGGTTTTGATTTCTAATGTAGGGATGAATCGCGACTTGTTGATGGTCGCGATGGCCGTCGAAGTCGCGGGAACCACCGTGCACGTGCACGGTGGTGATGGCGTCAGTGTTTTTTGAGTATCAGGGAGAGTGATGATTTGGAACTCGAGTTGGAACTCGAGAAATTACGTGAAGTGCTTCGGGTTTTCTCGCATTCGAAAGGTGTTGGACCTAGGTTTTAAACTTAGCTAAATAAAAAGAAAAAAAGAGGGAAGAAGAAGGATATAGGGGAGTGACGCGGGGGAACGCTTTGGGAAAACTCGAGCCCTACTCGAGTTATTATCGTGTTTTGCTCGGTGTGTTATATAAATAGTTAAGCCCAATCCAATTGTTTTAAATTTCAATGTTAAGTTAAATTTCTGCATTTAAGGTAAACAAATTTGATTTGTGTTAAGTGAAGAACTTACTATAAGTTAAATTATTTAACGATGTTTTTAGAGTATAATTAACCCTTAGTTAAGTAATTAAACTTAAAATAAAAATTGAAGTTAATTTACATTAAAATTTCCAAGGTATAATAAATTGATTTTTAAAGTAATAAACAGATTTTCAAATGTAATTAAAGTAAATAATTTGTATTAATAAATGATTTTAAAGAAATTAAGAATGATATACCATTTGAAATTAAAATTGATAAATAATTAAGCGTTCAAAAAAATAAATTTTAAATTAAAATTTGTTATCCAGATATATTTAAGTCGACGAATCAAATTAGCGGTTAATTAAATAACTAATTTTGAAACAATAAATTGAGTCAATTAAGATTTAATTTATTTATTCAAATTTAATCATTTATTTTAAACATCATTACAAATAATTGGGCGGTAAATTTATTTAAATCACATTGGAAAATAATTAACTATCATTGTGCACTATATTGATATTTCTGTTCTGATTGTGATACTGTATGATATAAATTGCCATGTACTGTAATGTGATCGCGGTTTGTTCTGTATTGATGTAAAAACCTTGTTTGTCCGTAAAACGGCATTTAAACTTCGATGCGACAGGGAGTCGGATTTCAGTTAGTATCTGAAACCCACATCGAACCCTGAATATGGATCTTTGTGATTGATATATCCACATGTTTTAAAAATTGAGCGCTCACTACTCGGATTAACTGGGAAAGGACCTTTGTGTCACATAACCCATTCCGAATAGTGATACGTCGTTATGGATTACATTTGAAGACCGGTAGTGAAGACCGGGTGTCTTCGAGAACGATAGGATAACCTATCGATTGTCTCTGCACTGAGTTGCTCCGGTATAGAGATTTCCTAAGTGATGGGAAGTCCGATCGGGATTGAGGATACCCGGATTTGCAAGTGCTTCTTCCTTTATTGGACGAAGTGCCTTCGGTTCTGTTCGAACCCGGAACAGACTTGTATGATTTTGTGTCTGACACTACACTTTGAGATATAAAGAATATTTCTTTCAAATACGTATCTGCGGTGGCGGATAATTTATTCTCTTAGCTTAACACCCTTCTCCGAGACGTACGAGCTCAGAGGTTATGTAATTGAAGGTTATCAGCGATATACTCCCAATTTAGTAGTGTGGCATGCTAAGTGTTGTTGTGTGTTGATGATCATTGGTTGATCATTTGTGATAAAAGCAGGGATTTCATGTAAAGCATAGCTTTGTGGACGAGACCTCATCGGACCTCACTACCTGGAAATGGTCAAAACAGGAAAGATGCGGCAAGGTTATGAGGGTCACACCCTTTAGGGTATGTCATCTCCTTCTGGAAAAAGGTGATGTCATGGTATGGAGCCCAGATATTTACCTGTGTCGTAGCTCCAATCTCATTTACTGTGTGGTTGTTGCTTTGTGATAGAGGGCCCTCGGATAAAGGTCCCTAAGGACCGGGGAGTGGCATACTCGAGTAGTAGTTACCTAGTTACAGAGGTAACCCGACCTTGTGTTGGCAGAGAGCCGGTTAAGTTCTCGGGACGTCCCGCCAGAGGCGTACCCATGTGGCAGTAGGAAGTTCCTTAGCCCGACCATTTGTTGGAAATCCAAAGAAACAATACGAGCCCTGTACGGTTTTAATTGTAAAACCTGCCATGCAGCGTGGCAGTAACCTACCCCAAAACATGGTAGCTATAGTAGGCATACGATAATGGTCGTATGTTGGCTAAGATTAATATTCTATCTTCAAAATGCTTTCTACACTATGCACTAGTAATAATATCAAAGAATTTTTTCTCGTATCAAGCATGTTTGACTATCATAAGAAGAAATCTCCTCCAATTCTGCGTTTGCATTGTGTTTGTGGCAGGAGGAAAAAAAATACTATGATGGTTCTGTTGCTTTCTATATTTATCTCGTCTGTGATTTAGCAATCCCAAAGTTTCTTTTTTTTTGTACTCTTTTCTTCGTAAGAGAAATATCAGAAAAAGGCTGGGGACCTGAAGCACAAGGGGATTTTACTCGTTGGTGTCAATTAGGAGGGCTGTGGACTTTTGTTGCCCTCCATGGTGCTTTCGGACTAATAGGTTTTATGTTACGCCAATTTGAACTTGCTCGATCTGTTCAACTGCGACCACCTTATCATTCACTCCGGGGAACAACTGCACTAAGCGACGAAGCACTAATCTGGGATAAAAGCAAGAGTCAGATTACTCTCCTATATGGTAGTCTCATTTTTTTCAAAAGCATATCAACTTTTCTTTTATAAATCTGTTTTTATTTAAAAGCAACTATTTTTGTTTACTCACACCAGTCCCATGACTGACTTGGAGTTTATTGTTTCTTTTCTAAACTCTGGGTGCCCATAATTTCTACACGGGCAGCCTAGTAGCAGGTTTCCGTATTTTGGAGTTAGCAGCATTTTGGAACTCTTTCTTTGGAGATATCTTAGGAGCTTTTTTGTAGATCTCAGGTGTTTAGCTTTTAGGAGTCCGTTATCACTTCTTTCATTGAAGACTTTTGGATATATGATCATCGATGTATTATTATGATGTTATTCGAAGTTGTGGTATATGTATTTAATACTCTGATGTGTTATTGGATATTCTGATGTTGTACCTGTGTTGTATGCATGATATTCATTTTGTTCCGCTATTTTATATTCGTCTGATGTTGTTATAAGCTCCGACGATACGAATTTGATGTCGTTTTTCGGACAACGAGTTTGGGTCGTTACAAATAATGATGCAGCAGAAAATTACTAATAATATAATATACCATGCTCTGACTTTGTCCTCTAGAAATAAAGTCATCAAACACTGAAACGCTCAAGATGACCAGAACGTAATGAAAAGACAAAACACTCAAGTCAGAACTAAAAGTTCTCATATAAGTTAATCAACAGCAAGTAAATATCAGTGTAACAGTTTCAGAGATGTTTACGAGATTTTACGTCTCCTATCCAGTGTATAATCATTCGTGCAATAACTTAAGAGATGTTAGGGGTATTCCATCTCTTAAGGAACCGTTAAACTATCTATATGTAGTAAGATACGCTACATATATAATGTCTATCAGTAAGGTAAAATATTAAAATAGTGTTAAGGCTTTACATTGATCCCCCTTAACACGTTTTTAAGCGTTGCCCTACAGTTTTCCATAATAGCATCACCAGTAACGTTGGTAGCCAAGGAAGCGCCATGATAATACAACACTAAAAAAAATCGTAGTAGTCACGAATAAGAATAAAGAGTATGACAAGGCACGTGAGGCGATGCCCAATGGATACTACCGTTTTGTGCTTCCTGACTGGTGGTAACCCTTAACGGCCCACCGCGTCCAACACTCCCAAAATCAAAATAAGGTGCGCCGATCAAGCCAACGTCGATATAGTAATATGCAGAGGTGTGTACGCTAGAGGTAGTTAGCCTCATTGGTGGGGTATGGCTCCTGTTTAGTCATTTCAAATTGACACAAATGTCGGGGTCATCCATCATCGTTCTCTTTCTTCAAATCCACCAAATTCCTCCAATTCGACCTCTACAATCTGGATATCATCCACCGCGTGCACAATTGTTAAAGTGGTTCCAATATTGACAGAGAGTATGCCAATAAGAGGCCCTAGTCTCTTTAACAACCAAACGTCATTTTCCACACTGGATGGTTCTTTTACATTTCAAACCGATTCATATTTGATATCAAAATATCATTCAATTCAAAAATCATCATATTTACTCAAAATATATCATTTTTCACTCGAAAATATCATTTCAATTTCCAACTTAGGTTATAACATTACTTACCCACATTTGCCTTTAAATCAATGATTTAAATTTGAACATTCCAACCTTAAACTGTTTGAAATTCTAGAAAATAGTTTGAATAGTTATAAATAGTTTAAAATAGCTTATATAGTTTGGAGATTTAAAACAGTTTAACATAAAAATGGTTTGAGTATTGAAAATGTTTTATATTGTGAACTAGTTTGAAAAATCTAAATAATTTGAATATTAAAAATAGTAGATTTTAAGCAGTTTTTTATATAAAAAATATAACTTGTTTTGGAAATAATATCAAATCAAACTACTTCTTTCCATATCAACAAATACCCATGTCCAGATTTCAATCAACAAAGCTAAATTTTCCAATCTTTCAATTCAATTGACTCAAATTCAATTTAAATTTAAATCAACTTGATTTCAATTTCAATTCGAAAAAACATCAATTTTCAAAACATTCATTTTTGTACTTCAAATTCAGTGCCAATTTTAATTTACTGATTTAAGTCACTTAAATCAAATTAAACTTCAATGTTCAATTTTAAGGTCAAGATTTAAAAATAATTAGTTTCCAAAATTAGAGTCAAATATCAATTATAACTTCCGATTTCCAATTCGATTCTTTAAAACAATTTCTTTTAATCCATTTTAATTCCAACATTTCAATGCTTGAATTAGAAATTAATTTAATTCGTATAAATCCATAATTTATTACCTTTTAAACAATTCATTTAACCAAATCCAAAAATCAATGTTTTTAAAACCATTGAATTTAACCAATCCCCTGTTCGGATAAAAGTTTCTACTATATGGCTAAGTGATTAGTTTTTTCAAATTTTAATTACGAGGATGGATATTATCATTTCAATCCAAATCAAGGTGTCATAGATATATATCGTTTCAACCTATCTCTTAATTTATTCAAAATGATTCGAATGATAATTTATAGGATGTCAAATAATAAATAGGATAATAACAGGAAAATATAAAAATAAATAAACATCCAATCGTCCAAAATGTCAACAAATAGACATCCACCACAGTCAACCTCCAAATCAACCAATAAATCACGATAATCAACTAGTTATCAATATCAGGTTCTTAATTAGCAATTAAATTCAATATTAATTTATATATCAATAAAATTCTTATCTCTTCATAAATTTAATTCAGCCAACATAAGAAGGTTTAGTATTGTGTGAGTGGGTTAAATCACTCACCTTTGATTTTTATCCCATTTAAAATCCAAACAAAGGCCCAAATTTAAACAGTTTCCAAATGAAGCTACACCCGTTTTATATTGTATGAAATTTCAATATGAGTCCAACGAAAGAAACTGTGCTTCAATCGAAGTTCGTATCCAAAAGTTATTAAAGTTAGAAGTTTCAGGGTCAAATTTGAAAATATAAAAATTATAGGGAGTTTTTTGTAAAATTACCCTATGGCTAGATCTGTTCAACGTCAAGACCACCACCTTCTAGTCAGTTTTGACCGCAATTTCCCATCATCTCAAAGCTCTATTCGCTATGGGACCACTTGCATCTAAAAGCTATCGACCTCCTCTACGCAACTGAACTATCGGCATCTCATATAAACGCTCCAATTGCCGCCAATCGACGGTCAAAGTTGCAGCGATAATCTACTTCTAAATCAGATCCTGGCCACACTGTTGCTCCGTTCTTAAAATCGAAACTAGATCTTAAATCGACTTATCGAGCTCAGCAATACCCAGAAGTCGATTTCGCCAATTGATTGTAACGACCCGGAATTTTAACAGCATATTTTAATAAATATTTAATCTAAATTTAAAATTAAATATAAGCTTGACAATGTTTAAATTGATGAGATCTTGGATATTTAACAGGTATATGTGTTTGTGAAAGGAAATTTTGATTTAAAAATTTAAATAGAATACTTCAAAACCTTTAAAACAAAATATGACTTATTTAATAAAATCAAATCAAAGATTCAATATTTTGTTATTTGATAATTTATATGGATACAATTTTAGTTTTTAAAATGATAAGTTTTAAAATAAACAAACATGGAAATATTTAACATAAATATGGGAGTGCAAAACAATTAGGTATAAACATACAAAACTAGTATAAACATAATCATAAATTATAAAATGTAACTAAAAGTATAAATATACAAATATAAAATATAACTTGAAATATATAAATGCATGTATGTTATAGATCAAATGTTTGAAGATTTAATTAACAAATAAACTACAACTAATATGCTAAAAATAACTTGAAAACAATCATATTAGAAGAGTTGAAGAATATAACCTGTATAATGCATAGTAATAAATCAAGTTGTATATGGTTATACTTAACAAATAAAAACAAAAACAAAAACAAAAAAAAATCTAAATCAGGTTTCACAAGAATAATAAACATATGTGTAAATAAGCTAGCTTCTTCTATAAGCCAAGTAAATAGATCAAGATTGAACAAACCTGAAGAAAAAAAAATATATAAATAATAAATGTCTTTGTACAAAACAATATAACTGTCAGTAAACAATTTATTACTTGCTATCATGATTAAAAGCTTAAGCATTTACTAGTTATAAACAAATAAAGGAAAACAAAGTTTTACTTCAACATAAAACAAAGTCTGTATCTTGCAAGATAGGCTAGCCGAAATAAATTAAATATATTTGTACAACAAATAGTAATTATCATTATATATTAAATATTTGTTGTCATAATTCAAAACAAAGGCATTAATTAGCATAACATTTTGTTTAGCAAGTACACAGCCGAAATATCCATATGATTTCATACTGCAGGTGTATATTATTCAACCAATAAAAAAAAAAGAATGACAAACACATAACCACTGTCCAGTTACAACCTGATTCAAAGCTTCTATATCAATCTACCTATATATCATCAGTTTATAGATACAAACTTAGTCTAAAAGAAACTTGAGAAAACATTGTTTTGGCTGTGCAAACAAAATTTAATTCAACAAAGAAAATAGGAAACAGAGAAAAGCAAAAGAAGAATTTCAGGGTAGATCAACTGCAGTTCCTTCATCATCAATTCTGTTCATCTGTTGCTTTTAGGTGAGTAAACAAAACTAATTTCAACTTTAGCTTGCATATTTTCTTCTTAATGATATGTGTTGATGAAGTTTAAACATGCTGTTCTGTGTATGTTTGTTTGCACTGAAAGCTTCATAGTTGTTGTTGATCAGTACTTTAAGTTTTGTCCAAAATAAAGCAAATAAATTTACCAAAACATATTTATATAGCCATTTGAATGTGGTAGTGAGATAATTCAAGTTTGTTTATATGAAACAAATCCTGCAAAACATGTTTAGAGTTTAACAGCATATTATTAACTCTGTATTTTCAAAACTATAGGTAAAAGGAAATCAAAGTTGAAAATTCAAGTGTTTAAATTTGTAAATTCAATGGTATATTTAGTTTCCATGAACATAATTATGATTTTTAACATTAAAATCTTGATTTTTAATCAAAGATTTACAGAGCAGTTTTATATAGAAGTTTTACTGGACATTTGTCAAATTTAGAAGTTCGAGTGAATTTTAATTCCTGGAATTTGGTATGAAGCAAGTTTAAAGATATATCAACACCAGAAAAATATGAAATTACTTTTCAAATACATAAGTTTTGAGTTTGAATCACAAATAGGGTTTAAGCCCATATTTTTTTTAGGCTCTGTAAAATCGTGATTGCGGTATCATTAAGAAACCGAGTGTAGTATGATTTTTGGTGAAGCTAGATGGAGGTGTGAGTGACGTATTGGAGGAGTTTCATCGCCTCCGGTGATGGATGGTGGCCGCGTGAGGTAAATTTTCGGTGAGACGTTTCTGTTCGTGTTCGAGCAGCAGGTCAATTTTTGATCTGGAACTTTTCGATGGGTTTTAAGTTTAGATTTTGGAAGTCGTGGTGTTTTGGGATATGTGGAGGTTGCCGCGAGGTGCCGTAGGCCGAGCGCACCACCGTGCACGTGCACGGTGGCAGAAGTGTGTCAGTGAGATGTTGGTGACTTCGTAATGTGGGATACTCGAGTGGGTACTCGAGTTAAATGGTCGGTTGTCACGAGTTAGGATCGTGCGTGAGCGTGAGAGGCGACTGCAGATTTACTTTAAAAAAAAAAATAAGAAGCAGGTAGAAAACTGGGAAGAGGAGAAGAAGAAGAGAGAGCGAGAGGGAGAGGGACGCAGGGGAGAATACGGGGAGAATATGGAAATGCTCGAGACCAACTCAAGTTTGCCTGAAAAATTCTCGGTTCTTTTATAATGGGACGAGTATTAAGTTTTGTTCAGGAATTTTGATTTTAAATTAAGTTAACTAGGCAACTAGTAGTTAAGTTAATATCTGATTAAAGGTTTAAATAAGGCGAGTATGTAAAGATAGGTAATTATTAATAGGCAATTTGAATTAATGTACATTTGGAATTTAATTGATAACTTAGAATTATTTTGTAACTAAAAACAAATCATATGTTAAATCAAATTTAAAAACGTTAGCTAATTACTTAAAAAAAACAATTGGTAAATGTTAATTAACTGAAGTGATTAATTAAGATTAATTAATTAATTAAATTAATAATAATTGATTAAATAAAGTAATTTGTGGTAAGTAAATAAGTGATTAATTTTTAATAACTAAGTTATTAATTAATAATGAAGAATTAATTAATTAACTAAGTAATTAAGTAACAGATAGTGAATGAAAGTTAATTAATTAAATAAGTAATTAAAGATTAGATAATTAATAAATTAATAATTAATGATTAATTTATTGATCATTAATAAGCTAATTATCAGTAAATTATTAAACAGAATAAAATAGATATTCTTAAGCAAATAATTTAGTTAAGTAAATCCAAACTGTTTGGTATGCATTGATAATTCTGTTTGATTTACTTTGATATCTGTTGATGATGTTTCTGTGATATGTTGTCATATATTATGGATGTCTGTGATAACTGTGTATGATTTATCTGTTATATTTGTTCTGTGAATTCTGATATTAAATTGAACCGTTAAGTTTAATAGACAACTTGGCCCTTAAAATGGCGTTTGGATCCGATGAGACCGGGATCAGAGGAATCAATTTTGATTCTCCGAAAACCACATCGATCCAAATTAAACGATAGGTTGTGACTTATCAAGGGTGATCGAGATGGTGCTTTCAGAATGCAAGGGTTATCGTCGTTAACTCTGAGGGTGATGCCAAAACGAGTGTAACGAGATAATGCCTTCGGTTTCGTTCGAACCCGGAACGAACTTGTATGGATTGAATGCTTTCAACACATCGTCAGGCGGACGATGCGCATTCTAAGTGATATGTTCTTTAAAGGTAATCGTAGCCTCAAGCCTCATCAACCGGGAATGGCTAAAACAGGGGAGATGCAGCAAGGTTAGGTGGGTCATGCCCAAGCAGGACGAGATATACCCCTGTCTAGATGTCCCTTTTATTCGGCTGTGTGGGCGGTTGGATGTACACCAACTGCGGGGTTATCTTGTTCGGGACTGTTCAGTAAGGAATGGTTCCGGCCTTGTGTTGCAGGGGAGTTAGGGTGGCTCCTCGGTACTATGATCTAGACCACGTACTGTGACGGGCGGTACCCCAGTAGCCCTGCCATTGTTGGAAATCCATTTTTCCTACGAGACCCTACGGTTTTGATTTGTATTACCCACTTTTGTGGCTAGTAGCTGGAATTTAATAGATGTAACAATTTGGTTATTTTCTATTTACTTGAAAACCCTAGACACTATTATAATACCACTGAATTTCCTATCAAATGTTTTGGTTAGCGTAAGGTAAAAACTTACCCGTATTTATTTGTGGGGAGTCTTACGTGATACCTTTATTTTCAAATGATTTTCAAAGTTAAGCAACTTTAACCCGTTTACTCATACCAGACCCATGTCTGACCCGGAGTTTATTTTTGTTTTTCATAAACTTTCGGGTACCCAAATTTTTACGGGTAGCCAAGGGATTCAGGTTAGCTTTGACGACTTCTGGAGGAGCAATGGAGCAGGAGGCTTCAGCGTTGTAGACATATATATCTATATTGTTCCGCTGTGTTAGTTAGTTTATGATGTATTTGAGATGTATGTTCAGACAGATATGTATATGACAGTCCTGTTGTATGATATTGTATAACTCTGATGTATGTATAACTATATGATAGTTATGTGATGTATTATATTTTGTTCCATTCCGCTGTGAGATTCTGATGTTGTTATTCTTTCTTTCTATTCTTTTCTATTTCTATCCCTTTCTTACTTAATGATGAAACGTCTTTCTGGGCTTGAGAAAGGCGGGTCGTCGAATGTGGTATCAGAGCACTAGGTAGAGCGAGTACCTAGGCTCTTATGTTATATTTATCTTGAGAGTGCGTATTTGTATTTTCATATAATTATATATACCTATCTAAATTTGCTGAGTTGCCTGTTCAGGTGACCGACATGAGTTCTGGAAGAAGAGGCAGAGTTAGGGCTAGTACTTCAAGTGAAGATGTTCGAAGTCGAATTACTAGAGAGACTGTAAATCCAGTACCGCCTCAAGTTAGTTTTGCAGCCTTATGTAAAGATTTCACTGATCTTGGAGGTCAATCATTTAAAGGTTCAGAATCGATAATTGAAGTTCAAGCTTGGTTACGCTCTTGTGAGCGCATTTTTAAGAGGATGAGATTGTCGAATGATCAGAAGAGAGATATGGCATCGTGGCAATTACAGGAAGGCGCAACAGCATGGTGGGATGCAAATATTGCAAATGTTCCTGAGGAAGATATTTCATGGGAAAGTTTTAAGGAGTTATTTGAAGAGAAGTTTATGCCTACAGCAAGAAAATCTCAATTGTACCAGGATTTTCTGAATTTGAGACAGGATAGCATGACTATTTCTGAGTATGAGACCAGATTCAATGAACTTTCGCGTTATGGATCAGGACTCATTGATACTACACTCAAGAAGAATGAAAAGTTTGTGCAAGGATTGAGGCCAGAATTCCAGAATAAGATGACGGTGCTCTTGAAAGGATCTTTTGTTGATTTAGTTGATATGGCATTGAGGTATGAAGATTTGATGAGCAAGAAATTAGAAGCACCAACAGTAGCAGTTTCGAGAGAGAATTCCGTTAACCCAAATAAAAGGAAGTTTAATCCACTTTGGAGAAGGCAAGGCAAGGGAAAGAAATTGAAGGGAAGCAATAAGGGACCCCGCAAGTGTTATAATTGTCAGCAAATTGGACATTTGGCAGATCAGTGTTCTCAAGGAGGATCTCAGCAACAGCAATGTCAGAGTGATCCAGAATTGGCAGTAGTTCAAAGATCGTTGTGTTTTAATTGTCGTCAGCCCGGTCATGTGATTAAGGATTGCCCACTTTTACAGAAGACACAGCAGGATAAAGTTTGTGCTCTGGAAGCAGGTCCATCTTCTATTTCTCAAGGCAAAGGAGTTTTGGAAGGTACCTTACTCTTGGACGGCAAATATATTAAAGTTTTATTTGATTCGGGTGCATCTTTGAGTTTCATTTCTTTGGAATCAGTAGAAAAGTTTTCTCTCAACCCTAGTACGGTGGATCGTCCTATTATTGTATCTAATCCTATTGGTAGAGCAACAAAATTGGATACGATCTGTAAGGACTTGAAGCTTTCTTATTTGTCCCATAGTTTCTCTTGTGACCCGTATGTGTTAAATTTTAAGGGATTTGATCTTATTTTGGGAATGGATTGGCTCGATAGGTATAAAGCAGTCCTGAATTGTGATGAGAAGACAGTTTCATTGGAGACTGATTTGGGTAGGATTGCCAAAGTATCGTGCGATAGTTCTGAATTTCACTTGAGTAGTCTATTGCATGGAATTGAGAATTCTGAAGAGAGAGTTGAGGAAATTGATGTGGTTCAAGATTTTCCGGATGTTTTTGAAGAAGTTAAATGTCTACCGCCACATCGAGAGATTGAGTTTCGTATTGATTTGATTCCAGGAGCTGTGCCGGTGATTCAACCCAGTAGAAGAATGCCTCCTAGAGAGAGAGAAGAGTTGGTTAAGCAGACGCAAGATCTTTTGGAGAAAGGTTTAATTAGACCCAGTTTTTCTTGTTGGGGCTCTGCTGCAGTGTTTGTCACCAAATCGGATGGTTCGCTAAGGTTCTGTGTTGATTATAGAGAATTGAACAAAGTGACCATTCGAAATAAATATCCTTTTCCTCGTATTGATGATCTTTTTGACCTATTGCATGGAGCTTCTATCTTTTCTCAACTAGATCTAGCTTCAGGTTTCCATCAATTGAGAATAGTTGAAGATAGTATTCCCTTAACAGCATTTAGGGGACCGAATTGTTTTTATGAATGGTTGGTTATGCCTTTCGGGTTAACCAACGCTCCAGCCTATTTTGTTGACCTCATGAACCGAGTCTTTAGAGATGTGTTGAATAAGTTTGTGTTGGTATTCATTGATGATATCTTGGTCTACTCAAAATCGGAAGAGGAGCACAGACAGCATTTGGGAATTGTTTTGGAAACTCTGAGGAAGCATGTGTTGAAGGCAAAGTTCTCAAAGTGCCATTTCTGGAAATCAGAAGTTAAATTTTTAGGGCACATTGTTTCGGGTGAAGGCATTTCTGTAGACCCGACGAAAGTTGAAACTATTTTGAAATGGAAACAGCCGGAGACGCCAACAGAAGTTCGCAGTTTTCTGGGTTTAGCTGGCTACTACAGAAAATTTATCAGAGATTATTCCCAGATTTCTTCACATCTGACCAAGCTAACAAGGAAAGGAGCAAAATTCAAATGGACACCTCAGTGTGAAGAAGCCTTTCAAGAATTGAAGACAAGGCTAACTAGTGCACCAGTACTTGCTATTCCGGACGGGAAGAGCAAATTCGAAGTTTACACGGATGCATGTATAGTTGGTTTGGGAGCAGTTCTGATGCAGAATGGCAGAGTAATTGCGTATGCTAGTAGGCAATTGAAGTCTCATGAGAAGAACTATGCTACGCATGATTTAGAACTGTTAGCTATTGTTTTTGCTTTGAAGATTTGGAGGCATTATCTTTTGGGAGAGAAAATCGAATTGTTCACCGATCACAAACCGTTGAAGTATATTTTCTCTCAAAAAGATCTGAATCTAAGACAGCAGCGGTGGGTTGAATTTCTAGCTTCCTATGATTTGGATATTCTGTACACTCCGGGGAAAGCGAATGTCGTAGCTGATGCTCTCAGTAGGAATGCAGTTCTTTCTCTTTCGGAAGTGGTTCCATCTCTTATTGAAAGGATCTCAAGCAAGCAAGAATCTGATATGATGCTGAGGAGGATCACTAAAAAAATCAGGAGGGGTCAGTGTCCCAGTTTTGAGATCGATGACCAAGGAACACTAAGGATCAACGGGAGAATCTGTGTTCCGAATGTTAAGGAGTTGAGGCAGGAAGTGTTGTCTGAAAGTCATCATTCCAAATTGAATATTCATCCTGGAATTTCGAAGATGTATAAAGACATGAGGAGAGTTTTCTGGTGGCCGAAAATGAAGAAGGATGTAGCTGCTTTTGTGAACAGTTGTGCCATCTGCCAACTAGTTAAAGGTGATCAACAGAAATCTGCCGGGTTATTGCAACCTCTGGAAATTCCGAATTGGAAATGGGAAATGATCTCGATGGATTTTATCGATGGTTTGCCTAGAACCAGGAAAGGGAATGATGGTATATGGGTTATTGTGGATCGTTTAACAAAGAGTGCCCATTTTATTCCAGTTAAGGCGACTCGTACTGCAGTTTCATTGGCAGAAATTTTCTTGAAGGAGATAGTTCGATTGCATGGTGTCCCAGTCAGCATAGTAAGTGACCGTGATCCTATTTTCACTAGCAAATTTTGGGAAGCTTTGCAATCAGCAATGGGAACTAGCTTGAGATTAAGTACAGCTTATCATCCTCAAACGGACAGACAGACGGAGAGGCTTAATCGTATTCTTGAGGATATGCTTCGGGCTTGTGTTTTAGATTTTGGAGGATCATGGGAAGACCATCTTCATCTAGTGGAATTTTCTTATAATAATAGTTACCAAGCGAGTATTAAGATGGCTCCTTACGAAGCTTTATACGGAAGACCATGTAGATCTCCATCTTGTTGGATTGAATCGAAGGATCGTCTTGTGCTTGGACCCGATCTTATTCGAGAAGCTTCTGCGAAGGTTGAGCTTATTAAGAAAAGGATGAAAGCTGCTCAAGATCGTCAGAAGAAATATGCTGATAGAAGACGAAGGCCATTGGAATTTGAGATCGGAGACTTGGTTTTTGTCAAAGTTTCTCCAATTAAAGGTGCTATAAGATTCGGAAAGACGGGAAAACTTGCTCCGAGATACATTGGACCATTTCGAGTTTTGGAGAGAATTGGAGCTGTAGCCTACAGGATTGAATTGCCAGAGCGGATGTTTGGGATTCACAATGTGTTTCATGTATCACATTTGAGGAAATTTGTTCATGATCCGTCACTGATAGTAGAACCGGTAATTCAAGAAGATTTGGAAGTTGAACCCAACCTGACTGTGGTTAGAAATCCAGTTCAGATTGTGGATCGAGACGAGAAGCAACTCAGGAACAAAGTGGTGAAACTCGTCAAGGTGCAATGGAGTGAGGATCCCAGAGATTGTACCTGGGAAACTCTCGATAGTTTTAGGAGTGCTTATCCGGATTTATGTTCGGATAATTAGTATTTTTTGTTAGAGTTGACTGTTTGTTTGTTTGCTATTGTATGAATGATATGTATGTTTGGATTGTTAATATAAAAGCTTTTGAATTAACTGTTGTTTAAATTTCGGGGACGAAATTCTTTTAAGGGGGAAGGAATGTAACGACCCGGAATTTTAACAGCATATTTTAATAAATATTTAATCTAAATTTAAAATTAAATATAAGCTTGACAATGTTTAAATTGATGAGATCTTGGATATTTAACAGGTATATGTGTTTGTGAAAGGAAATTTTGATTTAAAAATTTAAATAGAATACTTCAAAACCTTTAAAACAAAATATGACTTATTTAATAAAATCAAATCAAAGATTCAATATTTTGCTATTTGATAATTTATATGGATACAATTTTAGTTTTTAAAATGATAAGTTTTAAAATAAACAAACATGGAAATATTTAACATAAATATGGGAGTGCAAAACAATTAGGTATAAACATACAAAACTAGTATAAACATAATCATAAATTATAAAATGTAACTAAAAGTATAAATATACAAATATAAAATATAACTTGAAATATATAAATGCATGTATGTTATAGATCAAATGTTTGAAGATTTAATTAACAAATAAACTACAACTAATATGCTAAAAATAACTTGAAAACAATCATATTAGAAGAGTTGAAGAATATAACCTGTATAATGCATAGTAATAAATCAAGTTGTATATGGTTATACTTAACAAATAAAAACAAAAACAAAAACAAAAAAAAATCTAAATCAGGTTTCACAAGAATAATAAACATATGTGTAAATAAGCTAGCTTCTTCTATAAGCCAAGTAAATAGATCAAGATTGAACAAACCTGAAGAAAAAAAAATATATAAATAATAAATGTCTTTGTACAAAACAATATAACTGTCAGTAAACAATTTATTACTTGCTATCATGATTAAAAGCTTAAGCATTTACTAGTTATAAACAAATAAAGGAAAACAAAGTTTTACTTCAACATAAAACAAAGTCTGTATCTTGCAAGATAGGCTAGCCGAAATAAATTAAATATATTTGTACAACAAATAGTAATTATCATTATATATTAAATATTTGTTGTCATAATTCAAAACAAAGGCATTAATTAGCATAACATTTTGTTTAGCAAGTACACAGCCGAAATATCCATATGATTTCATACTGCAGGTGTATATTATTCAACCAATAAAAAAAAATGACAAACACATAACCACTGTCCAGTTACAACCTGATTCAAAGCTTCTATATCAATCTACCTATATATCATCAGTTTATAGATACAAACTTAGTCTAAAAGAAACTTGAGAAAACATTGTTTTGGCTGTGCAAACAAAATTTAATTCAACAAAGAAAATAGGAAACAGAGAAAAGCAAAAGAAGAATTTCAGGGTAGATCAACTGCAGTTCCTTCATCATCAATTCTGTTCATCTGTTGCTTTTAGGTGAGTAAACAAAACTAATTTCAACTTTAGCTTGCATATTTTCTTCTTAATGATATGTGTTGATGAAGTTTAAACATGCTGTTCTGTGTATGTTTGTTTGCACTGAAAGCTTCATAGTTGTTGTTGATCAGTACTTTAAGTTTTGTCCAAAATAAAGCAAATAAATTTACCAAAACATATTTATATAGCCATTTGAATGTGGTAGTGAGATAATTCAAGTTTGTTTATATGAAACAAATCCTGCAAAACATGTTTAGAGTTTAACAGCATATTATTAACTCTGTATTTTCAAAACTATAGGTAAAAGGAAATCAAAGTTGAAAATTCAAGTGTTTAAATTTGTAAATTCAATGGTATATTTAGTTTCCATGAACATAATTATGATTTTTAACATTAAAATCTTGATTTTTAATCAAAGATTTACAGAGCAGTTTTATATAGAAGTTTTACTGGACATTTGTCAAATTTAGAAGTTCGAGTGAATTTTAATTCCTGGAATTTGGTATGAAGCAAGTTTAAAGATATATCAACACCAGAAAAATATGAAATTACTTTTCAAATACATAAGTTTTGAGTTTGAATCACAAATAGGGTTTAAGCCCATATTTTTTTTAGGCTCTGTAAAATCGTGATTGCGGTATCATTAAGAAACCGAGTGTAGTATGATTTTTGGTGAAGCTAGATGGAGGTGTGAGTGACGTATTGGAGGAGTTTCATCGCCTCCGGTGATGGATGGTGGCCGCGTGTGGTAAATTTTCGGTGAGACGTTTCTGTTCGTGTTCGAGCAGCAGGTCAATTTTTGATCTGGAACTTTTCGATGGGTTTTAAGTTTAGATTTTGGAAGTCGTGGTGTTTTGGGATATGTGGAGGTTGCCGCGAGGTGCCGTAGGCCGAGCGCACCACCGTGCACGTGCACGGTGGCAGAAGTGTGTCAGTGAGATGTTGGTGACTTCGTAATGTGGGATACTCGAGTGGGTACTCGAGTTAAATGGTCGGTTGTCACGAGTTAGGATCGTGCGTGAGCGTGAGAGGCGACTGCAGATTTACTTTAAAAAAAAAAAAATAAGAAGCAGGTAGAAAACTGGGAAGAGGAGAAGAAGAAGAGAGAGCGAGAGGGAGAGGGACGCAGGGGAGAATACGGGGAGAATATGGAAATGCTCGAGACCAACTCAAGTTTGCCTGATAAATTCTCGGTTCTTTTATAATGGGACGAGTATTAAGTTTTGTTCAGGAATTTTGATTTTAAATTAAGTTAACTAGGCAACTAGTAGTTAAGTTAATATCTGATTAAAGGTTTAAATAAGGCGAGTATGTAAAGATAGGTAATTATTAATAGGTAATTTGAATTAATGTACATTTGGAATTTAATTGATAACTTAGAATTATTTTGTAACTAAAAACAAATCATATGTTAAATCAAATTTAAAAACGTTAGCTAATTACTTAAAAAAAACAATTGGTAAATGTTAATTAACTGAAGTGATTAATTAAGATTAATTAATTAATTAAATTAATAATAATTGATTAAATAAAGTAATTTGTGGTAAGTAAATAAGTGATTAATTTTTAATAACTAAGTTATTAATTAATAATGAAGAATTAATTAATTAACTAAGTAATTAAGTAACAGATAGTGAATAAAAGTTAATTAATTAAATAAGTAATTAAAGATTAGATAATTAATAAATTAATAATTAATGATTAATTTATTGATCATTAATAAGCTAATTAATCAGTAAATTATTAAACAGAATAAAATAGATATTCTTAAGCAAATAATTTAGTTAAGTAAATCCAAACTGTTTGGTATGCATTGATAATTCTGTTTGATTTACTTTGATATCTGTTGATGATGTTTCTGTGATATGTTGTCATATATTATGGATGTCTGTGATAACTGTGTATGATTTATCTGTTATATTTGTTCTGTGAATTCTGATATTAAATTGAACCGTTAAGTTTAATAGACAACTTGGCCCTTAAAATGGCGTTTGGATCCGATGAGACCGGGATCGGAGGAATAAATTTTGATTCTACGAAAACCACATCGATCCAAATTAAACGATAGGTTGTGACTTATCAAGGGTGATCGAGATGGTGCTTTCAGAATGCAAGGGTTATCGTCGTTAACTCTGAGGGTGATGCCAAAACGAGTGTAACGAGATAATGCCTTCGGTTTCGTTCGAACCCGGAACGAACTTGTATGGATTGAATGCTTTCAACACATCGTCAGGCGGACGATGAGCATTCTAAGTGATATGTTCTTTAAAGGTAATCGTAGCCTCAAGCCTCATCAACCGGGAATGGCTAAAACAGGGGAGATGCAGCAAGGTTAGGTGGGTCATGCCCAAGCAGGACGAGATATACCCCTGTCTAGATGTCCCTTTTATTCGGCTGTGTGGGCGGTTGGATGTACACCAACTGCGGGGTTATCTTGTTCGGGACTGTTCAGTAAGGAATGGTTCCGGCCTTGTGTTGCAGGGGAGTTAGGGTGGCTCCTCGGTACTGTGATCTAGACCACGTACTGTGACGGGCGGTACCCCAGTAGCCCTGCCATTGTTGGAAATCCATTTTTCCTACGAGACCCTACGGTTTTGATTTGTATTACCCACTTTTGTGGCTAGTAGCTGGAATTTAATAGATGTAACAATTTCGGCTATTTTCTATTTACTTGAAAACCCTAGACACTATCATAATACCACTGAATTTCCTATCAAATGTTTTGGTTAGCGTAAGGTAAAAACTTACCCGTATTTATTTGTGGGGAGTCTTACGTGATACCTTTATTTTCAAATGATTTTCAAAGTTAAGCAACTTTAACCCGTTTACTCATACCAGACCCATGTCTGACCCGGAGTTTATTTTTGTTTTTCATAAACTTTCGGGTACCCAAATTTTTACGGGTAGCCAAGGGATTCAGGTTAGCTTTGACGACTTCTGGAGGAGCAATGGAGCAGGAGGCTTCAGCGTTGTAGACATATATATCTATATTGTTCCGCTGTGTTAGTTAGTTTATGATGTATTTGAGATGTATGTTCAGACAGATATGTATATGACAGTCCTGTTGTATGATATTGTATAACTCTGATGTATGTATAACTATATGATAGTTATGTGATGTATTATATTTTGTTCCATTCCGCTGTGAGATTCTGATGTTGTTATTCTTTCTTTCTATTCTTTTCTATTTCTATCCCTTTCTTACTTAATGATGAAACGTCTTTCTGGGCTTGAGAAAGGCGGGTCGTCACATTGATGATCCGATCAAAAACCCTCAAATTGCCCTTCTTCAACTTTGCCACCAGCGCCTTTGACCATAATTTTCGGTTGATACGAGCGATGTTCCAAAAACAAACGCCACACGCTGACTCCATTCGATGAGAGCTTCGAAAAGGCATAGCATATGATATGTTTTGAAGAGTTTGAATTTTAACCACTTTATTTGATTTGCTAATTGCCATCAGACTGCAATTAGGATTGATTTCGGATTGGGGATGAGAAAATGAAGTGAAGGCTGCTGCTAGGGTCTATAACAACATATATATATATATATATACACACACACACACACACACACACATATATGCAACAATGGATAACCGATGGGACAGATAGAAAATGTAACAACCCAGAATTTCAGTGATTTGGAATTGGAATATTTAATCAATTTCAAGTACTGAAAAGTTAATTTTATGAATTAAATAATTTGAATTTCAAGTATAGCGATTTATTGGATAATTTATTTATTAGATTTAATAATTAAAATTGGTTAAATAATGAAATCTTCGGTTTTAAACTGAATAAAAATATTTTCAAAGCTTATTTAAATTATATTAATAAGAACGAAGATAATAAAACTTTTAAATTGATTCAAAAGTGATTTACTCGATTTTGAAAATAACTCGTTTTAATTAACCAGTGAAAATAGCCTTCCGGGGCAGTCTTCAATTTCGACGAAATCGGTATCATTGGAACCATAATAATGAATTATAATACGCTTTCGAATTTCATAGCAATCAGATGAATCATTTGGACGTAGGAGACCGAAATGTTTTGAAATTAATATCAAAAATTTAATATAATAACCGGGTCCATAGCTATATTCTGCATATGATCGAATTAGGCCTTTAGACTAATTCCATTGTATTCGGAACAGGGGTATAACATTATGAACTACATGCGACACATCTCATTTGGAGTTTGACATTTTCGAGTATATTCTGCTACATAGTTTAAAAATAAAATAAATATAATTCAATAGTTAACATCAGCCGCAAATATTTTTCTCTGTTTCCAACATTGTCCTTCTTTCGCCTTTGTCCTTGTTCTTGTAAACATCAGAGCCTCATTTGTAAATTCAAGATTCAAAAATCAATAGAAAAAGATTTACTCATTTAAAGATCATGAAACAACTTTTAGAAATCTTGTTTCAGCTATAGCTTCCATCCTATAACTGAGGTATTGCTCGTGATTTTTTTGGCCGGTATTATAGTTTGGGCATGAGCTAGGGTTGGATTTTCTGGCTATTCTGGTTGTCGATTCGATAATAGAACCTCGGTTTTGGATTCGTCGACGAATTTATCACTAGGCACGAGATTTTGGGAGTTCGGCGTCAAGATGGGTCGCACGACCTGTAGTCGATGCATAATGGTCACGTCAGGTCGTGATTTACTAGGAGGTACCATGCTTGTATTTTTGGGTTCGGCTAGGTCGAGTTGACGACGATGTCGGTTCGCGAAACAGAGCACCAGAGCTCCTTATCATCAACGGACATGCATGCGATTATTAGGTAGGGGCCGTGTCGGCTATGCACATTTCAATTGGGGAAGAAGATAGTTGAAGTAGGGGCATTTATGTAATTATGTGTATAAGTTGTTCTAATTTCAATTTAAAATATCAATAGCTTACAAAATTCATAACTCTCTCATACGAGGTCCGATTAGGACGAAACTTTTTTCTTTGCGACCGTAATGACGAGTTCTTTGCAATGGAACTAGTTTGGACATATTTGAAGACTGTTGAATTTTGGGCTAAAATCGGACGTCGTCCAGTTTTAGTTCCAAAACGGAATGCTTCGGCGACAGCAAAGAATAAATGTGAGTAAACCTCATACATTTTGGATAATTGGTTTTATTTTAAATAATTAAAATTATTTATTGGTTGACTGGATTAATTGATAAATTATTATCAGTTGGATGATATATTATATATATTAGTATATATATATATTAGTTGGGTAGAATATTCACACCGATCGGAGCAGACGAGACACTATACATCCCGCATAATAGCGAATGACCCTTTTTATTGCGATATTCCACCTCGAAATAGTGATTGCATTTTTATGATTATATAATATTTGTGGTTGTAAGGAAACAGGTTGGAGGAATCCAAGTGGATTCCTCAAAAATGTTGATTTTAATTTCATATATGGTATATGATGTGCTTGAATAATCTGTGATATATGATGAGATGGTTTGACTTATTAGATGCTATAGTAGCACTGGTCTTACTTTTAGTATTTTAAATACCATAAATATCATTTTTGAATTTGAAAAGAAATTTAAAAGGCTACTTTGGAAGTGAAATATTTATACTGAATTTTGGATTAATTAAAGAGGAATTGATTTGGATAAAATAAATGATTTGATTTTATATTTGTACTTAACTATTTCATGAAATATTTTAAATAGAGATTTTGAAATAATGTATATAAAAGGATTTTTAAAGAAATTTTTTAAGTAATATTTGTTTAAATGTAAAATGGTTTTAAAAATCGATATTTCAATAGATTGAGAGAATAAGGGTAAATGACTATATGTATAAATGGAGTTGCTTAATATGAATCTTTTATTAACAGAGAAAAATAAGGAACGAGTTTATGAATTTATAAACAATGTTTATAAATAAAGTGGATTGATTATCATTTGATAAATTGGGAATATAAATTCATAATGTGAATTTAAAATGAGATATGAAAATCGGTTTAGAAAGAAATAGTAAATTCTATTTTGGAATTTGGGAATAGTTATGAAATTGGAAATGTAAATCGATTTGTTATAAATCGAGAGAGATTTATAAGCATAAAAATGGATATGTTGAATTTTAAAAATGGTTTTTCACAGGAATTTAAGGTTTTTTTAAGAGAAAAGTATTTTTATTTATTAAACTATATAGTTTTAAAAGCTATTAATTAGGTTAAAATATTTCAAAAGTTAGTTATTTAAATATTTAAATTTGTTGAAATGAATTCTAAGTTTTATAAATCGTTTAGCAATTTTGTAAACGAATTGGAATTAGTTATTGACATTTATTTTAAAGTTCTTTGATATTTTAATAATTATTTTACCATGTTTTTGAAATTTATTATATATATATATATATATATATATATAGTTTAAAACTAAGTGATTGTAATTTATTTATGAATGCTCTCAAGATTTGTGAACCTTGTTTTATTTAATGGATGTAATCCTATAAGAGAAAATCTTATATTGGAATTCGGGAGCTTAAAAAATTTTGAGGAATGGAAATGTCCAAATTACTTAGATACGGGAACTTCGAAAATGAATCTGAATTTATTAAAAGAGTTATAAATTGCTAATTGGATTATAAATAAGTATAATCAATAATTTTTGGAAATTGTAAAAGGGAATTTGTAGAATTCCAGAGATTTATGAAATAAGTATGGAATATTTTCTATGTATGGATATTAGAAATGTTTTTCGGAAATAGACTTATAATATTTTCCTAAGCATTGGAATTAAAGGTTTTGAAGATATTTTAGCAACGAAATGATTTATATAGAAATATTTTTCTAAGTAATGAATTATATGTTGGGTTTGAAAATATTTCTATGGGTTGATATGGTTCGTGAATATCCTGTTATGGATATATTTCTTTTTGAAATTTGTCAAATATTGAAAAACTAGAAGATGTTTGAATATATATCTTTGTAAAGATATTTGAAATAAATGTTTTGAAAGATTTATAATATGGCCTAGTGATTGCTAATGTGTGTAATTTGATAGTTAAATAACCGAGTATTAAATCTAGCCAATTTCATTGATCGTTTCTATGAGACTGGGATCATATTTAATTATCCGAAAATCACTTCGATCCAATTCGAGCGTCGTGAATTGTGATATCGTGAAGATAATGAAGATGATGATTTTTGGAGATTCAGTTTTTTCAGACCCAGAACAACTTATATGGATGAATTCCATCATTGCATTGTTTCTTGGAAGGCGATGTTAGTATTCCAAGTATATGAATGCTAAATCTAAGGTAAAACGTAGCCTCAAGCCTCATCAACCGAAAACGACGGAAAATCAAAGGAGATGCAGCAAGTCTAAGTGGGTCGCATCCATTAGGGTATGTTGTAACCTTTCTTGATATCCTATATCTACATATTTATGGATTGGTTGTGCATGAAATCTCAGTAAAAAGGTTAGGAACAACCGGGGTGATGGCATATTCGGTACAATCCAGTAAGGGGTATGCCAGTCTTGTTTTGGCAGAGATCGATAGGTTTAATCTCGGTACATTTTTCTTGAGGCGTAGTGTGGTAGGTGGTACCCTAGTGCCTAGCCATTGTATGGAATCCATTCTCCAATAAGTAGTGTACAGTTTTAGTCAAATACCAATATGCTGAAACGTGAGATGCAAGCATTTCAGCTATTTTATAGTTTATTTTCTATAGACACTATAATAATATCAGATGATTTTGATATAAAAGGTTTTGGTTATTGTAAGATAAATACCCATCGTATTTATATGTGGCGTGGTCTTATGAGACACCTTTGCATTTCAAAAAGAATTTTTTAAAATAATTAAATTCAAATTGAGTGTGTGTTCTCACGCTGGGTTTCCAGACTGACTCGGGTGTTATTTTATTCTCAGGTCAGACAGAGTATTACAGATTCAGGTTAGGATGCTATGGATCTTAGGAGACAAGCTGGATAGTTTCAGGCGTATTACACATACTTGGTTATTTTCCCTTGTGTGTGTTAAACTGTATATTCAGTACTTGTGAGGACAAGTTATTATAACTGTCCAGATTGATTTGTTGACCATTGTAGATGATGGTATGTATATAAAATGTTACAGATTCTTTTGTATAAAGATCAGTTATTATATATTATATATTATTCTGCTATGATTGTGAGAATCTGTGTTATTGTTTCTATTTTCTTCTGCACCCCATCGATTGGTATTTTTGACACTTGAATATTCGGCATGCTATACAGTGTAAGTATTGGTGTTGATTTTCGAAGGTCGAAAAACCAGATCGTGACAATGTGGTATCAGAGCTGAAGGTTAAGCGAGAACCTTGGCTTCGGTGGGGATTACTCATTAGAAATAGGGTCAGTAGTACCCTAGAATGAGTTTAAGTGCATTAGTAGATATGAGTGCGTATTTATTAGCGAATATGAAATGTTTTATATTGTGCTGGTTGATCTATTGAGTGGCTTATGTATTCTGATCAATAAGAGCAAATAACGTTATTGATAGGAATCTCTAAACACTTGAACAAAACAATTCGACATGGTATTGTTTAAAAATTGGGAAAATGGAATAATTTTACCATCATAATTTTATATATAAAGGGATAATTATTCGGAAAAATTATTAGGGTATATATGGTGTGCCTGATTGTTAGGAAATAAATGTTATAATATTTGTTGTTTGTTGTTGGTGATCGAATAAAGGTTGATATATAAAAAACAAGGTAAGCCACAAAGGAATGATTTCATATAAACAAGATGGGATTATATAACCATATGATTTATAAATTTGATTTATAAATTGAAAGGAAATAAAATTTTAGAGTATATTATAAATATGATTTATAAAAAGGATTAAAAGGTGGAAATTTGGGAATTTAATTTCCATCGGTTTTGGGAACTGTCTTTTAAAGTTTTGGAAAAATAATAGTATTATTTGGAAATATTTTTGAATAGAAATACGTTTAAAAGGATTTTAAAGGAAATAAAGCACTGAACTCATTTCAGTCGTTGGGAAATAATTTCGGTGATGACTGCAATATCATCGACGTTCATTTTCGAGTTTCCATGTAACGATCCAGAATTTCTGTCATTTGAAATTCGTATATTTAATTGATTTTCTAATATAAACAAGTAAAATTTGTAAGTCGAATAAATTTTATTTCGAATATCTAGATTTAATTGGATAATTAAATCGATAATTTAATTTTTGAAATTTCAGAAATAATTGGAAATTGGGTCGAATGTGATTAAAATTGATTTGTAAAGTTGTATTAAATCATACTCAAGTTAGAATGATGTTATAGAACTTTTAAAATTGAACTAAAAGTTAAATTGTAGAAATTTAATATTTTAATATTTAATTGACGAGTGAAAATAGTCATTTTTCAAACAGTCTCGGATTTCGACGAAACCAGTTTCATCGGATCCGTAATGTTATATTATTGTATGGTTTCAAATTTTGTGTCAATCGGATTTATGGTTTGTCCGGGGTAAGCTAAAACGCATAGAAATCGATTTGAGTGAATTTTGAATTTAAATAGTCGATTCGAAAACTTATTTTTCAAATTTGATCGAATTTGCTCCCGATATATATTTCATTGCGCTCGTAATAGGGGTAAAACTTTATAAACGCCAGGCGGTACGCTTCGTTTGGAGTTTGGAAAAATTTCAGGTGAATAGTGTGCGAATATTTTCTATAAAAGGACATCAACACTCATTATTTTCACCAAAAACCCTAATTTACCTTCAGTCGCCACCCTATATTCTAATGGCCGAAAATATTCCTCCTTCTCCCTCAATTTTCTACCAATCTACAAACTTTTACGCCTCGACTTCAACTACAATGTTGAAGAGCACGACGAGATCTATATCCTCAACGGCTATGATCAAAAACAACGAAGTGGATTGATGGCAATTGGTTCGTGAAGGTCCGGCGTTCAAGCACGAAAATCGAGAAGCATAGGGGACAGGGCTTGATGCTATTTGGGCCGAAGATGGAGCTCGCAATGCTCTTAAGCGTGGTAGCCTCTGATCATTCTCTCGTGCGTTGTGGTGGCCGTGGTGTCTAACCCTAGAGGCGGCAAGATGGGTTTAAAGTTGCGTGCGTTTTATTACCTGGGGAAGAACGTGCGTGAGGAAGAAAGGAGGGTGCGGACGTGATTTACTGTGGGGAGATGGATGGTCCAGATTGCAAGTGGGTTTAAAAATAAAAATAAAATGTTAATTGTTTTGTATTATAATTTGTATAAACTTCTAAACGTCATAACTTGTTCATACGAGGTCGGAATTTGACGAAACGAATTCCGTTGAATTCACATTGTCGAATACTACGCGATGGAGTTAGATTGGGATCGACTGGAGCTAGTGATAACTTTAGGTAAAATTAAATGCGTGTGTAATTTTATTCGAAATAAAACACTGCAACGTTATTGAAAGCAAGTTGAGAACTTCTCACTCAATCGAATTTGTTTCGATTTAAATTTTAATTAGTTAAATTTAAAATTGCTTGATTTGTGTGATTGAATTATAAATTATTATCTATTGTATTGAAATAGACCCTATACGTTGTATATTAAGCGGATGTTATTTATTAAACACATATACCGCGATGTTCCACCCTGAAGTGGAATTGGTATTATATATGTACTTGGAGTTGATTTTCCTGCATTATATAGCGTATGAGGCCCTATTGCGCCGCACAATAGCGGATAATATTTTATATGAACCCATATACCGCGATATCCCGTATTGGAACGGGATTGGCATTGTGCTAATATCTGTGGATGGAGGGAAACAGGTTGGAGGGATCCAACTGGATTCCTCAACAATATTGATTTATTTACAGATATTTGCGATATATTCTGTTATCATATTGATGTATGATGTTTGGATGCCGTGGTTGATTTATTGGTGCTGTTGCAGCATTGAGCCTATTTTTGGAGTTTTAAAAATGTTGAAATAACGATTTTGAATTTAAAAGGATTTTCCAAGTGATTTTTGAAAGTATACGTTTTATTGAATTTTGGAATTGATTCATTTTAATTAAATAAACGTTATAATTTTAATGTTATAAAAATTATGATTTTTGAGAAATATAGTTGAAAATTGATTTTTGAAATATGGAGTTAATGAATTTTATAAAATAGTTTAAATTGAGATTTTTGAAATTATTATAAACGGTTTATATAAAAGATTTATAAAATTGATATTTATAAATGAAAAATATTGGAATTTTAAAACGAATTTTTATAAGTGTTAAAATTAAGTATAAATGGATTTCATAAGTGCATGAAATTTATAGATTTATAAATTGTGAAGTTATAAAAGGAATAGATTTTGTAAAATAAAATATTTATAAGTAATTAACTTATAAGTTGGATTTTGGCATTTAAATGAGATATAAACAGAATTTTTAATTAAGGGATATTTTTTTTAAGTTGATGTTTTTATAAAATTATATAGATGTGAATTTATAAACGTTCTTTTATAAATCCGAAATTAATTGAATTTGATAAGTAAATATGAAAGCCTTTAATTCAATATGTAGAAGTGTTGAATTTGGTAAACGATTTATATTCACGATTTTGGACAGTGAATAATATATTAAAGAAATGTTTTAGGAAGTGATCTTTTAAATAGAATTAAAATGTTTTGAAGTTGTTTTAAAATGTGTTAAGGATCGAAAACCTAAATTTCAATATTCATTGTTGAAATAGACATTTTCGAGAAATAAGGAAAAGATAGACTATAACACTGTTGTTATAGTAAATGATTTTCGAGAGGAAATGGTTTATATAGTATTGGGATTTATATATCTATCTTAATTTCTAATCCCTATACTAGTTATTTTGGGTTGTAGTAACTATGTTTTACGCAACATTCGTTTTGACTCAAATAAATGTGTTTAAGAGAATGTTTTTCTTAAAGAATAAAATATATACTTAATTTTGATTTAAGTATATTGAATATTTTTCAAATGTTGAAAATAAATAGATTTGTGAATTACTTGTTATTAAATAAGTATGGAAATGTTTTCCAATATGAAGTGAAATGTTTTGAGATTATATCTTTTAAAGATAAATTGAAAATGAATAAGTATTTAGATGTGTTTCCGCGTAAGGAAAATGATTTGAAAATTTGTTTTCACAAGTTGTAAAGGTGAAAAATGATTTGAAATTGTTTTCAAATGGTTGAAGTGTGGAAAAATTTATCTTGTAAAGATATTTTTGAAAAATAAATAATTTGGGAAATTATTTGGAATCTGATGATGTTGTGCATATTTATTTGATTGTTAAATAATCGACTATCAATATTTACCTTTTAATGGGTATTTGTTGTGATTTTCTTGAATTTGAATGCTACACTTATTTTAAAATAAGCACTCGTTATTCGGTTTAGCCGGGAGAGGACCTTTGGGTCATAAATCCTATTCCGAATAGCGATATGTCATAATGGATAGCATTTGAAGACCGGTGCTAAAGACCGAATATTTTTGAAAACGGAAGGATTACCGTCGAATGACTCTGCATCGGCTGATCTCCAATATAGAGGTTTTATCACCCTTTTTGATGGGAATTCCAGACGTGATTAGTGAATATCTGGATTTGCAAGGGCTTCTTTGGAAGTGCCTTCATTCCGTTCGATCCCGGAGCAGACTTGTATGAATGTGTGTTTGACGTTACAATTTGAGATGTAAAGCCGGTTTCTATCAAATACATTTCTGTTGGTGGCGGGGAATTTATTCTCTTAGCTTAACACCCTTCTCTGAGACGTACGAGCTCAAAAGTTATGTAGTTGATGGTTACTAGTGATACATTCCCAATTTGGTAATGTGGCATACGAAGTGCTGCTGATCATTTGTTGATCGAAGCATAGCTTTTGTATAAAGCGTACCTTTGTGGACGAGACTTCGTCGGACCTCACACCCCGGTAATGGTCAAAACAAGAAAGATGCAGCAAGGTTATTAGGCGATAGCACCCACTTAGTGTATGTCATTCCTTTTGGATAGAGGTGGTATCATGGTATGGAGCCCAGATACTTAACCTATGTTGTTGCTGCAAATGTATTATTTTTTGGTTGTTGGTGAATACCGGGATTTAGGTCGGTTACGACCGGGGGATGGCATACTCGTGTCAGTATTTACCCAGCTAGGAGTAACCCGGCCTTGTGTTGGCAGAGATCCGGTTAGGTTCTCGGGGCGTCCTTCCAGAGGCGTACCCATGTGGCAATGGGAAGTTCCTTGACCTGACCATTTGTTGGAAATCCAAAGAAACAATATGAACCCCTTACGATTGCAAATTGTATAACCTGCCTCCTCAGGAGGTAGCTATAGCAGGCATTATATAATGTACCTATGCTGGCTAAGATTTATATTGTACATTCGAAATGTTTTCCTACACTTTGCACTTATAGTAATAATATCAAAGAAATTTGCATATCAAGCATGTTTGACTATTATAAGGAGAAATCTACTCCAATTCTGCGTTTGCATTGTGTGTGTGGCAGGAGGCCTTATGGTAGTTACATTTTCTAAAAGCATTGCGGATCTATTTTAAAATATTTCTTTGTTTGTTTTTAAAAATAAATTGTTTTTAGTTCTCATACCAGTCCCATGACTGACATGGAGTTTATTTTTTCCTTCCTAAACTCTGGGTGCCCGTCATTTTCCACACGGGCAGTCTAGAGTTAGGTTATCAGGTCATTCTGGAATTCAGGAGCTGTTGTAAAGATCTGGAGGCAAACTGGATGGAGTGGCGTATCAACTAGTATATAGTATTTCTTTTCCGCTGTTTTTTTGTTGTAAACTCTGATAATGTAATGTAATGTGATGTAATGTAATAACAGATATGATCTTTGCTTTAAAGATTATTCATTGATATATTGTATGTTGTTCCGCTGCGAAATGTGAGATTCTGTTATTTTTTTATGTTGCTTCTTCTTTCTTTCTTCTTCTACCTCTTCTTCTTAAACCCTAACAATTCGGTTTTCCGGCCTTCGTTTGCTCGGTAGTTGATACAATGGACGTATTATTGTCGACTTTCGTGAATTGAAAATCGCGATCGTTACATTTGGTATTAGAGTATATGGTTAAGTGACAACCTTGGCTCTGTTGGGTGTTACTCGTTAGAGATAGAGTCAGTAGTACTCTAGAATGAGTGTGAGTGTAATCATAGATACGAGCGCATATTTCTTAGTGAATATGAAATTGTTTTGTATTGCGTTGACTTATCGGTTGATTGTTTATAGGTTCTGGTCGGTAGATGGGATGCCATATTATCGATAGGGGTTTCTAAACTCTTAAACGAGGCAAGTTGACATAGTATCATTTTAAATTAGGTAAATGAAATAATTTTACCTTGATTATATTTTATATATAAAGGAATAATTTTTCAGAAATTATTGAAGTGTATATAAATTGATTGTTTGGTTGTTGAAAATGTAAGAATATATATAAGTTAATTAAAAGTATAAACTGTATAAGAAAATGAATTATTAAGATGGAATTATAATTGATAGGTTTTACAATTGTGAAATAATATTATATATAAGAAGTGAAACTATATGAATATATTTATAAATATGAGTTGTAAATAAAAATGAATTTGAACTATGAATTGAAATTGTTGAATATAAGTGAAACGAGTTTTGACTTATAATATGAGATAATAAATTTGGCTTTGGTAACGAATAAAAAATTTGGGTTAGCATAATAAATATATGATTTGAAATATAACTAAAGGAAAGTTAAATAGAATTTACTTTGGAATTGGAATCTGAATTGGATTTATAAGGGGAAATTTAAGTTAAGTTAAACAAATGATGTTTGAAATGGAATATAACTTAAGTAATGTTGAATGAAGTTGATTTTGGTATCGAAGTAAATTAATAAACTGGATTAAATAAATGTGAACTGGAATTATATAAATGAAATTCAACTTTATATGGTAAAATGAATTAGCAATTGAATTAATAAATGGATTGAATATTAATCAATTGAATGTAAATGAATTGATATAGAATAATGAATGTAAGTGTTAATTCATTAGAAGCTAATGAAGTTGAAAAAAAAAATTGAATAATTGAATGGAAGTCAATTTAATAACAACCAATTGGAAATTAAAAGTGTTAAACCAAATTAAATGTGAATTTAATAATTTGGTTATGATTGGTTATGATTTGGTTGTTATATGATTGTTGGTTGATTGTATATAATTCATTAAGTGTTAATGAAGTTGAATTGATAAAATTGGAAGCTATGAAATTTGATTTGAATGTGGAAGTGAACCAACTTGAATATGAATTAGTGAATGTAAACTAATTGAATATGAAAATGAATGTTAGTAAAGTCCAATGTTAATGAATCAAATGTGATTAAATTAAAAACCAATTCATTGAATATTAATGAGAAGTGAATGTATATCGATTTGATAGAGAGTTGTTGGATGATAGTTGTTTGGTGGTTGCATTTATTGCTTTTTGTTGCATTTGCTATTGGCATATATTGTTGTTGCTTCTGGTATATGTTGCATATCGATATTATTTTCTATATACATGTCTCTCATGGTTTGTTGATGTTTTGTTGGTGCAGATTGCGTTTGCTTCGCATTTGGATCTCGCTTTCGCGCTATATTAGTCGTGTATGCTCGCTAATAATATATAAGGTACTTATCTCGGATTACATATCAAACTTTTACACTTTTTTCCCTACGAGATGCCTCATTATTTTGATGAGATGTATATTTGTGATATATATATATATATATTGTCTTTTTTTGGATCGAACCGCGCAAATGAGACTATGGCGAAATTTTTGAAAATTTAAGGCGTTAGAATATTTTTGAGAAAATTGAAATTTTTTGAAAAGATAATAATTATGATTTGAAAACTTAGTAAAGTTATTGTAAGAAGTTTAATTATGGATTTTGGGAAAGTTAAACACACAAATGAATTTGAAATTTAATTTGAACAAATGGTTTTGAAAAGTTAATGGATTTCAAGACATTTTCTTACTTGGCAATTTCGAGGACGAATTTTTTTTGAGGGGGGAAGTTTGTAACGACCCAGAATTTCTGTCATTTGAAATTCGTATATTTAATTGATTTTTTAATATAAACAAGTAAAATTTGTAAGTCGAATAAATTTTATTTCGAATATCTAGATTTAATTGGATAATTAAATCGATAATTTAATATTTGAAATTTCAGAAATAATTGAAAATTGGGTCTATGTGATTAAAATTGATTTGTAAAGTTGTATTAAATCATATTGAAGATAGAATGATGTTATAGAACTTTTAAAATTGAATTAAAAGTTAAATTGTAGAAATTGAATATTTTAATATTTAGTTGGCGAGTGAAAATAGTCATTTTTTAAACAGTCTCGGATTTCGACGAAACTAGTTTCATCGGATCCGTAATGTTATATCATTGTATGGTTTTAAATTTCATGTCAATCAGATTTATGGTTTACTCGGAGTAAGCTAAAACACGTAGAATCGATTTGAGTGAATTTTAAATTTAAAGAGTCGATTCGAAAACTTATTTTCAAATTTGATCGAACTGGCTCCCAATATATATTTCATTGCGTTCGGAATAGGGGTAAAATATTATAAACCCTAGGCAGCACGCTTCGTTTGGAGTTCGGGAAAATTTCGGGTGAATAGTGCGCGAATATTTTCTATAAGAGGACCTCAACACTCATTATTTTCACCCAAAACCCTAACTTACCTTCAGCCGCCACCCTATATTCTAATGGCCCAAAATATTCTTCCATGTCCCTCAATTTTCTTCCAATCTACAAATGTTTACGCCTTGACTTCATACAATGTTGAAGAGCACGACGAGATCTATATTCTCAAACGGCTATGATAAAAAACAACGAAGTGGATTGACGGCAATTGGTACGTGAAGCTTCGGCGTTCAAGCACGAAAATCGAGAAGCATAGGGGATCGAGCTTGATGCTATTTGGGCCGAAGATGGAGCTTGCAATGCTCTTCAGCGTGGTAGCCTCTGATCATTCTCTTGTGCGTTGTGGTGGCCGTGGTGTCTAACCCTAGAGGCGGCAAGATGGGTTTAAAGTTGCGTGCGTTTTATTACCTGGGGAAGAACGTGCGTGAGGAAGAAAGGAGGGTGCGGACGTGATTTACTGTGGGGAGATGGATGGTCCAGATTGCAAGTGGGTTTAAAAATAAAAATAAAATGTTAATTGTTTTGTATTATAATTTGTATAAACTTCTAAACGTCATAACTTGTTCATACGAGGTCGGAATTTGACGAAACGAATTCCGTTGAATTCACATTGTCGAATACTACGCGATGGAGTTAGATTGGGATCGACTGGAGCTAGTGATAACTTTAGGTAAAATTAAATGCGTGTGTAATTTTATTCGAAATAAAACACTGCAACGTTATTGAAAGCAAGTTGAGAACTTCTCACTCAATCGAATTTGTTTCGATTTAAATTTTAAATAGTTAAATTTAAAATTGCTTGATTTGTGTGATTGAATTATAAATTATTATCTATTGTTTTGAAATAGACCCTATACGTTGTATATTAAGCGGATGTTATTTATTAAACACATATACCGCGATGTTCCACCCTGAAGTGGAATTGGTATTATATATGTACTTGGAGTTGATTTTCCCACATTATATAGCGTATGAGGCCCTATTGCGCCGCACAATAGCGGATAATATTTTATATGAACCTATATACCGCGATATCCCGTATTGGAACGGGATTGGTATTGTGCTAACATCTGTGGATGCAGGGAAACATGTTGGAGGGATCCAACTGGATTCCTCAACAGTATTGATTTATTTACAGATATTTGCGATATATTCTGTTATCATATTGATGTATGATGTTTGGATGCCATGGTTGATTTATTGGTGCTGCTGCAGCATTGGGTCTATTTTTGGAGTTTTAAAAATGTTAAAATAACGATTTTGAATTTAAAAGGATTTTTTAAGTGATTTTTGAAAGTATATGTTTTATTGAATTTTGGAATTGATTCATTTTAATTAAATAAACGTTATAATTTTAATGTTATAAAAATTATGATTTTTGAGAAATATAGTTGAAAATTGATTTTTGAAATATGGAGTTAATGAATTTTATAAAATAGTTTAAATTAATATTTTTGAAATTATTATAAACGGTTTATATAAAAGATTTATAAAATTGATATTTACAAATTAAAAATATTGGAATTTTAAAACAAATTTTTATAAGTGTTAAAATGAAGTATAAATGGATTTCATAAGTGCATGAAATTTATAGATTTATAAATTGTGAAGTTATAAAAGGAGTAGATTTTGTAAAATAAAATATTTATAATTAATTAACTTATAAATTGGATTTTGGCATTTAAATGAGATATAAATGGAATTTGTTAATTAAGGGATTTTTTTTAAGTTGAAGTTTTAATAAAATTATATATAGATGTGAATTTATAAACATTGTTTTATAAATTCGAAATCAATTGAATTTGATAAGTAAATATGAAAGCCTTTAATTCAATATGTAGAGGTGTTGAATTTGGTAAACGATTTATATTCACGATTTTTGATAGTGAATAATATATTAAAGAAATGTTTTAAGAAGTGATCTTTTAAATAGAATTAAAATGATTTGAAGTTGTTTTAAAATGGTTTAAGCATCGAAACCCTAGATTTCAATATTCATTATTGAAATAGACGTTTTCGATAAATAAGGAAAAGTTGGACTATAACACTATCGTTATTGTAAATGATTTTCGAAAGGAAATGGTTTATATAGTATTGGGATTTATATATCTATCTTAATTTCGAATCCCTATACTAGTGATTTTGGGTTGTAGTAACGATGTTTTACGCAAAATTCGTTTTGACTCAAATAAATGTTTTTAAGAGAATGTTTTCCTTAAAGAATAAAATATGTACTTAATTTTGATTTAAGTATATTGAATATTTTCCAAATGTTGAAAATAAATAGTTTTGTGAATTACTTATTATTAAATAAGTATGGAAATGTTTTCCAATATGAATTCAAATGTTTTGAGATTATGTCTTTTAAAGATAAATTGAAAATGAATAAATATTTGGAAGTGTTTCCGTGTAAGGAAAATGATTTGAAAATTTGTTTTCACAAGTTGTAAAGGTGAAAAATGATTTGAAATTGTTTTCAAATGGTTGAAGTGTGAAATTTTTTATCTTGTAAAGATATTTTTGAAAAATAAATAATTTAGGAAATTATTTGGAATCTGGCGATCCTGTGCATATTTATTTGATAGTTAAATAACCGACTATCAATATTTACCATTTAATGGCTATTTGTTGTGATTTGCTTGAATTTGAATGCCACACTTATTTTAAAAAAGCTCTCGTTATTCGGTTTAGCCAGGAGAGGACCTTTGGGTCATAAATCCCACTCCGAATAGCGATATGTCGTAATGGATAGAATTTGAAGACCGGTGTTGAAGACCGAATATTTTCGAAAACGAAAGGATTACCGTCGAACGACTTTGCATCGGCTGATCTCTGATATGGAGGTTTTATCACCCTTTATGATGGGAATTCCGAACGTGATTAGTGAATATCCGGATTTACAAGGGCATCTTTGGAAGTGCCTTCGGTTCCGTTCGATCCCGTAACGTACTTGTATGGATGTGTGTTTGACGTTACAATTTGAGATGTAAAGTTGGTTTCTATCAAATACATTTCTGTTGGTGGTGGAGAATTTATTTTCTTAGCTCAACACCCTTCTCAGAGACGTACGAGCTCAGAGGTCATGTAGTTGATGGTTACTAGTGATACATTTCCAATTTGGTAATGTGGCATACGAAGTGCTACTGATCATTTGTTGATCGAAGCATAGCTTTTGTATAAAGCGTAGCTTTGTGGACGAGGCTTCGTCGGACCTTACACCTGGGTAGTGGTCAAAACAGGAAAGATGCAGCAAGGTTATTAGGGGATAGCTCCCCCTTAGTGTATGTCATTCCTTCTGGATAGAGGTGGTATCATGGTATGGAGCCCAGATACTTAACCTATGTTGTTACTGCAAACTTATTATTTTGTGGTTGTTGGTGAATCCCGGGATTTAGGTCGATTACGACCGGGGGATGGCATACTCGTGTCAGTAGTTACCCAGCTAGGGGTGACCCGGCCTTGTGTTGGTAGAGATCTAGTTAGGTTCTCGGGGCGTCCTTCCAGAACGTACCCATGTGGCAATGGGAATTTCCTTGGCCTGACCATTTGTTGGAAATCCAAAGAAACAACACGAACCCTTTACGATTGCAAATTGTATAACCTGCCTCCTAATGAGGTAGCTATAACAGGCATAATATAATGGTACCTATGCGGGCTAACATATTTATATTGTACTTTCGAAATGTTTTCCTACACTTTACACTTATAGTAATAATATCAAAAAAAATTACGTATCAAGCATGTTTGACTATTATAAGGAGAAATCTCCCCCAATTCTGCGTTTGCATTGTGTGTGTGGAAGGAGGCCTCTCACGACCCGACTTTCTACTCTCAGAAAATCGCATCATGAATTAAGAAAGAAAGGGATAGAAGGAGAAAGAAAGAAGAGAAAGAAGAAACAATACAAGAATCTCAACAGCGGAACGAATAAATTATATTAATAACATAAGTATTTACATAATATACAATACCAATCAGAGATACACAACATACACATCATATACTAGACAGTTATAAACACCTGTCTAGTATTTACAACTCAATACAACAACACAGAGAACACACAGCGGAATACTAATATCTAACGCAGAAGCCTCCTGCTCCATTTGCTCCTCCACAATTCGTCAAAGCAAACCTGAATCCCCTGACTACTCATAAAAATTTGAGTACCCAAGAGTTTATGAAAAACAAAAATAAACTCCGGGTCAGACATGGGTCTGGTGTGAGTAACAGGTTAAAGTTGCTTAACTTTTAAAAATCTTTTCAAAAGAAAGGTATCACGTAAGACTTCCCACACATAAACATGGAAAAGTTTTTACCTTACGCTAACCAAAACATTTGATAGGAAATATAATGATATTATAATAGTGTCTAGGGTTTTCAAATAAATATGAAATAGCCGAAATTGTTACATGATTAAATTCCAGCTACTAGCCACAAAAGTGGGTAATACAATCAAAACCGTTGGCACTTATTGGATTTTGGATTCCATACAATGGTAGGGCTACTGGGGTACCGCCTGTCACACTACGTGGCCTAGATCACCGTACCGAGGAGTACTCCCACTCCCCTGCAACACAAGGCCGGACCCATTCCTTACTGAATAGTTCCGAACAAGACAACCCCGACGGTTAGAGCTCAAAAGACCGTCCACACATCCGAAATAAAAGGGACCTCTACACAGGGGTAAATCTCGCTCTCCAGTGGGTGCGACCCACGAAGCCTTACTGCACCTCCCCTGTTTTAGCCATTCCCGGTTGATGAGGCTTGAGGCTACGATTACCTTTATAGGACATATCACTTAGAATGCTCATCGTCCACCTGACGATGTTCTGGTAGCATTCGATCCATACAAGTTCGTTCCGGGTTCGAACGAAACCGAAGGCATTATCTCGTTACACTCATTTTGGAATCACCCTCAGAGTTAACGACAATAACCCTTGCACTCTGATTCACCATCTCGAATATATAAGTACTATTCCGTCAAAGTCATTACGGAATCACCCATAGAGTTATACTGACGTATAGCCCTTACACCTCGAGTCTTCACTCGCTCCTGGATTCACGACCTAACGTTATTTGGAATCGATGTGGTTTTCAGATATCCAAATATGGAAACCAGATCCCGGTCTCATCGAAAACCAAAGCGTGTCTTTTAAGGTCCAATTTGTTTTAAAGGTTTTAAATCAATTCAATTACAGTATCTATATACACACAGATAGATAACTTATAAATCATAACTGATAATTAACATTATCACATAACAGATAACCCACATATCAATATCAAATAGATATTCCATATATATCACCATCACAATAGATAACCTATGTTATCATCATAATACAATCAAACATCCATACCACACAATATCATTTATCTCATTACTGAGATCTCAAAGCATCCAAGACAATCAATGTCATCCATTTATCCATAAGCAAAGATTTACTTATCACAATATAATTAATTTAAAATGAATTAAATTAACTATCTCTATTACTAATTAATTTAAAATAAATTAAATTAATTACCCCAACTTTAATTAATTTAAAATAAATTAAATTAATTACTTCATCTTTAATTAATTTAAAATGAATCAAATTAATTACTTCACCAAATTATAACTTGCTTACCCATCTATTTAATTGATTACAATCAATTAATCATTCAAAATAGATCATCCTAATTAATCACTCTTGATTAATTACTCTTAATTACATTCATGTAATTATCCTTAATTAATTTCACAAAATTAATTATTCTCAAATAAACAGTAATTAACCTTTAATTACTTCAATTAATTAATTAATCATAATTAATTACATTTATCCTTAATTAATTACATTAATTAATTACCTTTAATTATTTATCATTGATTAATTAATCATAATTAATCAACTTTAATTACATCATTAATTAAATAATTAATGATTGCTTTTACTAATTACCTTAAGTAATTATTTACTTAATTACCATATTAAAACAAATTAATTATCCTTAATTAATCTCTTGATTAATTAATAAGTAATTTAAACCAAATTACTTCACACTTAAACATCTCCACTTAATTACATTCTGTAATTATTAATTAATTACTTAACTAAGTAAATACCCAAATCATTTATTACATAAAGTAATAATTTATAAAACCCAAATGTTTAAAATTAATTAAACTTAATTAATTAAGAATAAACAATCCCATTAAACTAAATTAATTACATTTAGTAATCAATTTCTTAATTACTTTATTAAGTAATTATACTTAAACCATTTACAATTGATAATTATTAAATTAATTAACCTAATTAATTATAAAAATTAACCATATTAATTAATTTTTAAATAATCTTGGTTAATGACCTTCATTAACCATCCTCAACTTATTTTATAAAGTAATTAACTTAAATTAATTACAATTTAAATTATCTTTAATCATTCATTAATTAAAGTTAATTATCAAATTAATTAACCTTAATTTAAACTTAATTACATAATTAATAATATTTATTCATCATTAATTACTAATCTAATTAATGATCTTAATTCAAATTGATTAACCCCTAAATCAATATGCATTAAACCTTAATAATTAATTAATTAAATTAATTAATTATTTCTTAATTACCCTTTTAATAATTTAATTTCAAAACGTTAATTCTTAACTTAACTTTAAAATAAACATTTCTAAATTATGTTTTAAAAACAAATTTTATTTTAGAACAAGTGCTTTTGAACTTGTTTCTAAATTTCATTTTAAATACAAATTTTGAAATGAGAATAATTTAAACTTATCCAAGTTTAAACAATTAATAACTTTGGCATTTCAATAACTCAATATATATTTAGTTTAAATCTTGCAACTTCAAACTTTCTTACAAATTCAAAAACTGAATACACATTCTACTTTGATCCCAGATTTAAACTTAAGATTCAAATTAGCTTTGAATTCAGATTTAAATTTAAATTTTAAACTCTGTTTAAACCTTAAACTTCAGATTTTAAAACATTTTATAAAACACTTTAACAAATTTCAAAGTTGTTAAAAACCTTCTATCTTTATAAAACTTATATATTTTTAAATCTATAATTAAAACTCATTTTGAATTAAGATTTTAAACCTGTTTTAAAACTTTGTTTAAGACTTGCTCTTATACTTTTTAAATTCAGTTTTAAATTTTAAAAACTCAAATACTGTCAGGTTGTAAAACAGGTTCAGGTTTATTAAACCTGTAAAAATTCTTTTACACTTTATTTATTTAAACTGGAATGTTAAATTAACTTGAATTCATTATATTCAAACTTGAATTCAAATATGATTTAAATTTTCTAAATCATTAAAATGATTCAGGCTTTTACAAGTTTTTAATCCCAGAGGTTACAGGTTTGTAGAACCTGTAAACAAACACCTGAACCCCCACTACAAAATCTACTTCGAGTCTGCAACACCACATCCCCGAGAAAATCAAACTACTGCTTCGGGCTACTTACTACATCAACTCGAGCAAACCACTCAGGCCAACCAACAACAGACACTTCTCATCACCGTGCATATGCGCGGCGCCTTCGGCCATTGATGATCGCCAACGACCATCGCATCACATCAGAGACCAACCTAGCTACCCACCACAAGCATCAATTCAAGCTATAACTCACTAATGCGAATTCGAGATTTACAAACTCCAAACCTGTAAACAAACACAATTTTCCCCCTCAAACCTGTCAACAGTAAATATTCTTCCCTCCGACCACCTGTCGATGAATCCTCCGCCCACATCTTCAACTATGGCCAATCCTTAATTTCTCAAAATCTTGTAACACTTGGTCAAACATACAAGCCAATATGAATGATTCCATAACACCCAGCAAAAACTAGGGTTTAAAAAGGAAAATCAATACCACAACCTTCTCGCTGAATTCCATCACCACCTATGATTTTACCTAGCCTCTCCTATCTTTCTTCCATCACCGGGAAGAACTCCAAGCTTCCATTATTCATAGATCACCCACAATTCCAAATAAACCCTTTTGCAGTCAAAGCCAAACTGCAACCTCTTCCTAATTCTAAAAATTCTAATCTTTGATTTAAAAATCAAGTTGCAGATAGTATTTTTGATTTATGATACTGAATAAATAAATTAACAGGTTTGGGATTTAATAAAATCAACATGCATGATGTTGTTCTGTGCTTCCAGAGGCTAAGACTTTATATTTGGATTTGATTAAAATTTTAAACTATAGTTTAAGCTAATCAACAACATTTGTCTAATATAAAATCCTATCTAACTAAGTCAAGAGGTAAGAATTTTAAAAATTACAGACATTTTTTTTAAACAGGTAGCAACAGACTATTACACAGCATATAAAATATTTGCATCCAATATTCACTTATAATAATATGCAGTGCCTATTTCATCTTAACTTACAATTTTGCAACCAAGATTTAAGTTTAATTTTTTTTTTTTTAAAAGGGTTACTCACCTTAAATCAATGCAGACCTCTGTTGAATTTTGCAGAAAACACAAAAATGCAGGCTCCACTATCTCCAGGTTTTAAAACAGAGTGCATGACCTTCTCTTTTTTTTTAAGTGACATGCAGATATACTTGAATTTGTACAGGGTTTAGAATATGCATATTTGAAACTTGTAAGTGCATGCAGACATCATTTTGATTTTGAATAGGTGCAGGGATTTGCTTCACAAGGTTTGAAGGTGGTTATAAGGTAAATGATTTACATTTTTGTCTGAGGATCTAAAGATGATTACTGATTTCAGATTTTGTTTGAAATGGAAGACTACAGTTTTGAAGAGGAGTTTGATAATATGATCTTTGACAAATCTTAGAGTTTGATTTCAAAGGTGTTTGTAACTACAGACTTGATATGAAACAGTTTTTTTCAAATATCTTTGTCTTTTGAATTGAAATGAAAAAGAAAGGAAGATATGAATGCCTTGTTTGATTTTGGAAATTGTTTACTGGGAAGTAGTTTTTTTTTTTTTGGGTTGAGAACAGAACTGGAGAAGTTTCTTTGATTCAGGAAAAATGCAAATGCAATATGAAAGATGCAAACTTAAACAAATGTATTTTCAGATTTACTAAAATAAAAGAAAAAACCAAATTTTTACACTTGTTCAAACTTTACAACACTTGTTAAATTTACTCTTTAAAAATGCAACACATGTTATCTTTTAAAGATAATTAGTATTTAATACAAATTAATGTATATTAGCTTAAATTTAAGTTGTTAGTTTATATTAAATATGCGTATAAACTTTTTAAAAGAACTAAAAACAATTTGCACTAATAAATGAAGATTATACATATGGAAATTAAAATAATTTAAAATTTACACTTTGGAATTTTAACTTCAAATTAAATTCATAATCTAATATTAAAATCAAATTATGAATACAAATCAAAGTTTGAAATAACAATAGCTATTTTTTTATAACTAAAATCTTATTTGTTATACAATACATTGTTAATATTGTATTTAAAATGTCTCATTATTAAATTAAAACCATTTTAAAGGAAATTATTTTTTTATTAATATAATATCCATTTAATTAAACCATGAAACTATTTTGTTAAATTTATTCTAAATTTAAACTCAATCTAATTCAATTTAAAACATTTAATATTTTTCATATCAATTTTAAAATCATATTTTTACTTATGAAATAGATATTAAAACTCAATACCAATTTAAAACAAAATTTTCAAATTAAAATGTATATCTTAGAATTTTAAACATGATTCAATTATTAAATTTAAACCAAAAATCATTTATTTAACTTTGAAAAACTTAAATATTAAATAAAACAAATTTCCCAAACTACTATATATATTAAAATTAGAAAATATGCTTTACTTATTAAAATTGAAACAAATGCTAATCTACTTAAAATATAAACCAAATATTTATATTGTAAATAGAAATCAATTTATATCATTTAAAAGATAAAATAACCAATTTAAATATTTATTGAAGAAGATATTAAATTCATTTGAATAATTATTAACAGATTATCAATATCAATTTAATTTTAACTACAGATTATTAAATCGATATTGTTAAAAATTCCAGGATATTACAATCCTTCCCCCTTAAAAGAATTTCGTCCCCGAAATTTAAAACAAAGGTAATTTAACAATCTTATTAGATTTTAAATTTAAAAAAAACACAAGCATATATCAAACATATGCTAACAACCAAAAACAACCAATCAAACAAATCTAATTATCCAGACAAATTCTGGATAATTCCTTCGAGTTTCCCCAGGTGTATATATATACACACCGGGATACTCGCTCTAGAGAATCCAAACAAACAATACTATGAAGCTACAAGGCTCCTATACAACTATATCTAAAACACTAGACAAGATATCAGACTACAAACGAGTCTGACTCAACAACCAAAACTCCAGAACTGTTGGTTCCATAACCAGAAATAGATCATACACGTACTCCCTCAGAGATACGTGAAACTCATCGAATCCCAGTTATCCAAACTGGCAATTCAATCCTGTAGATCAATTACTTATTCTCCAAGGTCACAGAAAAGATTCAAAACACTTCAGAGCTAGCTTCATAGACCTACCCAAACTTATAGCTCACTTGATCGGAGAAAACTTATCCAAAATTAAATCTCCGACTTCAGAGTCCAAATTCCTCCGACTCTTATCCACAAAATCTCTTCAGACAATCCTCGGCTGTCCATAGCCTTACTGGTCAGCTCAACCTTCGCTGATGCTTCTAGAAACAAACAAGACCAATTAACGCAACAAGATGATCTCCTCAAGAACAACCAAAACCATGAACTCAAGCTCTACTCCTTACTATCAGAAGACAACAACTTCTTCTGTCCAGAAAAAGAAAAGCAGATGCACTATGAAACTACTTCCGCTGCGCAACTCTGATCCGAAGTAGAAGAGAATGCTAAAGTAGAACACAAGCACAAACAGGATAACACACCCAGAGATATGGTTCAACAAATCCATAAGAATCATCCAGAAGTTCCTCCAAAACTCCGAGCTGCTACACCAACTCAATCTCCTGAAACCATTCTACTATTAAGCTGAACAACCGGTACCATTCTTGGAATTCCTGTCGATAAGAAAACTCAATCTCCAGACACGGACAAAACTCTGACTTCCTGAAGATATTCAGAAAAACTCAGATAACCCAAGAGAACTCTCAAACAATCGCAAGTCATTTTTGCGAACCACCAAACCAAATCCAAGGAAAACTGTTCTTCCTTAACCAAACAGAACAACTTAAACTTAATTAGCCAACCCATCGAAGAAACGGGTCCACTCAACTGCTTCTGAACTCCATCCTAGAAAAACTGCTAAGCCAGAAGATCTCTTTCCAACACCGAGAACACTCCGAGCTACACTGCTGCCACAGAAGCCAAAGAATTCCAAAACAAAACCCTCCGAGAAACTCGGAATTCAAAGCAAACAGAAACTCCAGCTTAACACAGCCACAACACCGAAGCGGACTCACCTCCTTAACTTGTTCCAAAGAAAACATCTTCGGGAACATCCATAGTCACTGCATCTCATCACGCAGCTACTACTTCCTGAAGTATTCAAAATACCATTACTCACATTAGCCAACCAACAGATCCAACTTCAGAAATAAACTCCGAACCTTCACAGGTTTCCTTCAGAGATTAATGAAGTTCTTCATCACTACAAAACTCTCTCGAGACCGTATTAGGTCTACAGTCTCAATAATTACACTTCCAACCTTAAACATTCAAATTTCAACCAATAGTAGTCGTGTTACACACACTACTGCCCCATCTACCTTATAACTTATATTGGAAAACCTGAACAGGTAACCCAACAGATAGGCAGAAATATATATATATATATATATAGTTATATATAAAAATTACAAATACACTCTCTCAAGAAAGACACCACTACAGAGCCTAGGTATTCACTCAACCTAATGCTCTGATACCAACTTTCACGACCCGACTTTCTACTCTCAGAAAATCGCATCATGAATTAAGAAAGAAAGGGATAGAAGGAGAAAGAAAGAAGAGAAAGAAGAAACAATACAAGAATCTCAAAAGCGGAACGAATAAATTATATTAATAACATAAGTATTTACATAATATACAATACCAATCAGAGATACACAGCATACACATCATATACTAGACAGTTATAAACACCTGTCTAGTATTTACAACTCAATACAACAACACAGAGAACACACAGCGGAATACTAATATCTAACGCAGAAGCCTCCTGCTCCATTTGCTCCTCCACAATTCGTCAAAGCAAACCTGAATCCCCTGACTACTCATAAAAATTTGAGTACCCAAGAGTTTATGAAAAACAAAAATAAACTCCGGGTCAGACATGGGTCTGGTGTGAGTAACAGGTTAAAGTTGCTTAACTTTTAAAAATCTTTTCAAAAGAAAGGTATCACGTAAGACTTCCCACACATAAACGTGGAAAAGTTTTTACCTTACGCTAACCAAAACATTTGATAGGAAATACGATGATATTATAATAGTGTCTAGGGTTTTCAAATAAATATGAAATAGCCGAAATTGTTACATGATTAAATTCCAGCTGCTAGCCACAAAAGTGGGTAATACGATCAAAACCGTTGGCACTTATTGGATTTTGGATTCCATACAATGGCAGGGCTACTGGGTACCGCCCGTCACACTACGTGGCCTAGATCACCGTACCGAGGAGTACTCCCACTCCCCTGCAACACAAGGCCGGACCCATTCCTTACTGAATAGTTCCGAACAAGACAACCCCGACGGTTAGAGCTCAAAAGACCGTCCACACATCCGAAATAAAAGGGACCTCTACACAGGGGTAAATCTCGCTCTCCAGTGGGTGCGACCCACGAAGCCTTGCTGCACCTTCCCTGTTTTAGCCATTCCCGGTTGATGAGGCTTGAGGCTACGATTACCTTAATAGGACATATCACTTAAAATGCTCATCGTCCACTTGACGATGTTCTGGAAGCATTCGATCCATACAAGTTCGTTCCGGGTTCGAACGAAACCGAAGGCATTATCTCGTTACGCTCATTTTGGAATCACCCTCAGAGTTAACGACAATAACCCTTGCAATCTGATTCACCATCTCGAATCTATAAGTACTATTCCGTCAAACTCATTACGGAATCACCCACAGAGTTATACTGACGTATAGCCCTTACACCTCGAGTCTTCACTCGCTCCACTTGGATTCACGACCTAACGTTGTTTGGAATCGATGTGGTTTTCGGATATCCAAATATGGAAACCCGATCACGGTCTCATCGAAAACCAAAGTGTGTCTTTTATGGTCCAAGTTGTTTTAAAGGTTTTAAATCAATTCAATTACAGTATCTATATACACACAAATAGATAACTTACAAATCATAACTGATAATTAACATTATCACATAACAGATAACCACATATCAATATCAAATAGATATTCCATATATATCACCATCACAATAGATAACCTATGTTATCATCACAATACAATCAAACATCCATACCACACAATATCATTTATCTCATTACTGAGATCTCAAAGCATCCAAGACAATCAATGTCATCCATTTATCCATAAGCAAAGATTTACTTATTACAATATAATTAATTTAAAATGAATTAAATTAACTATCTCTATTACTAATTAATTTAAAATAAATTAAATTAATTACCCCAACTTTAATTAATTTAAAATAAATTAAATTAATTACTTCATCTTTAATTAATTTAAAATGAATTAAATTAATTACTTCACCAAATTATAACTTGCTTACCCATCTATTTAATTGATTACAATCAATTAATCATTCAAAATAGATCATCCTAATTAATCACTCTTGATTAATTACTCTTAATTACATTCATGTAATTATCCTTAATTAATTTCACAAAATTAATTATTCTCAAATAAACAGTAATTAAACTTTAATTACTTCAATTAATTAATTAATCATAATTAATTACATTTATCCTTAATTAATTACATTAATTAATTACCTTTAATTATTTATCATTGATTAATTAATCTTAATTAATCAACTTTAATTACATCATTAATTAAATAATTAATGATTCCTTTTATTAATTACCTTAAGTAGTTATTAACTTAATTACCATATTAAAACAAATTAATTATCCTTAATTAATCTCTTGATTAATTAATAAGTAATTTAACCAAATTACTTCACACTTAAACATCTCCACTTAATTACATTCTGTAATTATTAATTAATTACTTAACTAAGTAAATACCCAAATCATTTATTACATAAAGTAATAATTTATAAAACCCAAATGATTAAAATTAATTAAACTTAATTAATTAAGAATAAACAATCCCATTAAACTAAATTAATTACATTTAGTAATCAATTTCTTAATTACTTTATTAAGTAATTATACTCAAACCATTTACAATTGATTAATAAATTAACCAAATTAATTATAAAAATTAACCATATTAATTAATTGTTAAATAATCTTGGTTAATGACCTTCATTAACCATCCACAAATTATTTTATAAAGTAATTAACTTAAATTAATTACAATTTAAATTATCTTTAATCATTCATTAATTAAAGTTAATTATCAAATTAATTAACCTTAATTTAAACTTAATTACATAATTAATAATATTTATTCATTATTAATTACTAATCTAATTAATGATCTTAATTCAAATTGATTAACCCCTAAATCAATATGCATTAAACCTTAATAACTAATTAAATATATTAATTAATTATTTCTTAATTACCCTTTTAATAATTTAATTTCAAAACGTTAATTCTTAACTTAACTTTAAAATAAACATTTCTAAATTATGTTTTAAGAACAAATTTTATTTTAGAACAAGTGCTTTTGAACGTGTTTCTAAATTTCATTTTAAATACAAATTTTGAAATGAGACTAATTTAAACTTATCCAAGTTTAAACAATTAATAACTTTAGCATTTCAATAACTCAATTTATATTTAGTTTAAATCTTTCAACTTCAAACTTTCTTACAAATTCAAAAACTGAATACACATTCTACTTTGATCCCAGATTTAAACTTAAGATTCAAATTAGCTTTGAATTCAGATTTAAATTTTAAACTCTTTTTAAACCTTAAACTTCAGATTTTAAAACATTTTATAAAACACTTTAACAAATTTCAAAGTTGTTAAAAACCTTCTATCTTTATAAAACTTATATATTTTTAAATCTATAATTCAAACTCATTTTGAATTAAGATTTTAAACTTGTTTTAAAACTTTGTTTAAGACTTGCTCTTATACTTTTTAAATTCAGTTTTAAATTTTAAAAACTCAAATACTGTCAGGTTGTAAAACAGGTTCAGGTTTATTAAACCTGTAAAAATTCTTTTACACTTTATTTATTTAAACTGGAATGTTAAATTAACTTGAATTCAATATATTCAAACTTGAATTCAAATATGATTTAAATTTTCTAAATCATTAAAATGATTCAGGCTTTTACAAGTTTTTAATCCCAGAGGTTACAGGTTTGTAGAACCTGTAAACAAACACCTGAACCCCCACAACAAAATCTACTTCGAGTCTGCAACACCACATCCCCGAGAAAATCAAACTACTGCTTCGGGCTACTTACTACATCAACTCGAGCAAACCACTCAGGCCAACCAACTACAGACACTTCTCATCACCGTGCATATGCGCGGCACCTCCGGCCATTGATGATCGCCAACGACCATCGCATCACATCAGAGACCAACCTAGCTACCCACCACAAGCATCAATTCAAGCTATAACTCACTAATGCGAATTCGAGATTCACAAACTCCAAACCTGTAAACAAACACAGTTTTCCCCCTCAAACCTGTCAACAGTAAATATTCTTCCCTCCGACCACCGGCCGACGAACTCCTCCGCCCACATCTTCAACTATGGCCAATCCTTAATTCCTCAAAATCTTGTAACACTCGGTCAAACATATAAGCCAATATGAATGATTCCATAACACCCAGCAAAAACTAGGGTTTAAAAAGGAAAATCAATACCACAACCTTCTCACTGAATTCCATCACCACCTATGATTTTACCTAGCCTCTCCTATCTTTCTTCCATCACCGGGAAGAACTCCAAGCTTCCATTATTCATAGATCACCCACAATTCCAAATAAACCCTTTTGCAGTCAAAGCCAAACTGCAACCTCTTCCTAATTCTAAAAATTCTAATTTTTGATTTAAAAATCAAGTTGCAGATAGTATTTTTGATTTATGATACTGAATAAATAAATTAACAGGTTTGGGATTTAATAAAATCAACATGCATGATGTTGTTCTGTGCTTTCAGAGGCTAAGACTTTATATTTGGATTTGATTAAAATTTTAAACTATAGTTTAAGCTAATCAACAACATTTGTCTAATATAAAATCCTATCTAACTAAGTCAATAGGTAAGAATTTTAAAAATTACAGACATTTTTTTTAAACAGGTAGCAACAGAGTATTACACAGCATATAAAATATTTGCATCCAATATTCACTTATAATAATATGCAGTGCCTATTTCATCTTAACTTATAATTTTTCAACCAAGATTTAAGTTTAATTTTTTTTTTAAAAAGGGTTACTCACCTTAAATCAATGCAGATCTCTGTTGAATTTTGCAGAAAACACAAAAATGCAGGCCCCACTATCTCTAGGTTTTAAAACAGAGTGCAGGACCTTCTCTTCTTCTTTTTTTTAAGTGACATGCAGATATACTTGAATTTGTACAGGGTTTAGAATATGCATATTTGAAACTTGTAAGTGCATGCAGACATCATTTTGATAAGGTGCAGGGATTTGCTTCACAAGGTTTGAAGGTGGTTACAAGGTAAATGATTTACATTTTTGTCTGAGGATCTGAAGATGATTACTGATTTCAGATTTTGTTTGAAATGGAAGACTACAGTTTTGAAGAGGAGTTTGATAATCTGATCTTTGACAAAGCTTAGAGTTTGATTTCAAAGGTGTTTGTAATTACAGACTTGATATGAAACGGTTTTTTTCAAATTTCTTTGTCTTTTGAATTAAAATGAAAAAGAAAGGAAGATATGAATGCCTTGTTTGATTTTGGAAATTGTTTACTGGGAAGTAGTTTTTTTTTTTTGGGTTGAGAACAGAACTGGAGAAGTTTCTTTGATTCAGGAAAAATGCAAATGCAATATGAAAGATGCAAACTTAAACAAATGAATTTTCAGATTTACTAAAATAAAAGAAAAAACCAAATTTCTACACTTGTCCAAACTTTACAACACTTGTTAAATTTACTCTTTAAAAATGCAACACATGTTATCTTTTAAAGATAATTAGTATTTAATACAAATTAATGTATATTAGCTTAAATTTAAGTTGTTAGTTTATATTAAATATGCATATAAACTTTTTAAAAGAACTAAAAAAAATTTGCACTAATAAATGAAGATTATACATATGGAAATTAAAATAATTTAAAATTTACACTTTGGAATTTTAACTTCAAATTAAATTCATAATCTAATATTAAAATCAAATTATGAATACAAATCAAAGTTTGAAATAACAATAGCTATTTTTTTATAACTAAAATCTTATTTGTAATACAATACATTGTTAATATTGTATTTAAAATGTCTCATTATTAAATTAAAACCATTTTAAAGGAAATTATTTTTTATTAATAAAATATCCATTTAATTAAACCATGAAACTATTTTGTTAAATTTATTCTAAATTTAAACTCAATCTAATTTAATTTAATTTAATACTTTTCATATCAATTTTAAAATCATATTTTTACTTATGAAATAGATATTAAAACTCAATACCAATTTAAAACAAAATTTCCAAATTAAAATGTATATCTTAGAATTTTAAAACATGATTCAATTATTAAATTTAAACCAAAAATCATTTATTTAACTTTGAAAAACTTAAATATTAAATAAAACAAATTTCCCAAACTACTATAGATATTAAAATTAGAAAATATGCTTTACTTATTAAAATTAAAACAAATGCTAATCTACTTAAAATATAAACCAAATATTTATATTGTAAATAGAAATCAATTTATATCATTTAAAAGATAAAATAACCAATTTAAATATTTATTGAAGAAGATATTAAATTCATTTGAATAATTATTAACAGATTATCAATATCAATTTAATTTTAACTACAGATCATTAAATTGATATTGTTAAAAATTCCAGGATATTACAAAGCCTTATGGTAGTTAAATTTTCTAAAAGCATTACAGATCTATTTTAAAATATTTCTTTGTTTGTTTTTAAAAATAAATTGTTTTAAGTTCTCACACTAGTTCCATGACTGACATGGAGTTTATTGTTTCCTTCCTAAATTCTGGGTGCCCATCATTTTCCACACGGGCAGTCTAGAGTCAGGTTATCAGGTCATTCTGGAATTCAGGAGCTGCTGTAGAGATCTGGAGGCAAGCTGGATGGCGTCGCGTATCAACAAGTATATAGTATTTCTTTTCCGCTGTTTGTTTTTTGTAAACTCTGATAATGTAATGTAATGTGAGGTAATGTAATAACAGATATGATTCTTTGCTTTAAAGATTATTCATTGATATATTATATGTTGTTCCGCTGCGAAATGTGAGATTCTGTTATTGTTTTCTGTTGCTTCTTCTTTCTTTCTTCTTCTACCTCTTCTTCTTAAACCCTAAAATTCGATTTTCCGGCCTTCGATTGCTCGACAGTTGATACAGTGGACGTATTAATGTCGACTTTCGTAAGTTGAAAATCGCGATTGTTACATTCTAAGAGAGGAATTGCTACCGTTGGAGTTTTGTTTTGAAAACAAAAACTAGGTTTGATTTTTTTATTAAAAAAATCAAAAAGAATGATTGATATATCAAGAGGATTATGTTTATATATGATTTCAAATAGATTTAAAAAACTTAGGAACAAAGAATCTAAACTCTAGGATTTTCATTTAAAATGTTATATTAAAAATATGAGAAAATAAGCTTGATAACTTTTAAAATTTGAAAATTTGCAAGTTAAAGCAATGTTTTAAAATTTTCGATATGAATGCAAGGGGCGTAATTTTTTTAAATTGAACTACGGAATAAAAATGTAACTCAAATTAAGTTAAATAAAGTGAAATTTGAAAATGTAGCCTAAGTCAGGTTAAAAATAATAATTTTTGGGAATGAATTAAGGAAGAAATGTAACGACCTATCTTTTTGGACGTTTTAAGCAGACACATATGCTAACTCAAACCATACAAAGAGATAGGTTGTTATTGGGGTAAAAAAAAGAAATAAAACAAATACAGAATCTCACGGTGGAATGACAAAATATAATAATCAAATAACAGTTCATGAAGCTGTTTACAAACAAATTTGATTATACTACTACAATACAAAACTAGAGTTGCAGACAATAAGAATAAATAAATAAATGCAGTGGAATAATATGATGCAGTGGAATATAATAATAATAATAATAATGGTACAAGTCTTCGTCTTCGTCCTCCAAAAATAATGTCTTCAACTCTGAAATGCTCAGGTTGACCCTAGCGAATTGAAAAGAAAAAACAATCGAGCCAGAACTAAAAGATCTTATGTAAGTTAAATCAACGGTAAATACGAATGCAACGACATCAGAGACGTTTATAGGGTTTTACATCTCTTATCCAGTGTCTAACGTGAGTGCAGTAACCTAAGAGATGTTCGGGATTCACATCTTCTAAGGATCCGTTAAATTATCTACTATGTAGTATAATACGCTATTTTAATAGTGTCTGCAGTAAGGTAAAGTATTAAAATAGCGTTAAGGCATTACCCATATCCTCCTTAACATATTTTATATATTCATGTAGTCTATACAATGCTGTACGCTCCACAAAACCGGTGGTTTACTGTGACGCCCCACCTCTATACCCAAGCTAGCCAAGGACACTACGGTGTAATGCCGTCAACTAGAATGGAGAATAAGGCTGTTGAGGAGCGACCATCTGTATAATTGCTTTGTGCGAGTACCGATATGCCAGATAAAATATAACTTTCATTCTTTTCAAGAGGAAATCCGACATACCGACACAAACTCAAAGCTACTACACGGTGGCTATAATGTCTTCGGAAACAAATATAGAAATAAACCTAACACAAATCAGTCACAGATAATTCATATCACAAAGGCAGAAATAGACATGAATATATATAACACATAAAAGTTTTCATCAGAGTAGTTGTATAAAAGATCCACAATGACACAAAAGAATAGAAACATGCGCTATACAAAAGAATAAGTACACAACTATGAGTCTATATCTCAAATGTATACAACCAAAAACTACTAATCTAAGTAGTTAGCCAAAAGTTAGGACAATGATCCCTGGTGAGAAGTTAAGCAGAAGCATCTGTAACATCTCGGTCTGACCTGAGTATTATTTAATAAGAAAATAATAACGGATCAGTCTAGCTATAAATATCAGATGACATGATATAGAATAAGAGATATGGCATAAACATATGATAACCATAATGACATACTACTATAAGTATGTAATTGAAAATCAACATGAGATTAATCAATATCACAAGAATCTTCTCAAAGATCCAAAAAGGGTTTCATACCCAAAACTTGTATTTACAACAAGTCAATGACACACGAATTCACCAATGCACAAAAAGTGATAAATCATATCAATGAAAATCACTAAAATTGGTGAAGCACAAATTCCAGAAATCAACACACGAAATCCAGAAATCATAAAAAAGGGAGGGAGGCCTATCACATGAACGGGAGCATGAAAACTCACCAACATATGTATCACACGAACGAGATGCTATCTCATGGTAGCCAGCCATTAATTTTTGACACACGAATGGCCCGAAGACCATGGGGTGCTACCCCACATGTGCGAGTCGAAATCACACTGAAACGGGGTCTAGTCTCCCTCGCAGACAAAGAGACATCGCACAATTGCTAGTCTAAATCACAAAAAATGATCGTCATGATCATCAAGAAGTGTCAATTACACTAAGCTAGTAAATATATGAGTTTAGCATCATGTCTCATAACCACTAGCTTAACTTAAATATTTATGAACAAACTGTAGATCTTCACTAGGAAATTGTCACAAAAAGGCTCAATCGAACAAGTCCACGAATTAACCGACGAAGCAAACGCAAGTGTTTCACACCACTTGTTTTTCTAAGCCGTTTAATTCGATTTCTCATCTGAGTGAAGTAAAGGCGTGTATATACTAATAGATTGGAAAACGGTTTAAGAAAAGAGCTTAGTAATAAAATAATTTTGAAATCGCTTTGATGAAAGAATTTTGATATTTACTACTAGTATTGAAACCTTTATATTTTTAAAGTGACAAATCACAAAAATGATTGTAAAACAATCATTCACCGAAATTCACATTCGAAGACGTGAATAAAATTCAAATAAATCGATATCAAATCCATCAAAATGGATATTTCAAAAATTCCCAAAGAAAATGTCATCAAAGTTGATAATAAATGATAATCAACAAAAGGGAAACAACACGAATCGATTAAAGTTGGAAATTCAACAAAATAGGAAATATAGGAAAAATTGGCAAATAGGAGCAGGTCGGTCAACCGGACTTCCTGAGTCGGTTGACCGAACCAAAGATGGAAGTGCTCGGGTAGCAGGTCGGTCGACTGGACCCTAAGCTCGGTCGACCGGGGCCTGTAACCAGTGCTTCCAAACCAGAGGCAGGAAGTGCTTGGATAGCAGGTCGGTCGACCGGACCCTGAACTCAGTCGACCGGAGCCTATAACCAGTGCTTCCAAACTAGAGGCAGGAAGTGCACGGGTAGCAGGTCGGTCTACCGGACCCTGAGCTCGGTCGACCGGAGCCTATTGCCAGCACTCCCATGCCTATCTAATAAATGCCATTCCCTTCCCAATTTCTATTGGTCGAGCGACGACACTAAGGGTTTACGCCAATCAACTACCCGACCGTAGAAGCTCTTCGGTTCATCATCAAAAACATGATCAAGACATCAAAGCTATGACTTTTTTGAAGAATTGAACCCAAAACACCAAAAATTGGAATATTCACCAAATCAATCCAAACCAAAAGCAATTGTACAAGAATAAGCGTTAGGAATTCATACCTAACAATCGAAGATAGTTATAGACTAAGATGTGAGATAAAAATCTCACCTTTTCACAAAAACAATGAAGAAGAAGCTTGAAAGCAAAGGGAGAATCAACCACTCTTCAACACAACCCAAACGAGCTTGAATCTATGCTCAAAAAGAAGAACATTCTCAAAGTTAGGTTTAGGAATTTATGAAATTGATAAGAGAATGAGTTGGAGAAGAAGAAGAGAGGCTTACCAAAGTTTCTTCTATTAGTTTGGAGCTAAAGCTTGATTTGCAAAAGAAAACTAGGGCTTGAGTTTTAATTTCCCATTCCACTCTATTGTTATAAAAGCTTGGGTATTAGGAAAATAGAAAGGAAGTAAATGAAGAGGAGAGGGTTGGGACTGAGTTAATAAGTAGGGTTAAAGGGCTCAGCCCAAACCAAAGCCCTAAGTGAAAAGTGGAAAAATTCCACTAACTCCATACATATCAAAGTTTATACTAAAAAATATCGCAAACGACGTTTTGAACTCAATTGAAGTGGTCTCGAGTCCTAATTCGACCGTATGCAAAAAGTAGCTTTTCAGACTAAATTTCGAGTATCGATAAAATATTTAAATAAAATATTAGATATAAAATCGATAAATATGCGGGTTGTTACAGACTCCCCTCCTTAAAGAAATTGCGTCCTCGCAATATTTAAGAAGAAGATATATAGTAACAACCATGAGAGCATATTCATCACAAAAGAAATTTGAAATAAAAGGTTCACCTTAAAGAGCACGGGAAAGTAAGTCCGGATGTGTTCGCTCAATGAACTCTTTAGATTCCCAAGAGCAATCTTTAGGATTTGAGGACCATTTAACTTTCACAAGCGGAACATCTTTATTTCGAAGGCGCTTGACCTCCGAAGCAATAATTCGAATAGGATGCTGCTCATAAGTTAAATTGGGTGAAACTTCAATTTCTTCCACAACACCGGGCTCAATAATAGAATCGAAATCTCGAAGGCACTTCCTTAGTTGAGAAACATGAAACATGTCATGAATAGAAGAAAACTGAGCCGGTAATGAAAGGCGATAAGCCATGGAACCAATACGTTCAGTGATAGGAAATTGCCCAATATATCGAGGCGCTAATTTTCCCGATCGACTGAAACGTACAACGCCTTTCATAGGTGAAACACGAATGAAAATAGAATCTCCCACAGAAAATTCTAACTTCCTTCTCCGGTTATCGGCATAGGATTTTTGTCTACCCTGGGCTTCTTTCATCCTATGTCGAATAAGGTCAATTTTTTCTGTGGAATCCCGGATAAGATCTGGACCTAAACCCAGCTTCTCACCGGCCTCAAGCCAACAAGAAGGAGATCGGCATAGCCTTCCGTAAAGTGCCTCAAAAGGAGCCATACCAATACTAGATTGGAAGCTATCATTATAGGAAAAATCAACAAGAGAAATATGATCTTCCCAACTTCCACCAAAATCAAGAACACATGCACGAAGAAGATCTTCAAGAGTTTGATTCGCACGCTCGGTTTGTCCATCTGACTGGGGGTGATAAGCGGTTCTAAAATTAAGCTTCGTTCCCAAAGCTTTTTGAAGACTCTTTCAAAATCCACTAGTAAACAATGGATCACGATCACTGATAATAGAAGTAGGAACTCCATGCAATTTAACAATTTCTTTAATAAAGAGTTTGGCCAAAAGAGGTATGGTCCGATTGGACCAAACGGGAATAAAATGGGCGGATTTAGTAAATCTATCAACTATCACCCATAGGATATCATGACCCGAACGAGAACGGGGAAGGCCGTCTATAAAATCCATGGAAATTTGATCCCACTTCTAAATTGGAATTTCTAAAGGTTGCAATAACCCACCGGTTCTTTGATGTTCGGCCTTAATGAGTTGGCAAGTCACGCAACACTTAACAAAGTTAGCAATATCAGATTTCATTCCCTCCCAAAAATAAAGTCGCTTCATATCCGCGTACATTTTACTACTACCGAGATGAATGGTAAATTTAGAACGATGTGAATCTTCTAAAATGTCTTTACGAAGATCAATATTATTTGGCATGGTAAGTCTACCAAATTTTCGAATGCCGCCACGAGAATCGATATCAAAGTCTTTCAAATCCTCAATATCAGTTTTATCCCTAATATTTTGGCCAAGAAGAGCCGATTCGGGATCTAGCCTTTGAGCTTCAAGAATGCGGTCTAAAAGAGAAGGACGAGCCTCAAGGATACATAAAATAAGGGATGAACTTAGATCGAAAACACGATCTCGAATCTCACAAGTGGATAAATTCCGAGATCATTCCATTCAGATATCATCATAGAAACAACCGCTTGTTGCTTACGACTAATTGCATCGGCAACACGATTTCCCTTTCCGGGAGTATAAAGAATATCAAGACCATAAGATGCAAGAAATTCGAGCCAACGTTGTTGACGCAAATTTGATTCCTTTTGAGAAAATTGATACTTCAAATATTTATGGTCGGTATAAAGAATAAACTTTTCTCCCAAAAGATAATGACGCCAAATACGAAGGGAGAAAACAATAGCCGCAAGCTCTAAATCATGAATGGCATATCTAGTCTCGGCTGGCTTCATTGCCTAGAAGCATAAGCAATAACACGTTCTCTTTGCATAAGAACGACACCCAAACCAATGCGACTAGCATCGGTATAAACAACAAAATCTTGATTTCCTTTGGGAATCACAAGAATAGGAGCATTGGAAAGGAGTTCTTTTAATTTCTGAAAAGAAGCTTCACATTTGTCCGACCAAATGTATTTAACACCTTTCTTTATTAAGCTAGTGAGAGGCACGACAATTTTTGAAAAGTCCTTGATAAAACGACGGTAATAATCCGCCAATCCAAGGAAGCTACGGATTTCCGTCACACTCTCCGATCTCTTCCAATCTTGAATCGCTTCAATCTTTGAAGGATCTACGGAAATTTCAGATTCGGAAATAATATGATCGAGAAACTTCACACGAGATTGCCAAAAGTGGCATTTAGAAAATTTTGCTTTTAATTGATTACGCCTAAGAGTTTCCAACACAATCCAAAGATGTTTTTCATGCTCCTCCTCGGTTTTTGCATGCACTAGAATATCACCAATAAAGATGAGAACAAACCGATGGAGGAAGTCTTTGAAAACTCGATTCATAAGTTCAACGGAATAAGCCGGAGCATTCGTCAAACCAAATGGTATAACAAGCCATTCATAAGCTCCATAGCGCGTACGGAAAGATGTCAAAGGAATGCTATCCTCTGCAATGCGAAGCTGATGAAAACCGGTAGCCAAGTCCAATTGTGAAAAGACTCTAGCGCCGCTAAGTTGGTCAAATAAATCATCAATCCGAGGTAAATGATATTTATTTTTAATTGTAAGATCATTAAGCGTGCGGTAATCAATGTAAAGCCTAAGTGTACCATCGGATTTCTTCACAAAAATAGCCGAAGCTCCCCAAAGAGAGGAACTAGAGTGAATAAATTGCTTCGTTTTCAAATCGAATAATTGTATGCGCATCTCCTCATTTTCTTTATTGGACAAACGATAAGGAGGACGAGTAATATGTTGAGCTCTAGGGGTAAGATTAATTTTGAACTCAATTGCTCGCTTAGGTGGTAATCCTAAAACAGGCTCAAATATGTCGGAAAATTCACGAACAACGTGAATAAGAGAAATAATATCTTCCTTATCATCATTATCGTCATCATGAGGATTTAAGGAATATAAAGATGCAACCAAGCTGGAATCCGAATCTTTAAGATCAATAGATATCTGCTTAATAGATTGAGGATGTCGAAGATGAATAGTCCGCTCAGGATATAGGATTTGAGCTTCATAACGGTTAAGCCAATCCATTCCCAAAATCATTCCAAAGCCTAAATAACGCATGACATGAAAATCGGCCAGGAAAGAGAAATCGCATAAAATAACCTCGACATCCTTACACAATAAACTGATTGTTGTTGATCCACCAACCGGATTCGTAATTCTCAGAGAAGTCATTAAATACAAAACATCCAAAGAAAAAGTATCAACAAGTTCTTTTGAAATAAAAGAATGGGATGCACCCGTATCAAAGAGAACTCTAATAGGTTGATCACGAAATATAATAATACCATCAAGGATAGAATGAAATATACCTTGACCACGAGATGTGTTGCCAGGGACTTGGGAAACGTTTAACTTTCCCTCCTTTTTGCCTTCAAGTTTGGGGCATACATGCATATAATGGTCCTGGCTTTTGCAGTAGCGACAAGAACGGGGCTTTGAACACTTGTTCGCAAAATGGCCCCTAAAACCACAGTTAAAGCATTTCCCATCACCAGAGGAAAAAGTCTTTGCAGTAGGAGTTGCTTGCTTACCCTATTTGTTGGAATAAGGACCTTTGAATTTGTTTGGCTTCTTGTTGTTGTTGAGGTTTGGATTGGAACCCACCACTTCAACATCATTTTCCCTATCCGCTTCTTCAAGACGAAGAGCGATGTCAATGAGTTGGTCGAAAGGAACTTCTAATTTCAGAAGTAATGGCTTCTTGAGATTTCTGTTTAAACCATAGAAAAATCTCTGATTTTTCTTCAAGGGGGTATTAATGTATTCAACTACGTACTTGGAAAGAGATTCGAAAGATGCGACATAATCTGTCACAGAAGATTCACCTTGAACAAGCTCAATAAAACGGCGAGCCAAAGTCACCTTCTCAGCTTCTGGCACAAATTTTAATTCGAAGGGTTCTCGTAATTTCTCCCAAGTGAGATCCGCTTCATTAATTTCAGAAATAAGAAGTTCGTACCAGTCCAATGCTCTTTCTTGGAGCATACTAGAGGCCACCTGAACACGGTGAAGATCAATAAGATTCATGCGAGAAAAGATTCTATCGCACGATCTCAGCCAACCCTGGACTTCGATAATAGTCTCGTTACCTTTGAATGGCTTCCCACCCAAGTTGGTATAATCGCTGCACAACGTGCAAATCCAGACCTAGGGTGAGTAGACTCCGGATTAGATCCGGCTGCTTGAGCATTCCTCACTAGGTCAAGAAGCTGCTGGGCAGACATAAATACTCCATCCTGGGGAGTAGCACGAGATTGACTGGCGCTGGGACGACCAGTTCTAACCATTTCTCTTCCTTTAGAAAGAAAGAAAGAAAGAAGAAAAAAAAAGTTATTCACGAAATGACTATCAAGCAATCTTGATAGATAAAACAAGGAATCATAGAGAAAATAGGACGAATCGGTACGAAGACTCGAACTAAATCCTAAAGCACAATTCCTAAGATGGACCTAGGACGATGATCCTTGCTAGATTACTATATATTGTTTGAAGTTTGGCTCTGATACCAAGCTGTGACGCCCCACCTCTATACCCACGCTAGCCAAGGACACTACGGTGTAATGCCGTCAACTAGCATGGAGAATAAGGCTGTTGAGGAGCGACCATCTGTATAATTGCTTTGTGCGAGTACCGATATGCCAGATAAAATATAACTTGCATTCTTTTCAAGAGGAAATCCGACATATCGACACAAACTCAAAGCTACTACACAGTGGATATAATGTCTTCGAAAACAAATATAGAAATAAACCTAATACAAATCAGTCACAGATAATTCATATCACAAAGGCGGAAATAGACATGAATATATAACACATAAAAGTGTTCATCAGATTAGTGGTCTAAAAGATCCACAATGACACAAAAGAATAGCAACATGTTCTATACAAAAGAATAAGTACACAACTATGAACTATATCTCAAATGTACACAACCAAAAACTACTAATCTAAGTAGTTAGCCAAAAGTTAAGACAATGATCCCTGGTGAGAAGTTAAGCAGAAGCACCTGTAACATCTCGGTCTGACATGAGTATTATTTAATAAGAAAATAATAAACGGATCAGTCTAGCTATAAATATCAAATGACATGATATAGAATAAGAAATATGGCATAAACATATGATAACCATAATGGCATACTACTATAAGTATGTAATTGAAAATCAACATGAGATTAATCAATATCACAAGAATCTTCTCAAAGATCCAAAAAGGGTTTCATACCAAAAACTTGTATTCACAACAAGTCAATGACACACGAATTCACTAATGCACAAAAATTGATAAATCATATAAATGAAAATCACTAAAATTGGTGAAGCAAAAATTCCAGAAATCAGCACACGAAATCCAGAAATCATAAAAAAGGGGGGGAGGCCTATCACACGAACGTGAGCATGAAAACTCACCAACATATGTATCACACGAACGAGATGCTATCTTATGGTAGCTAGCCATTAATTTTTGACACACGAACGGCCCGAAGACCATGGGGTGCTACCCCATATGTGTGAGTCGAAATCACACTGAAACGGGGTCTAGTCTCCCTCACAGACAAAGAGACATCGCACAATTGCTAGTCTAAATCACAAAAAATGATCGTCATTATCATCAAGAAGTGTCAATTACACTAAGCTAGTAAATATATGAGTTTAGCTTCATGTCCCATAACCACTAGCTTAACTTAAATATTTACGAACAAACTATAGATCTTCACTAGGAAATTGTCACAAAAAGGCTCAATCGAACAAGTCCACGAATTAACCGACGAAGCAAACGCAAGTGTTTCACACCACTTGTTTTTCTAAGCCGTTTAATTCGATTTCTCATCGGAGTGAAGTAAAGACTTGTATATACCAATAGATTGGAAAACGGTTTAAGAAAAGAGCTTAGTAATAAAATAGTTTTGAAATCGCTTTGATGAAAGAATTTTGATATTTACTACTACTATTGAAGCCTTTATATTTTTGAAGTGACAAATCACAAAAATGATTGTAAAATAACCAATCACCGAAATTCACATTCGAAGACGTGAATAAAATTCAAAGAAATCGATATCAAATCCATTAAAATGGATATTTCAAAAATTCCCCAAAAAAATGTCATCAAAGTTGATAATAAATGATAATCAACAAAAGGGAAACAACACGAATCGATTAAAGTTGGAAATTCAACAAAATAGGCAATATAGGAAAATTGGCAAATAAAAGCAGGTCGGTCAACCGGACTCCCTAAGTCGGTTGACCGAACCAAAGATGGAAGTGCTCGGGTAGCAGGTCGGTCGACCAGACCCTGAGCTCGGTCGACCGGAGCCTGTAACCAGTGCTTCCAAACCAGAGGCAGGAAGTGCTCGGATAGCAGGTCGGTCCACCGGACCCTGAGCTTCGTCGACCGGAGCCTGTAACCAGTGCTTCCAAACCAGAGGCAGGAAGTGCACGGGTAGCAGGTCGGTCGACCGGACCCTGAACTCGGTCGACCGGAGCCTGTTTCCAACACTCCCATGCCTATCTAATAAATGCCATTCCCTTCCCAATTTCCATTGGTCGAGCAACGACATGAAGGGTTTACGCCAATCGACTATCCGGCCACAGAATCTCTTCGGTTCATCACCAAAAACATGATCAGGACATCAAAGCTATGATTTTTTTAAAGAATTGAACCCAAAAGACCAAAAATTGGAATATTCACCAAATCAATCCAAACCAAAAGCAATTGTACAAGAATAAGCGTTAGGAATTCATACCTAACAATCGAAGATAGTTATAGACTAAGATGTGAGATAAAAATCTCACCTTTTCACAAAAACAATGAAGAAGAAGCTTGAAAGCAAATGAAGAATCAACCACTCTTCAACACAACCCAAACGAGCTTGAATCTATGCTCAAAAAGAAGAATATTCCCAAAGTCAGGTTTAGGAATTTCTGAAATTGATAAGAGAATGAGCTGGAGAAGAAGAAGAGAGGCTTACCAAAGTTTCTTCTATTAGTTTGAAGCTAGAGCTTGATTTGCAAAAGAAAACTAGGGCTTGAGTTTTAATTTCCCATTCCACTCTCCATTGTTATAAAAGCTTGTGTATTAGGAAAATAGAAAGGAAGTAAATGAAGAGGAGAGGGTTGGGACTGAGTTAATAAGTCGGGTTAAAGGGCTCAGCCTAAACCAAATCCCCAAGTGAAAAGTGGCAAAATTCCACTAACTCCAAACATATCAAAGTTTATACTCAAAAAGATCGCAAACGGCGTTTTGAACTCAATTGAAGTGGTCTCGAGTCCTAATTCGACCGTATGCAAAAAGTAGCTCTTCGGACTAAATTTTGAGTATCGATAAAATATTTAAATAAAATATTAGATATAAAATCGATAAATATGCGGGTTGTTACAGACTCCCCTCCTTAAAGAAATTGCGTCCTCGCAATATTTAAGAAGAAGATATATAGTAACAACCATGAGAGCATATTCATCACAAAAGAAATTTGAAATAAAAGGTACACCTTAAAGAGCACGGGAACATAAGTCCGGATGTGTTCGCTCGATGAACTCTTTAGATTCCCAAGAGCAATCTTTAGGATTTGAGGACCATTTAACTTTCACAAGCGGAACATCTTTATTTCGAAGGCGCTTGACCTCCGAAGCAATAATTCGAATAGGATGCTGCTCATAAGTTAAATTGGGTGAAACTTCAATTTCTTCCACAACACCGGGCTCAATAATAGAATCGAAATCTCGAAGGCACTTCCTTAGTTGAGAAACATGAAACATGTCATGAATAGAAGAAAACTGAGTCGGTAATGAAAGGCGATAAGCCATGGAACCAATACGTTCAGTGATAGGAAATGGCCCAATATATCGAGGCGCTAATTTTCCCGATCGACTGAAACGTACAACGCCTTTCATAGGTGAAACACGAATGAAAACAGAATCTCCCACAGAAAATTCTAACTTCCTTCTCCGGTTATCCGCATAGGATTTTTGTCTACCCTGGGCTTCTTTCATCCTATGTCGAATAAGGTCAATTTTCTCTGTGGAATCCCGGATAAGATCTGGACCTAAAACCAGCTTCTCACCGGCCTCAAGCCAACAAGAAGGAGATCGGCATAGCCTTCCGTAAAGTGCCTCAAAAGAAGCTATACCAATACTAGATTGGAAGCTATTATTATAGGAAAACTCAACAAGAGAAATATGATCTTCCCAACTTCTACCAAAATCAAGAACACATGCACGAAGAAGATCTTCAAGAGTTTGATTCGCACGCTCGGTTTGTCCATCTGACTAGGGGTGATAAGCGGTTCTAAAATTAAGCTTCGTTCCCAAAGCTTTTTGAAGACTCTTTCAAAATCCACTACTAAACAATGGATCACGATCACTGATAATAGGTAGGAACTCCATGCAATTTAACAATTTCTTTAATAAAGAGTTTGGCCAAAAGAGGTATGATCCGATTGGACCAAACGGGAATAAAATAGGCGGATTTAGTAAATCTATCAACTATCACCCATAGGATATCATGACCCGAACGAGAACGGGGAAGGCCGTCTATAAAATCCATGGAAATTTGATCCCACTTCTAAATTGGAATTTCTAAAGGTTGCAATAACCCACCGGGCCTTTGATGTTCGGCCTTAATGAGTTGGCAAGTCACGCAACACTTAACAAAGTTAGCAATATCAGATTTCATTCCCCCCAAAAATAAAGTCGCTTCATATCCGCATACATTTTACTACTACCGAGATGAATGGTAAATTTAGAACGATGTGAATCTTCTAAAATGTCTTTATGAAGATCAATATTATTCGGCACGATAAGTCTACCAAATTTTCGAATGCCGCCATGAGAATCGATATCAAAGTCTTTCAAATCCTCAATATCAGTTTTATCCCTAATATTTTGGCCAAGAAGAGCCGATTCGGGATCTAGCCTTTGAGCTTCAAGAATGCGGTCTAAAAAAGAAGGACGAGCCTCAAGGATACATAAAACAAGGGATGAACTTAGATCGGAAACACGATCTCGAATCTCACAAGTGGATAAATTCCGAGATCATTCCATCCGGGTATCATCATAGAAACAACCGCTTGTTGCTTATGACTAAGTGCATCGGCAACACGATTTCCCTTTCCGGGAGTATAAAGAATATCAAGACCATAAGATGCAAGAAATTCGAGCCAACGTTGTTGACGCAAATTTGATTCCTTTTGAGAAAATTGATACTTCAAAGATTTATTGTTGGTATAAAGAATAAACTTTTCTCCCAAAAGATAATGACGCCAAATACGAAGGGAGAAAACAATAGCCGCGAGCTCTAAATCATGAGTGGCATATCTAGTCTCGGCTGGCTTCATTGCCTAGAAGCAAAAACAATAACACGTTCTCTTTGCATAAGAACGACACCCAAACCAACATGACTAGCATCGGTATAAACAACAAAATCTTGATTTCCTTTGGGAATCACAAGAATAGGAGCATTGGAAAGGAGTTCTTTTAATTTCTGAAAAGAAGCTTCACATTTGTTCGACCAAATGTATTTAACACCTTTCTTTGTTAATCTAGTGAGAGGCACGGCAATTTTTGAAAAGTCCTTGATAAAACGACGGTAATAACCCGCCAATCCAAGGAAGCTACGGATTTCCGTCACACTCTCCGGTCTCTTCCAATCTTGAATCGCTTCAATCATTGAAGGATCTACGGAAATTCTAGATTCGGAAATAAAATGATCGAGAAACTTCACGAGATTGCCAAAAGTGGCATTTAGAAAATTTTGCTTTTAATTGATTGCGCCTAAGAGTTTCCAACACAATCCAAAGATGTTTTTCATGCTCCTCCTCGGTTTTTGCATGCACTAGAATATCACCAATAAAGATGAGAACAAACCGATGGAGGAAGTCTTTGAAAACTCGATTCATAAGGTCAACGAAATAAGCCGGAGCATTCATCAAACCAAATGGTATAACAAGCCATTCATAAGATCCATAGCGCGTACGGAAAGATGTCAAAGGAATGCTATCCTATGCAATGCGAAGCTGATGAAAACCGGTAGCCAAATCCAATTGTGAAAAGACTCTAGCACCGCTAAGTTGGTCAAATAAATCATCAATCCGAGGTAAATTATATTTATTTTTAATTGTAAGATTATTAAGCGTGCGGTAATCAACGTAAAGCCTAAGTGTACCATCGGATTTCTTCACAAAAATAGCCGAAGCTCCCTAAGGCAAGGAACTAGAGCGAATAAATTGCTTCGTTTCCAAATCGGATAATTGTATGCGCATCTCCTCACTTTCTTTATTGGACAAACGATAAGGAGGACGAGTAATATGTTGAGCTCCAGGGGTAAGATTAATTTTGAACTCAATTGCTCGCTTAGGTGGTAATCCTAAAACGGGCTCAAATATGTCGGAAAATTCACAAACAACGTGAATAAGAGAAATAATATATTCCTCATCATCATTATCGTCATCATGAGGATTTAAGGAATATAAAGATGCAACCAAGCTGGAATCCGAATCTTTAAGATCAATAGATATCCGCTTAACAGATTGAGGATGTCGAAGATGAATAGTACGCTCAGGATATAGGATTTGAGCTTCATAACGGTTAAGCCAATCCATTCCCAAAATCATTCCAAAGCCTAAATAACGCATGACATGCAAATCAACTAGGAAAGAAAAATCACATAAAATAATCTCGACATCCTTACACAATAAACTGATTGTTGTGGATCCACCAACCAGATTCGTAATTCTCAGAGAAGTCAATAAACACAAAACATCCAAAGAAAAAGTGTCAACAAGTTCTTTTGAAATAAAAGAATGGGATGCACCCGTATCAAAGAGAACTCTAATAGGTTGATCACGAAATATAATAATACCATCAAGGATAGAATGAAATATACCTTGACTACGAGATGTATTGCCAGGGGCTTGGGAAACGTTTAACTTTCCCTCCTTTTTGCCTTCAAGTTTGGGGCATACATGCATATAATGGTCCTGGCTTTTGCAGTAGCGAAAAGAACGGGGCTTTGAACACTTGTTCGCAAAATGGCCCCTAAAACCATAGTTAAAGCATTTCCCATCACTAGAGGAAAAAGTCTTTGCAGTAGGAGTTGCTTGCTTACCTTTTTGTTGGGATAAGGACCTTTGAATTTGTTTGGCCTCTTCTTGTTGTTGAAGTTTGGATTGGAACCCACCACTTCAACATCATTTTCCCTATCCGCTTCTTCAAGACGAAGAGCGATGTCAATGAGTTGGTCGAAAGGAACTTCTAATTTCAGAAGTAACGGCTTCTTGAGATTTTTGTTTAAACCATAGACAAATCTCTGATTTTTCTTCAAGGGGATATTAATGTATTCAACCCCGTACTTGGAAAGAGATTCGAAAGATGCGACATTGTCTGTCACAGAAGATTCACCTTGAACAAGGTCAATAAAACGGCGAGCCAAAGTCACCTTCTAAGCTTCTGGCACAAATTTTAATTCGAAGCGTTCTCGTAATTTCTCCCAAGTGAGATCCGCTTCATTAATTTCAGAAATAAGAAGTTCGTACCAGTCCAATGCTCTTTCTTGGAGCATACTAGAGGCCACCTGAACACGGTGAAGATCAATAAGATTCATGCGAGAAAAGATTCTATCGCACGATCTCAGCCAAGCCTGGACTTCGATAATAGTCTCGTTACCTTTGAATGGCTTCCCACCCAAGTTGGTATAATCGCTGCACAACGTGCAAATGCAGACCTAGGGTGAGTAGACTCCGGATTAGATCCGGCTGCTTGAGCATTCCTCAATAGGCCAAGAAGCTGCTGGGCAGACATAAATACTTCATCCTGGGGAGTAGCACGAGATTGAATGGCGCTGGGACGACCAGTTTTAACCATTTCTCTTCGTTTAGAAAGAAAGAAAGAAGAAAAAAAAAGTTATTCACGAAATGACTATCAAGCAATCTTGATAGATAAAACAAGGAATCATAGAGAAAATAGGATGAATCGGTACGAAGACTCGAATTAAATCCTAAAGCACAATTCCTAAGATGGACCTAGGACGATGATCCTTGCTAGATTATTCAATATTGTTTGAAGTTTGCTCTGATACCAAGCTGTGACGCCCCACCTCTATACCCACGCTAGCCAAGGACACTACGGTGTAATGCCGTCAACTAGCATGGAGAATAAGGCTGTTGAGGAGCGACCATCTGTATAATTGCTTTGTGCGAGTACCGATATGCCAGATAAAATATAACTTGCATTCTTTTCAAGAGGAAATCCGACATATCGACACAAACTCAAAGCTACTACACAGTGGATATAATGTCTTCGAAAACAAATATAGAAATAAACCTAATACAAATCAGTCACAGATAATTCATATCACAAAGGCGGAAATAGACATGAATATATAACACATAAAAGTGTTCATCAGAGTAGTGGTCTAAAAGATCCACAATGACACAAAAGAATAGCAACATGTTCTATACAAAAGAATAAGTACACAACTATGAGTCTATATCTCAAATGTATACAACCAAAAGCTACCAATCTAATTAGTTAGCCAAAAGTTAGGACAATGATCCCTGGTGAGAAGTTAAGCAGAAGCACCTATAACATCTCGGTCTGACCCGAGTATTATTTAATAAGAAAATAATAAACGGATCAGTCTAGCTATAAATATCAAATGACATGATATAGAATAAGAGATATGGCATAAACATATGATAACCATAATGGCATACTACTATAAGTATGTAATTGAAAATCAACATGAGATTAATCAATATCACAAGAATCTTCTCAAAGATCCAAAAAGGGTTTCATACCAAAAACTTGTATTCACAACAAGTCAATGACACACGAATTCACTAATGCACAAAAATTGATAAATCATATTAATGAAAATCACTAAAATTGGTGAAGCAAAAATTCCAGAAATCAGCACACGAAATCCATAAATCATAAAAAAGGGGGGAGGCCTATCACACGAACGTGAGCATGAAAACTCACCAACATATGTATCACACGAACGAGATGCTATCTTATGGTAGCTAGCCATTAATTTTTGACACACGAACGGCCCGAAGACCATGGGGTGCTACCCCACATGTGTGAGTCGAAATCACACTGAAACGGGGTCTAGTCTCCCTCACAGACAAAGAGACATCGCACAATTGCTAGTCTAAATCACAAAAAATGATCGTCATTATCATCAAGAAGTGTCAATTACACTAAGCTAGTAAATATATGAGTTTAGCTTCATGTCCCATAACCACTAGCTTAACTTAAATATTTACGAACAAACTATAGATCTTCACTAGGAAATTGTCACAAAAAGGCTCAATCGAACAAGTCCACGAATTAACCGACGAAGCAAACGCAAGTGTTTCACACCACTTGTTTTTCTAAGCCGTTTAATTCAATTTCTCATCTGAGTGAAGTAAAGACTTGTATATACCAATAGATTGGAAAACGGTTTAAGAAAAGAGCTTAGTAATAAAATAGTTTTGAAATCGCTTTGATGAAAGAATTTTGATATTTACTACTAGTATTGAAGCATTTATATTTTTGAAGTGACAAATCACAAAAATGATTGTAAAACAACCAATCACCGAAATTCACATTCGAAGACGTGAATAAAATTCAAAGAAATCGATATCAAATCCATTAAAATGGATATTTCGAAAATTCCCAAAAAAAATGTCATCAAAGTTGATAATAAATGATAATCAACAAAAGGGAAACAACACGAATCGATTAAAGTTGGAAATTCAACAAAATTGGCAATATAGGAAAATTGGCAAATAGAAGCAGGTCGGTCAACCGGACTCCCTAAGTCGGTTGACCGAACCAAAGATGGAAGTGCTCGGGTAGCAGGTCGGTCGACCAGACCCTGAGCTCGGTCGACCGGAGCCTGTAACTAGTGCTTCCAAACCAGAGGCAGGAAGTGCTCGGATAGCAGGTCGGTCCACCGGACCCTGAGCTTCGTCGACCGGAGCCTGTAACCAGTGCTTCCAAACCAGAGGCAGGAAGTGCACGGGTAGCAGGTCGGTCGACCGAACCCTGAACTCGGTCGACCGAAGCCTGTTTCCAACACTCCCATGCCTATCTAATAAATGCCATTCCCTTCCCAATTTCTATTGGTTGAGCAACGGCACGAAGGGTTTACGCCAATCGACTATCTGGCCATAGAATCTCTTCGGTTCATCACCAAAAACATGATCAAGACATCAAAGCTATGATTTTTTAAAGAATTGAACCCAAAACACCAAAAATTGGAATATTCACCAAATCAATCCAAACCAAAAGCAATTGTACAAGAATAAGCGTTAGGAATTCATACCTAACAACCGAAGATAGTTATAGACTAAGATGTGAGATAAAAATCTCACCTTTTCACAAAAACAATGAAGAAGAAGCTTGAAAGCAAATGGAGAATCAACCCCTCTTCAACACAACCCAAACGAGCTTGAATCGATGCTCAAAAAGAAGAACATTCCCAAGGTCAGGTTTAGGAATTCTGAAATTGATAAGAGAATGAGCTGGAGAAGGAGAAGAGAGGCTTACCAAAGTTTCTTCTATTAGTTTGAAGCTAGAGCTTGATTTGCAAAAGAAAACTAGGGCTTGAGTTTTAATTTCCCATTCCACTCTCCATTGTTATAAAAGCTTGAGTATTAGGAACATAGAAAGGAAGTAAATGAAGAGGAGAGGGTTGGGACTGAGTTAATAAGTGGGTTATAGGGCTCAGCCCAAACAAAAGCCCTAAGTGAAAAGTGGCAAAATTCCACTAACTCCAAACATATCAAACTTTATACTCAAAAAGATCGCAAACGGCGTTTTGAACTCAATTGAAATGGTCCCGAGTCCTAATTCGACCGTATGCAAAAAGTAGCTTTTCGTACTAAATTCCGAGTATCGATAAAATATTTAAATAAAACATTAAATATAAAATCGATAAATATGCGGGTTGTTTCATTTACCAAAGGACATCACATATGTACGGTACAAAACAAACTCATAGAAGACGCACTAGGGCATGTGAACATGACACTCGAGGCAATGCAAGGGTAGATTTACCTCTTGCAGAAACGGGCTGGTGGTAACGCATAACAGCTACTACCGCCCACCTCGTAACACACTCCCAAATCAAAATCAAGGGGTGGCCACCAAATCATCACAAATGTCATAATATGGTATCAAAGAAGCATGTCCGATCGGAGGAATGATCTCACCTGGCCCAGGTATAGCTCCTGTTTTAGTCACATCTAAGCTGACTCACGGAAGTCAGAGTCATGTCATACCTTATACAGAAATCGTTCGCCAAACCATCTTACTTCATTTCTGGAATCTCCACCATGTACACAGTTGTTAAAGTGGTTTTCGGTATTGGCAGAGAGTATGACAATATCCGATCTCTGTCTCTTTAACATCCAAACACTTATTTTACACCGGATTGTTCTTTTAAATTTCAAAAGTCAATTCACAATTTATATCCAACATATCATATTCTCGAAACCGTATCGCTTTCGAAATTATATTCACTTTCGAAATCAAATCATTTTCGAAATCGTATTTCCTTTCAAACACCACAATTTCAAAATAGTTAAAACCCTCATTTCAAAACTTTATATTTACTCAAAGTATGTTATGAAAATCCCAATTTAGGTTATAACACCATTTAACTGTATTCGTTTGTAATAAAGTATTTTGAATATATACACTTCCACTCTACTTAGTCTGAAAATTTTGAAAATAGTTTAAACGGTTATAATAAGTTTAATTAGTTATAATTATTTAAAATAAAATTTTAAATAGTTAAAATACTCTAAAATAGTTTAATATAGATTAAAAATATTTTTCCTGATTTTAGATAGTTAAATAGATTTCAAAATAGATTAAATATAATTAAAATAGATTAAATAGCTTTAAAAAAGATAATTTAGATTTAAAATAAGTTAAATGGGTTAATTAGTTTTAAGTAAATTAATTAGTTTAAAATAGGTTAAAATGATTTAATTGAGTTAATATAAGTTAAAGTAGTTTAATAGTTTGAAATCTTAATAATTATAAATTTTTAAAACCATATATTTTCAAACAGTTTATAATAAAATATGAATTTGGAATTAATATCAATTTAAACTATTTATTTCTTTTCGACACATCCGAACCATTTCATTGCAAATCTTTCGATTCAAATTTTAAGTAAACTATTAAATTCTATATCGATTACAATCCATGTTAGAAATATCAATTCTAAGTATTCCAATTTCAATACATTTTAGAGTTATATTTCAAACAACCTAAATAAATCAATTCTGACAAATTTCACTTATATCTCAAATTCGACTCTAAAATTTCAATTTAATTTCTTAAGCAATTCCTTTTAAACCAATTCATATTTCAACATAAAACTTGATTTTTCAATAATAATTCAATTTATGCAATTTAAATTTTATTTTAAAAATATCGTTTGATTAAATTCAAACATTAAGAATTTTAAAATCATTTAGTTTAACCAATCTGGTGTCCGTATATAATTCTCTCCCTAGGGTCAAGTGATACAGATATTTATCATTTCAATCTGTAATCTAAAATTTTACGGTTATATATCATTTCAAACCGCAATCCCAAATTTACAAAAATCCATAAAATCGCTCGAGTTTATCATTTCAACTCTTAACGATTTTTCCCTAATCTGTAGATCATTAGAGTATATATCATTTCAACCCATAGTGATTTTTCAAACAACAACTAAGGGACCTTGTAGGGTGATAACATTTTATAAATCAAACATAACATTCAATCAACCAATATCAACAATCAAACATCCATCAAAATCATCATTCAATTCAACCAATAAATTTCAATAAATAAGGATTATTATATACAGGCAATTAACTGGCGATTCAAAATTCAATAATAAATTTAACGACAATTTAATTCAAAATAATTCAAATTAACAGGAACAACAATTTAAAAATATCAAACAGTCATAAATAAATTTCTAATCACATCATAAATTTACTTTAAGTAACTTAAGAAATTTTAGAAGTTGTGAGTGAATCAAATCACCCACCTTTGAATTTAAATCGAAATTAAATCCAATTTAGGGACCAAATTCAAACGATCTCATCATTCATCCAAATCAATGTCAAAATGTCTGTAATTTCAATACAATCCCAACGAAACAAACCGTGCATGAATCAGACCTCGTATGAAAAAGTTACGAAACTAAAAGATTGAAACTAAATTAAATTTTTAATTAAGTAAAACAGAAGTCACCAAAAACATTGCCACGTCAACGTCTCTAAAGCCCTAATGCTCACAGCCATGCATGAGACCACTTCCAGCCACCACGTTTTGCTCACGAATGCCGACCAACACGGCCCCCTGCTCTCAAATCGGCTGCCTCGATCTTGAAGGCCACGCCGAAATGCACGCCCTGACCCCACCACGTGGCCTCCGATTGCCTCTAAGGCTGACGCTGCTGCAACAAACACGGCCCAAAATTGGCACCTCCGACCATCTCTGGCACGAAGTAAATCGACGGATGAGCACTTCTCATCGAACTCTACAACCTAGCGCCTCCCGATCGTCGTAAAATCAAAGATCCACCGTACAATCCATCGACCACCAACGAACGTCCGAAGCTAATCCATGAATTTCTGGAAAAACAGTGAATCCGATTGGAAAAGGAATCACACCAATGAATTATGCTCTTCGAGAGTTTCGAATTATTATAAAGTTTGATAGGGTTGGAGGAGTTTGAATTTTTGTTTTGATTTTGATTTGCAATTGAATTTTGAATTTGTTTGGTTTGTATGTCGTTGTAAATAAGAAGCCAGATAGAATTGTACATATGGACAAATGAAAATAAGAAGTAGCTAGGGTTTATAACAGATTATTTATAGGCAGATCTAAAAATAGAAAGAACAGAAAAGATTTGATTTGGTTTTAAATGATAAACGACCCCAAAAGCCCGTTTCGACTCCGGAACGAAAATGGGTCAACCCATATATCAAAATAGATGTTTTCAATAATTTTAAAATCAATGAAATGGATTTCAAATCCTAATTCCATCGTATGAAGAAGTTATGTTAAAATCAACTTATTTCAAATTGATTTCAATTAAATTGATTTCTAGGCGTTTCGAGCCCATACAATCAAACGATAAGTTCAATCATTACAAAACTTGAAATCCTATGATAATTCATTGTTACGGATCCGATGAAACTAGTTTCTTTAAAATCCGAGTCAGTGGCCAAAATGGCTATATTTCAGTTAATTAAATAAATTAATATTACATTAATTAAATCACTTTTTTCATTATTTATTAACTAACAAATTTCATCATTTTTTATTGCATTGACATTTATAACAAATTAAAATAGGTTTACATATCAATTCAGTGTTAATTATTTCAATAATTACAGTGTTCAATTTCAACTGTCGTTAATCCTATTAATTATAATTTAATTCCAATAAATTGATTTTATTTGGTTTCAATCTTTTTATTTATATTAGTTATTTCTCTACATACATGGTTAACATTGTTATATATTTTATTGCATTAATATTTACCATTTTCATCTAACTTTTCATTAACGTAATCTTTAATTACAATTACTTGTAATAAATTCGCTTATTATAATTTAAATTCCAATAATTTGGTCAAACTAGATTCCAATTCTTTTTATTCAATCAATCGTCATATTACGCATAAAATTTTCATTGGTTACATCTTGTCGAATTAACATTTTACCATTTCAATTTAACCTACATTAAATGCACTAATTAAGTGAAATAAATTTTCGATTGATTTCTCATTTGAATTTAGTAGGCTAAATAAATATGTAGCATCTAATAATTGTCACCCTTAGCCTTTAATTACATTTATAAGTTTATTACTTACAAACAAATGTTATAATTTCTTACATAATACTGATATTATTCAATTACCATAAATTTTATTTTATTTCATTAAATAAATTCAATATCTACTTTTGTTTTCTTACATTTAATCTATAACGAAGTACGACCTTTCAATCCCTTTATTTAATTGGAATTCCATTAAACTTGTTAATAATTAACTTAAGTTAACATTGTTACATTTCATTTTATTTATTATTCCCATTATAAATCATAAATTTTAATTTCTTCCAACATTAAATAACAAAAATATTATTAAATTAACTATTTTTAATTATCGAAAATTACGGGTCGTTACATTTTCCCCCACTTAAAACTTTTTGTCCTCGAAAAGGAAAATGAAGGGAAAAGGAGTTAATAAATTAATATATCTTATTCAAAATATTAAATTTATAAGCAACTAATTTATAAAATTAAACAATTTAAATAAAATATACCAATTAATAACACTTAAATCCTTAAATTTCAAGTTAACAAAATTTGAAAAACATTTCACAAAATTTTTCTAAGTCAAAAATTACGGAAAATTTCAGTAGAGTCTCCTTTGAATGGAGAGATGTGGGAGAAATAGTGATATCAATAATAACAATATATATCATAACTTTTCAAAATAATATATCCCAACAACGAGAGAAACAATATAATATCGCTATAAAACCCTTATCCAAGAACGTTCCCATTTGTCGGGAAAATAACGCTTATTTTATAAAACCAAAAGCAGTACCAATTGCTTCCATACCTGTATTCCACTTATCTAATCCAAAAGGTTAATAATTATATAAAAGTGAAATGTTTAAGTTGTTTCAATAAATAACAAAACAAATCAATGCAACATAACAACAATCGCTTGCAACCCAAAAGCATACAATTGTCGCATGAGACCAATGTAACAAATCATACATCCATATCAAGCAAAACAAATAGTTTGTTTGGGTTTAGACGCATTTAATCGTACATAATGACAAATAAACTACTAAGTATATTATACACCCAAACGTCTTAGATAAAACTCAATAGGTTATTCATACATCCAAACAATTAGGAGTGTCTTTACCCAATAACCCACAAGTCAAAACAAATGACAAACACCAAATATTATTAAGTTTACTTTTTTTCATTTCACAACATTTATCATTTATTTTTCATACAATGGTTAATTCTTAAATTTACATTTATTTCTCACAAATTCAATTCCCATTTATTCATGTAAAACTTAGTTTCATTTATTTACATTCATTTATTTACATATGTCATTTACATTTTCTCTCATATGTTACTCCTATATAATTATTTGAACATATGTAAATCAATTATTAAAGTACTATACTATGCAGTTAATGCGCTCGGTAGATTCAAAGCGGTGGAGGTGCAAAAAGTCATAGCGGGGATACAGCAAGGATATAGCGGGATATAGCGGATGGCTTTAAAATAGCATGTAAAACTCGTACTTAATGTTTTTACAAATATATAAATGGTAATTAAATGAAAAATTATCATTCAATTGAATTACATAAATAATTTTAAGTAAAAACATGTGCGGATATACTTTAAATAAACGAAAAACCGTTGTATAACATAATTGAATTTGGTAGAATATTAGAATATTTTCATTTATGAAAATATATTAAAAATTGAATCAAATAAATTAGTTTCATAATTTTATAATGTATAAATGCAATTTTTCAATTCATTTTATTAAAAAGATATAGCGGGAATAGCGAAATATAGCGGAAATAACGGGATATAGCGGAAATAGCGGGGATTAAAGCGGAAAGGCTATATTCTGGGGCTATATAGAAAAGTCGTAGCGGTAGAAAACCGCTATGAGATATAGCGTGGTTGTAGCTGGGTAATAGCGGGGCATTAACTACACAGGTACTATATAAGTTTCCTTGTAAATAAATTCACATTCATTCAGTACTTATTTCCATTTATTTTCATTCATTACTTACAAACTTCATTTTTATTTATTCATTTAATAAAAATTTCTTATCATTACTTTACATTCATTTCTTACGTAAATTATATCCATTCAGTTGTTTATAAAATCTATGATTTCATTATTTAAGTATCACATACATTTTATTATAGTTTAGTTCACATTTGCTAATTTTTATACTTGATTTCCACTAGATATTAATATTCAGCGGTGCAGGAGTTTATAATTAAGTTTCCTACATTTTAATTTACATTCACCCTTTCTTGTATAATGTCACTGAATATTAAATCTAATTACTAAATCATTTCAACAATTCTGAAGTTATAATCATTTAATTCAATATAGTATTCATTTTTTCTTTTATTCACTTTAATTATAAGTAACTTCAAATCTTATTTTGAGTTATAACCATTTACTTACAATATTCACCTTTCTTTTTATTTTATTCACATTCCAATTATAACTTAAGTTTATAACAACTATAATCTCAAAGTTCTTATTTATAAAAGTAATTCCATTGAACACTTTCATTATCCTAAGTTTCAATGGTATAGTATTCTATTACATTTTCTTATTCAAATTACAACTTTTATTATTTTGGTAAGTTATATATATGTGACTTTTAGAATGCAATAGAAAGTTACATAAGTTTCTCTAATTTATTTAGTTAACAAAATGCTCAATAGTTACCATTTCTTATTCTCATTTTCCCTTTTTATTTATAGTTTCAAAATTTTAGTTTCTTATCTATTTCACTAATCATTTTAACATCAAATTTCTTATTTTCATTTTAACAGTTTCAAATTATCAAGGTAGTCAAGATTCCATTCATTGTAAAAATTTCAATTTCTAATTTATAGAAACTTAAGAACTAAACAACCGGGTCCCTTTCAATTATTTAAAATAATATATATATAACCATATCTTTTATACATATAAAATCATATTTGGAATTTGAAATTAAGATTTATTTATCAAACAATTGTGCAGAAAAATTACTACAATGATCTTCCCCATTTGAAACTCGAAAATGAACGTTGATGATGCGTGCACTCATCATTGGAATTATTTTCCAACGACAGAGTGAGAGGGGATACAGAATTTATTTCCTTCAAAATTTCTCTTTAAATTTTTCTTCAAATCACATTGAAATACTTCTATTAGAAAATACATCTGAATACTATTAGTATTATATTCCAAAATCAGTCGAAAGAAATTTCAAAATCCCGGAACTTAAGTTCTCAAATTCCAACTTCTATCCATTTTATTTGTAAATCTTAATAAAAAAAGATTTTCCAAATCAATACTTATAAATTTCACTACATATCAAACAAATATATTATAGCTAAATATATATTATTTATGAAATGTATTATTTTATATACGAAGTATAATAGGAAAAAATATTTCAAAACAATATTGTATCGGTCTGTCCTATTAAGTGTTTAGAAATCCCTATCGATGTCATAGCGTCCTATGCACCAACCAAAATCTCTAAATACAAAACGGAACAAATTAACACAATATAAAAACCTTTTATAACACTAACAAATACGCTCTCTCATACATATACACTCAGCAACTCATTTTTTAGGATATTACTACCCTATTTCAAAAGAGTCAGACCCCACAAAGCAAAGGTTATCGTTAAATCAAAGCTCTGATACCAACTGTAATGACCTGTCTTTTTAGATGTTTTAAGCAGACACACATGTCAACTCAAACCATACAAAGAGGCAGGTTGTTATTGGGTATATAAAAAAATGAGAAAGGAAATAAAACAAATACAAAATCTCACAGCGGAATGATAAAATATAATTATCAAATGACAGTTCATGAAGCTGTTTACAAATAAATTTGATTATACTACTACAATACAGAATCAGAGTTGCAGACAACAAGAATAAATAAATATAGCGGAACAACATGATGTAGTGGAATATAATAATAATAGTAATAGTACAAGTCTTCGTCTTTGTCCTCCAAAAATATGGTCTTCAACCCTGAAATATTCAGGCTGACCTAAACGAATTGAAAAGACAAAACACTCGAGTCAGAACTAAAAAATCTTATGTAAGTTAAATCAATGGTAAATATGAGTGCGACGGTGTCAGAGATGTTTACGGGGTTTGACATCACTTATCTAGTGTGTAACGTGAGTGTAGTAACTTAAGAGATGTTTGAGATTCACATCTCCTAAGGATCCATTAAACTATCTACTATGTAGTATTATACGCTATTATAGTAGTGTTTATAGTAAAGTAAAAGTATTAAAATAGCACTAAGGCATTACCCATATCCCTCTTAACACATTTTATATATACCCATAGTCTATACAATGCCGTACGCTACACCAAACCGGTGGTTTACCCAAAGGACATCACATAGGTACGGTAGAAAACAAACTTGTAGAAGGCGCTCTAGGGCATGTGAACACGACACTCGAGGCAATGCCAAGGTAGATTTAACAATTGTAGAACCAGGCCGGTGGTAACACATGGTAGTTACTGCCACCCACCTTGGTACACACTCTCAAATCAAAATCAAGGGGTGGCCACCAAATCATCACAAATGTCATAATATGATATCGAAGAAGCATGTCCGATTGGAGGAATGACCTCACTTGGCCTAGGTATAGCTCTTCTTTTAATCATATCTAAGCTGACTCACGGGAGTCAGGTCACGTCATACCTTACACAAAAATCATTCACCAAACCATCGTACTTCATTTCTGGAATCTCCACCACCTACACAGTTGTTAAAGTGGTTTTGGGTATTAACAAAGAGTATGACAACATCCGATCTCGGTCTCTTTAACAACCAAACGTTTATTTCACACCGGTGGTTTTCTACATTTCGAAAACCAATTCACAATTTATATCCAAAAAACTATATTCTCAAAATCATACCACTTTCGAAATTATATTCACTTTCGGAATCAAATCATTTTCGAAATGGTATCTCCTTTCAAAAATCATAATTTCAAAATAGTTAAAACCCTCATTTGAAAACTTCATATTTACTCAAAGTACATTATAAAAATTCCAATTTAGGTTATAACACCATTTAACCGTATTCGTTTGTAAATCAAGGATTTTGAATATACACATTTCCACTTTACTTAGTCTGAAAATTTAGAAAATAATTTAAATGGTTATAATTAGTTTAGATAGCTAGAATTAATTAAAATAAAATTTTAAATAGTTAAAATACTCAAAAATAATTTAATATATATTAAAAGTATTTTTCTTGATTTTTGATAGTTAAATAGATTTTAAAATAGATTAAATATAACTAAAATAGATTAAATAGCTTTAAAATAGATTAATTAGATTTAAAATAAGTTAAATGGGTTAACTAATTTTAAGATAAATTAATTCGTTTAAAATAGGTTAAAATGATTTATTTGACTTAATATAAGTTAAAGTAGTTTTATAATTTGAAATCTTAATAATTATAAATTTTTAGAATAATATATTTTCAAACATTTTATAATAAAATATGAATTTGCAATTAATCTAAACTTAAACTATTTATTTCATTTTAACACATCCGAACCATTTCAATTTACAAATCAACAAACCCTATTGCAAATCTTTCAATTCAAATTTTAAATAAACTATTAAATTCTATATCGATTACAATCCATGTTAGAAATATTAATTCAAATTATTCCAATTTCAATACATTTTAGAGTTATATTTCAAACAACCTAAATAAATCAATTCTGACAAATTTCACTTATATCTTAAATTCGACTCTAAAATTTCAATTTAATTTCTTAAGCAATTCCTTTTAAACCAATTCACATTTCAACATAAAGCTTGATTTTTCAATAATGATTCAATTTATATAAATCAAATTTTATTTCAAAAATATCATTTAATTAAATTCAAAATTAAGAATTTTAAAATCATTTAGTTTAACGAATCCGATGTCCGTGTATATTCTCTACCCTAGGGTCAAGTGATACAGATATTCAATCCACAATTTAAAATTTTACGATCACATATCATTTCAAACTGCAATCCTAGATTTACAAAAATCCATAAAATTGCTCGAGTCTATCATTTCAACTCATAATGATTTTTCCCTAATCTATAGATCGTTCAGTTATATATCATTTCGACCCATAGTGATTATTCAAATAACAACTAAGGGAACTTTCAAGGTGATAACATTTTATAAATCAAACATAATATCCAATCAACCAATATCAATAATCAAACATCCATCAAAATCATCATCCAATTAAACAAATAAATTTGAACAGATAAGTGATAATTATATACAGGCAGTTAACTGGCGATTTAAAATTTAATAATAAATTTAATGACAATTTAATTTAAAATAATTCAAATTAACAGGAATAGCAATTGAAAAATATCAAACAGCCATAAATAAATTTCTAATCACCAATACCGAAAACCTTGAAGTCCACGCAGAGGCGCACGCCGTGACCCCACCATGTGGCCTCTGGTCGCCTCTAAGGCTGACACCGCTACAAAGGACATGGCCCAAAATCGGCACCTTTGACCATCTCCAACATGAAGAATACCAGTAGATGAGCGTTGCTCATCGAACTCTACAACCTAGCGCCTCCCGATCGTCGTAAATCGACGATCCACCTTACATTCCATCGATCACAAACGAACGACCGAAGCTAATCCATGGATTTTCGGACAAATAGTGAATCCGATTAGAAAACGAATCACACCAGTGAATTACGCTCATTGAGAGCTTTGAATTGATATAAAGTTTGATAGGGTTGGAGGAGTTTGAATTTTTGATTTGATTTTGATTTGCAATTGAATTTTGAACTTGTTTGGTTTGTCTGCCAATGAGAAGTAGAAGCCCGATAGAATTGTACGTATAGAAAAATGAAAATAAGAAGTAGCTAGGGTTTATAATAGGCTATTTATAGGCAGATCTGAAAATAGAATGAACGAACAAGATTTGATTTGGTTTTGAATGGTAAACGACTCGAAAAGCCCGTTTCGACTCCGGAACGAAAATATGTCAACCCACATGTCAAAATAGATGTTTTCGATAATTTTAAAATCAATGGAACATGTTTCAAGTCCTAATTCCATTGTATGAAGAATTTATGTTAAAATCAGCTTATTTTAAATTGATTTCAATTAAATTGATTTCTAGGCGTTTCGAGCCCATACGATCAAACGACAAGTCCGATCGTTTCGAAACTTGAAATCCTACAATAATTCATTGTTACAGATCCGATGAAACTAGTTTCGTCAAAATCCAAGTCATTGGCCAAAATGGCTTTATTTCAGTTAATTAAATAAATTAAATCACTTTTTTTCAATATTTATTAACTAACAAATTTCATCATTTTTGATTGCAGAGACATTTATAACAAATTAAAATAAGTTTACATATCAATTTAGTGTTAATTAATTCAATAATTACAGTGTTCAATTTCAACTGTCATTGATCCTATTAATTATAATTTAATTCCAATAAATTGATTTTATTTGGTTTTAATCTTTTTTATTTAAATCAATTATTTCGCTACATACATGGTTAACATTGTTATATATTTTTTATTGCATTAATATTTACCATTTTCATCTTACTTTTCATTAACGTAATCTTTAATTACAATTAATTGTAATAAATTCGCTTATTATAATTTAAATTCTAATAATTTAGTCAAACAAGATTCCAATTCTTTTTATTCAATCAATCGTCATATTATGCATAAAATTTTCATTGGTTACATCTTATCGAATTAACATTCTACCATTTTCAATTTAATCTACAATAACTGCACTAATTAGGTGAAATAAATTTTCAATTGATTTCCAATTTTAATTTAGCAGACTAAATAAATAGGTAGCATCTAATAATTGTCACCCTTAGCCTTTAATTACATTTATAAGTTTATTGCTTACAAACAAATATTATAATTACTTACATAATACTGATATTATTCAATTACCATAAATTTTATTTTATTTCATTAAATAAATTCAGTATCTACCCTTGTTTTCTTACATTTAATTTATAACCAATTATAACCTTTCAATCTCTTTATTTAATTGGAATTCCATTAAACTTGTTAATAGTTAACATAAGTTAACATTGTTAGATTTCATTCTATTTATTATTCCCATTATAAATCTTAAATTTTAAGTTCTTCCAACATTAAATAACAAAAATCTTATTAAATTAACTATTTTTAATTATCAAAAATTGCGGGTCGTTATAAGAAACCAATAGAATAAATTAGTAAGTGAATATGATTTTGGAATATGGATGAAATTTAAACAATGGATTGAGTCAAATAGGATTGAAATTGGATTTGGTTTGAAATGGATGTAGACTTAAGTATGAAGTGGTAATAAATGTAAGAAGTGTTGTAAAAAATGTTTATAACCTTAAGAAGAATTTTATAATTCATAAATGGATATAGGATAGAGTGAAATGTGTTAAACATATTAATGGAATTGTTCTTTAAGGATAATTAGTATTGAAAAGGAATATACTAAGTAAATAATAAATGGGGATAAATGTTTGTGAATAGTTGAATGTAAATGAAACAAATGTTAATTAAAGAATTTGGGATAGCTATGAAATCAATGGACATAAATACGTAAGTTGTACGTATATTATTTTATTTGCATAACGGCTTAATCCAGATTCGAGCATGTAATTTCGAGATAATTTATATCAATCCGAGTTAGGACTTTTCACTCGATGCTTGATGGCGAACACTGGATATGGATTTTTGATTGATTTGGGATTCTTTATCATACTATATGACCATGTAAGGAGAATGATGGTTTCTAATCAAAGAATCATATCAGAGTCCGCACTAGAGGGTCGTGTGAATGATACTAGTTTGAAAGTGAAATTGTTTGATCGAGCGAGTGATCGGATTAATACCGTGGACAGATAATATACGTACATCGTACAGGCTTTGGTGAGGTAAGTGTTGGAAATTAAAATTTCAAGAATAATGTGATTTTGAATTATATGACTGGATATCATTGGTAAAAAAGATGTAGGCATATAAAAGCAAGAGCTAATTAATGTCTTTGATATCATAAGAAAATTGGATTGTCCAACAAAAAGGAACATGTTTAAATTGTTGTTTGAATTTGATGGTTTTATGATTGAGCCATTTGGCTTTGTTTTCTTTGTTGGTTTGGACCATTGTGGCTATTTTTGGTTGTTTTGATTGAGCCGTGCAAAGGAGACGCTAGCAAAATTTAAAGAGTTAGAAATTTTAATGGAATTTTTTATAACTAAAATTTGATTTTGGAGAAACGACCGAATGAAAAATATTAGTTGGAACCTATAGATGAATTTGGGAACTTAATATTAGTTGGAACCTATAGTTGAATTTGGAAACTTAGTAAAAAGTAATAACAAGGTTTCAAAAAATTTGGTTTGGAAAGTTAAAGGCTTAAATGGATTTGGAAAGTTATTTCAACTAATTTGTTATAGAAAAGAAATGGGTTTGGGTATTTTTTTTCCTATCTTGACAATTTCGAGGACGAAATTCTTTTAAGGGGAGAAGAATGTAACGACCTAGAATTTTGGTGATTTGAAATTGGAATTTTTAATCAATTTTAAAATATTGAAAATTTAATTTTATGAATTAAATTATTTGGATTTCAAATACAACGATTTATTGGATAATTAAATTGTTAAATTTAATAATTTAAATTGGTTAAATAATGAAATCTTAAGTTTTAAGCTAGATAAAAATAATTTCAAAGATTATTTAAGTTGTATTAATAAGAATAAAGACAATAGAACTTTTAAAATTGATTCAAAAGTGGTTCTCTCGATTTTGAAATTAACTCGTTTTATTTAACGAGTGAAAATAGCATTTTGGGGCACAGTCTCAGATTTCGATGAAACCAGTGTTATTGGAACTGTAATAATGAACTATAACACGCTGTCAATTTCATAGCAATCAGATGAATCATTTGGTCATGGAGATCGAAATGCGTTGAAATTAATATTGGTAATTTAATATAATAACCGGGTCCATAAAGTCATCTTCTGCATACGATCGAATTAGGCCTTGAGACTAGTTCCATTATGTTTGGAATATGGCTATAACATTATAAACGCCATGCGGTACATCTCATTTGGAGTTCGACATTTTCGAATATATTTTGCTACATAATTTAAAAATAAATAAATATAAGTCAACACTTAATGTGATGCCCCGCCCCGAGACCTACATTAACGAAGAGAATTACTGGGTAATTCTGCCTGCTAATGTGGAGAATAAGGCTGGTTAAGAGTGACCATCTATAATCTTGTTTTAAACATCTACTGCATACGTCGATAAATGCTCTATATTTTTTCTACTCCAAGTGGATCGACATATCCAATAAATGCTTAATACAAAACTATAGGCGGCTAATGGATCTATTAGAACAAAATACAATAATAGAATGCATATCACATCATAGAACAATAATCAACATATACATAAATACGTATACACAGATACATCCCAGTATGATACAAACTGAAACACAAAAGTGGTATAGAGACCGCACTATATACGTCTAACCAAATACATATCAGAGTCAAGCAGATAGAAATATAAACTGCATAAAAGTGCTAGCTAATATCCAAGCAAATGTATCAAAGCTAAGTCGCGTAACTAATAGTTAACCTCAAACAACTTAGTCTAACCCAGTATAAAATATACGGGTCGGTCTGGCTAAAACAATCAGTTAATGAGGGTAGACGATAATATGAAGCATAAGATACAAGGTGATAGTTCTTTTCGAATGAGATGAGGAAACAGAAAGAATACAACCCATGACTTAAGTGAATTAATGTCGCTTAAGTATACAAAGACCTCAAAAGAGGTAAATTCAATAATAATACAGAAATAATATAAACATTCGCCTCATATCATCGACGACATCCCAAAATGTGCACATGGTTACCATGAACCATATCTCCTCAAAAGAAGAAACATCAATACAAAATCTCGCCAAAATAGCAAACATAAAACATTCTCAAATAGGATAATCCAAAGTCAAATATAGAAGAATCTTCAAATTCAGTTATACCTCATCTCATCGGTATAAATGTATACAAATCTCAATCTCAACTCGCCAAAATAGCAAAAGCCAAAATATCCTATAAAATCATGAAATCATCCATACTCATAACTCAAGGAACTCGATAAGAGTTCAAAACATCATAAATGAAATCATCGTATATATAACATCTCACATAACACTAGGTTATCGATGTAATAAAACATCTTAAAATAGTGAAATCACAATAAAACAGAAAACTCAGAAAACGCGGATTGACCAAATCCCCGATTGCAATGCCAAAGCAATGCTGCACGTGCTAAACTCAGATGGCCGTAGCCTCGGAAAAGGTCGCTAACACCTTCCAAAGCAGTTCATCCTCATGACAAGGTCGCCGACACCTCTCCAAGCCATTTTATCAGCCCTAACAAGGTCTCTAACACCTCCCAAAGCAGTTCGCCCTCATGACAAGGTCGCTAACACCTCTCAAAGCATTTATATTAGGTAAACATCGTTAATGTGTCACAAACTCACGAATAGGAACCCAAAAAGTGTTAATGTGTGTCCCATGCCACAAGTTCGCACTTTGCCGTTTACTAGCCACTAGTCGATGCCACACTAGAAACATCATAAAACTCAGAAAATCATATCTCGCCTCGTCTCATTGATGAGTGATAAAGAGACACCATACTCGTCTTATCTCATCGATAAGTAATAAAGGGCACCGTAACTTTTCCCATCACATAGAGAAGTGAAAACATCGTGATGGTTCCTCATAAACCATAAATCTCAAAATATTAAATCATATACTCAAGACTTGCCTTATATCATTGGCAAGTAAATAAAACATCGTGATGGTTCTCATCGACCATACTCCAACATAGGAGATCTCAAACCATAATACTTGCCAAATATTAGCCATCTTAAATAATTCCAATAAATAGGAACTATAAAACTCAAAATACGCTATAAAATGGCAAAACATCTCAGAATCAATGATCTCAAATAGCTTCGATCGTCCAAGTCCGGAACTAACCGAAATATAAATGCACATGTCTCATACCACGTGTTTTACTAAATCGTTTAATTCTCTATATCATACATTTGAATAGTGTGAAAGTGTATGTTTTATATTTAAAATGGTTTACTAGAGAAAACAGGCTTTTAAAACTTTTTTCCAAAAAGATTAATAAAATCAATATTTGAAATTCCTTTACTATGGGAAATAAATAGATTTATATTAGAAAAATAATTTTAAAATTGTACGATAATAATTTGAAATGTCCATTTATTTCAAAAATCATGTGAAAAATGGTTTAGTGAAAATCGTGCTCGAAAACAATGAAAAACAAGACATATAACTAAAGACCGATAACTTGAATTCAATACAAATTCAACTCAAATTTAACCCAAAATCAATTCAAATTCTATTTAAATTTGAATTTCAAATTCTCCAAATATAGCTAGCCTATTGACAGGCATCATTGCTCTCAAAACATCTCAAAAACAACGTCAAAATCGAATAAGAATGAGAGAAAAAACAAGCTAATATGATTCTCAGGTCAATGATTGTTATTGCTGTTGTTTTACCCTCTGGACAGCAAAACACAAACACAGTTTTGACCAAGCTAAATTCGAAAATTCAGAACTCAAAACAAAAAATTTATCACAAAGTCTAAGCTTTTCGTAACATCTAAAATTAATGAATTGGATAAAAAACATGAAAGATATGACCAAAACAAATTTCAGATCTGAAATTCACCATAGCCGTCGTTTTAGTTTTGGGACAGCGATACTAGAATGAACTTTCGACCATGAAAACATAAAAATTAACAAAACACAAAACATGAAAGTTATAGCAAATAATCTAAGCTTTCAGGAACATCAAGAATCGTCTAATTCGGACGTAAACGACAATGATATGCTCAAATTACCAACAACATTTTGCACAGAAAGTCACAGTTTTACAGTGACAAGGAAGCGAGTTTGAATTGGGTTTTTTTGACTCTTTAAGCTCAAAATTTTCGAAAGTGTTTAACATGAAAGTTATCACGCTCTTTTCAAGCTTTCTAGAATTTAAAGAAAATAGAATTCCGATTTCAAATGAAAGAGATATGCCCAATTTACTGATAGCGATCCACAAATGAATATGCAACAAACAAAATTGAGATTTCTTACCTTGAAATCTCAATCAAAGCTAAAAAAAGTGAGTTTTGATACTCACCTTTTATTTTAGATAGTAAATACCCAAATTTGTGAAGAAATATTGGAGCTTGAAGTGAAATTGGTCTTCAAGAGTCTGTACAGTAAATAAGAATTGCATGTAAGACAAAGTTTACTGTAAATTAGAAAATCTCATCTTTCAAGTAGAAATTTGATGAAATTAGCAAGTTTGGAGTTTGATTACCTTTCTCTATTCTTGGAACGACCTAGAATTTCAGTCATTTGAAATTCATATATTTAATTGATTTTAAATATTCAAAAATAAATTTTATAAGTCAAATAACTTATATTTCGAATATCTAGATTTAATTGGATAATTAAATTGTTAATTGAATATTTGAAATTGCAGAAATAATTGGGATTTGGATTCAAAATGAATAAAAATGATTTATAAAGTTGTTTTAAATTCTATTTGAAATAGAATGATGTTAGAGAAATTTTAAAATCGAATTAAAAGTTAATTTGTAAAAATTGAATATTTTAATACTTAATTGACGAGTAAAAATAGCCATTTTTCAAAAAGTCTTGGATTTCGACGAAACCAGTTTTATTTGATCCATAATGTTATATTATTGTAAGATTTCAAATTTCGTGTCAATCGGATTTATGGTTTGTCCGGGGCAAGCTAAAATGCATAGAAAATCGGTTTAAGTGAATTTTAAATTTGAATATTCAATTTAAAAACCTATCTTCCAAATACAATCGAACCGGCTCCTAAAATATATTCCATTGTATTCGGAGTAGGGTAAAACATTATAAACTCCAGGTAGCACGCTTCGTTTCGAGTTCGAAAAAAAATTGGATGAATAGTGTCGCAACATTTTCTATAAAAGGACGTCATAACTTGCATTTTTTCACAAATCCTAGCCGAGTTAGGGCTAGCCACCGCTTTGAAACCAATGGCAAGAAAACACCCCTCTTTCTCCCTCATTTTCTCCAAATCTGTCGATTTTTATCAAAAAGCTTCAACTATAAAGTTGTAGACAATGATGAGAGCTTCCAATCCAACGACCAAGATTGGGTTTAACGCTATGGATCGACTGCAAATTGCTCGCGTTTAAATGATGTTTGCACATGTTTTTCTCATCCAATATAACCCCGAGCTTCGCGTCTTACTCGATAATGGTGGAGTGGAGCACAAGCTATAGAATGAAGGTCACCGATCATCTTCTAGACATCGATAGTGGCCGCGGCGTTCAAGTTTTGATCTTGAGCCATAGGTTATTATTCACGTACGAAGAAGCCTGGGGAAGAAATAGAAATCAGTGGCCATGATCTTCATTTGCAAAACGTACGGCCAGATGGGAAAAGGTTTAAAAATAAAAACAGAAATTGAAATTAATTATCTTTTAAATTCGTTTAAACTTTGAGCGATCATAACTTCTTCATACGAGGACGAAAATTGACGAAACAAATTGCATTGGGTCCGTATTGACGAGCACTACAGTATGGAGCTAGATTGGTTTTTTTTGAGCTAGTGTAAATTTTGGATAAAATAAAACGGCTGTTTAATTTTATTCGGAATAAAACACTACAACTGCTATTGGAAGCAATGTGAGTACAACTCACTCTTTCTGACTCACTGATATTTTTATATAAGTGAGAATAAATATTAATTATGATGATTGATGATTTTTTGGTTGAAATATGATATATTGATTGGTATTTGGATATATACCTGCCTAGTGGAGCAGATGATCCTATATGTTCCCGTTTATAAGCGGATGACCCTTTGTACGCACGTCTGCCTCGAAGTGGACATTGTACACATATTTTAATATGTATATTTGTTGCAGGTGACAGGTTGGAGGGATCCAACAGGATTTCTCACCTGTATTAATTTATTTACAAATATTGTGATATATTTTGTTATCGTATGATATATGATGTTTTGAATGCCGTGATCAACGTATTTACTGTTGTTGCAGCATTGGGCCATATTTTGGAAATTTTAAAATGTTGAAGTGATGATTTCAAATTTAAAAGGATTTTAATGTGATTTTGAAAATAAATGTTTTATTTATTTTTTAATTGTAAAGGAATTGCATTTATTCTGAATAAATAAATATTATAATTTTTATGTTATAAAAATTATGATTTCGGTGAAATATAGTAAAATATGATTTTTAGAATATGAAATGGACTATTTTGTTAAAAAGTTGAAATGGAGATTTTTGAAGTTATAATAAACGATATATATATAAGCTTTACAAAATTGATATTTTATAAGTCAAAGTGTTAAAATTATAAACGAGTTTTATAATTTTAAAATGAAGTTATAAATGGAGTTTATAAGTGAATAAGATTTATAATTGTGAAGTTATAAAATAAATGAATTTGTAAAATAAATGATTTGTTAGTAATTAACTGACAAATTTGATTTTGGCACGTAATTAAGTTATTAAATGTAATTGATTAGTAAAGGAATTTTATCACTTGAAGTTTTTATAAAATATATATGTAATTTATAAACATTGTTTACAATTTCGAAATCAATTAAATTTGATAGGTAAATATAGTAGTTTATTTAAAGGAATTTTATTCACGATTTTTGACAGTGAATTGTCCTTTAAATTAAATGTTGAAATAATATTAAATTTGGTAAATGATTTATATTCACGATTTTGGACAGTGAATAATATATTAATGAATGTTTTGGGAAGTGATATTTTAAGTTGAATAAAATGTTTTAAAGATGTTTTAGTTGTGTTAAGTATCGAATACATAGATTCAACATTCAATGTTGAAACAGACGTTTCGTGAAATAAGGAAATGATGGAGTATAACACTGTTATAGTAAATGATTTTCGAAAGGAAATGTTTTTATATAGTATATGAGATTTATATATCTATCTTATTTTTTGGATCCTCATACTAGTGATTTTGGGTTGTCGTAACGATGTTTTACCCAACATTCGTTTTGACCCAAATAAATGTGTTTAAAGAGAATGTTTTCCTTATAAAATAAAACATATACTTAATCATGATTTAAGTATATGTAATATTTTCTAAGTGTTGAAAATAAATTGATTTGTGAATTACTTATTGTTAAGTAAGTATATGAAAATGTTTTCCAGTATTGAAAAGTTGAAATGGTTTGAGATAATATCTTTTTAAAGATAATTTGAAGTGAATATTTGGCAACCGGTTTAATTAACAAATGATTAATTAAAAGGGCCTAGTGATTGTTATGGTGCTAAATATCTATTTGTTTGTTTTGATAGTTGAATAACCGACTATCAAAACTTGGCCAAATTTTAGTTCCTTGACTTGATGTAGGAACTATTTAGTCGTACACTTAGTACGTAGCCTTTTGTGTAGCCTTGATTATCATTTGTGTTGAGGATGTTGATTCGTATAGTGTGGAGTATTACTCCAATCTATCGAGCTTCCTTCTTGGTCGAAGTATAGCAAGTTGAAAGTTGGAAATGTGATAAGTCTATGAGACTTAGTTTCTGTGTGAGGTTGAGAAACGCTTTTGCATTATTGGTGCGAAGAGACCGGGATCGGTTTATCCAAAAACCACTTTGGACCAGCGCATATGCGACGATTGTGCAGGTTTCTTATGATGATATTGATATTCCAAAGTTTCATAGTGGGGGACTGCTTGTTGATCGTTTGGGGTTAAAATCCCAGTATACATCCAGTAGCAGTGGTCTCTTTATTATGAAATATCCAATGTGAGGACTATTCGCTACTAAACCTTGGGATTTCTCGACAGGATATTGTAGGAAAGTACCTTCGGTTTGTCCTGTTTCTGGACAACTTGTATGGATGTTTGTCTGACATTGCATTTCTATAGATTACGTACATTGGTTTTTACAAACGCACATCAGTGGTGGCGGAGAAGGCAACTTCTCTTAGCTTAACACCCTCCTTGAGACATACGAGCTTGAGGGTTGTATTTTGTGGAAGGAAATTAGTAGTCAACGAAAATCGCCGTGTGGCATTCAAAGTGATGTCATGTGTGATTATGAAAGGTAATCGTTACCTCTATCCTCATCAACCAAAAATGACCAAAACAGGGTTAGATGAAGCAGGGCTATGTGGGTCACTTCCATTAGGGTATGATCATCCTCTTCTAGATATATCTTTCCATGCTATAACATCATGTATCTGATCATTGTGGTTTGTATGCTAGAGGGCCTTCGGTAAAGGTCGGTAACGACCGGAGAATGATATATTCGGTACCATCTAGTTATAGAGGTGGGCCGGTCTTGTGTTGGTAGAGAAACTTTGTGATGGTTTCTCGGTACATTCTTCTAGAGATGTACTACCGGAAGGTAGTCCCTTCAACTGGTCATTGGTATGGAAATCCAAACTCCACTACGTTCCTACCATTTTATTTGTAGAGCCTAGTATGCCAGAATTTAATAATGGTAACAATTTCGGCTATTTTGAATATTATTTGTATACTAGACTAGTATAATATCACAAGAGTTTGATATGAGATGTTTTAGTTATCGTAAGGTAAAAACATGTCCGTATTTATGTGTAGACTTGTCTTACGAGATACTTTTGTTTTGATAAAGGAAAGGTTTGGGTAACTTAATAAATTCAGTTGAGTGTATTTCTCACGATGGTTTACCAGACTAATCCGGGCGTTCTTCCCTTTCAATGCTCGGGTCAGACCGAGTATATCTACAGGTCTAGATTTGATGCTTTTGGAGCATCAGCAGGAGAGCTGAAAATCTTCATTTTCATACATCCGTATTTGCTTGATTATCCGCTGCATTGCTTAGTTGTTTTAAATTATCGGCATTTGTAAGGACATTTCATTGTAACTGTTCAGGCGGATAACTATTGATTGATTGTTGAACTCTAATTGATGAGTATATATACGGTTTCTATTTTGTAAAGATCATTGATATGATATTATATATTTTTCCACTGCGATGTGAGATTCTGTATTGTTCTATTTAGTTCTATCTTCTCTCTTTCTTCTCTTCTTCTCTCTTCTTTTCTTTCTCTTGACTTTCCATCAGTCTATGCTTTTTGGGTCGGACATGTGTAGATTATTGTCGATTTAAAGGATACGGATTGCCCAGTCATCACATTTGGAATCGGAGCTTAGATTTTGTATATTCCTAAGATTTGATGTGTACTCAATATAGATAGGGACACTAGCATCCTAGATTGAGTTTGAGTGCACTATATATATGAGCGCGTATTTATTAGTGATATAAAAATGTTTTATATTGTGTTTACTTATCTGTTGAGCTATTTGTGAATTTTGGTCGGTATGTGGGACGCCATATTATCGATATGGATTTCTAAACACTTAAACGAGGCAAGTCGGCATAGTATTATTTTAAATTGGGTAAATGAAATAATTTTACCTCATATTTTATATGTAAAGAAATGATTTTTCAGAATTATTAAAATGTATATAAACTAATTGTTTGGTTGTTTGAAAATGTAAATATATATATATAAGTTAATAAAAGCTGTTTGAATAATCTAAATAAAATCAGTAACAATTGTAAAAGAATAAATTATATAAACAAAATGAATTATAAGCATGAATTATAATTAATATGATTTACAATTGTGAAATAATCTTATATATAAGAAATGAAACTATTTGAGCTATAAATAAAAATGAATTTAAACTATGAATTTGAAAATTTGAATCCCGTTGATTTTGAACATTGTTTTTCAGCATTAAAGAGATTATATTGTTATAAATCTGAATAAGATAAAAGAAGTTGGAATGATCTTATATAAGTAAATAATAAGTAAAATTATATAATTATATATTTATAAATGTGATTTATAAGTATAAAAAGGAAAATTTAAAAGAATATAAAGCACTGAATTCACTACTGTTGCTGAGAAATAATAAGGGTGATGATCGCAGCATCATCAGTATCATTTTCGAGTTTCTATATGATAAATTTGCTATCAATAGTAAATTGAAAATTGAAGTTTTGTTATGATAAACAAATTTGATTTAAAATCCATGTTGTAATTGATAAATGTAAGTAAAATAAGTTTTGGACTTATAATATATGAGATAATAAATTTTTAGCTTTGGTAAAGTTGAAATAAATGTGAGTTAGCATAATAAATATATGATTTGAAATTTATCTAAAGGAAAGTTAGTAAAGTGAATTGGATTTGAAATTATAAAGAATGAGTTTAGTGAATGGAAGTGAACTTAGGTAGATGTTCACGGAATTATGAATAAATAAGTTGTATAACTTATAAAATGAGATAAGGTAAGTAAAACCAATTGTTAAAATGGTTAAACAATTTTGTTAAGCAAAACAAAATCTGAATTTGAATAGCAGAATGAAATTTGACTTAAGTAAAAGTTAAATAAAATAGAATTTGAAATGAATTAGAGATGAACTTAAGTTGTATAGTGAAAGTGAAGGTAAATGAAATTGAAATGAAATATAACTTAGGTGATGTTGAATAAAGTTGATTTTGGTATCGAAGTAAATTAATAAAGTGAATTAAATGAATGTGAACTTGAGTTATCTAAAGAAATTCAACTTTAATTGTAAAATGAATCAACATTAGAAATGATGTTGTTAAGAATTGAATACAACTTAAGCTAAGAAGTTGTGGATTGAATAATTGAATGAAAGTCAATTGAATGTTAAACCAATTTGAAATTAAAAGTGTGGGACCAAATTGAATATAAGCAAAGTAAATAAATTTGGATATGTTTGTTATACATTGGTATGTTAATTGATTGTATAGGAATTCATTAAGTGTTAATGAAAATGAAAGTTATAAATCATTGAATCCAAATTTGAAGTGGAAGCAAACAGAATTGAATTTGATTTGATTTGGAAGTGAACAAATTGAAATATGAATTAGTGAATGTAAACTAATTGAATATGAATGAATGAATGTTATTAAATCCAATGTTGATTTAAATGTGATTAAATTGAAAACCAATTAAGTAAATATTAATGAGAAGTGGAAGTGTATTGAGTTGGTTATGGATGTTAGTTGGATGATAGTTGGTTAATGGTTGGATTTGTTATGGTGATTGCATTTGCTATATTGGCGTATGTAGTTGTTGTATTGACATATGTTGTATATTGATATTACTTTCATATATACATGTTTCTCATGGTTAGTTGAGTGTTTAATAGGTGCAGATGGCATATGCATCGCATTTGGAGCTCGCTTTCATGGTATATTAGCCATATATGCTGGCTAATAATATATAAGGTACATATCTTGGATTACATATTGTACTTTTACACTTTTTCCCTACGGGATGCCTCATCCTCGACGATGAGATGTATATTTGTGATATATATGTGTATATATATATATATGGTGATCCTACTACGATCGAACTACGCAAAGGAGACGCTGGCGAATTTTTTAGGGAAAACTGAAAAAATTTATGAAAACTAAATTTTGATTTTGAGTTAAAAGTTAAACGATATAGTGGGTTTTGAAAAGATAACTATATATGGATTTGAAAACTTAGTAAAATTTTAAAAGAAGTTTAACTAAATGATTTTGGGAAAATTAAACATTTAAGTGATTTTGGCAAATCTAAATTGAATGATTTTTTTTGAAAAGTTAATGGATTTTGTAACTTTTCTTACATGGTAATTTCGAGGACGAAATTCTTTTAAGTAGGGGAGAATGTAACGACCCAGAATTTCAGTCATTTGAAATTTGTATATTTAATTGATTTTAAATATTCAAAAGTAAATTTTATAAGTCGAATAACTTATATTTCAAATATCTAGATTTAGTTGGATAATTAAATTGTTAATTGAATATTTGAAATTGCAGAAATAATTGAGATTTGGATTTAAAATGAATAAAGATGATTTATAAAGTTGTTTTTAAATTCTATTTGAATTATAATGATGTTAGAGAACTTTTAAAATCGAACTAAAAGCTAATTTGTAAAAATTGAATATTTTAATATTTAATTGACGAGTAAAAATAGACATTTTTCAAACAATCTCGGATTTCGACGAAACCAGTTTCATTGGATCCGTAATGTTATATTATTGTAAGATTTTAAATTTCGTGTCAATCAGATTTATGGTTTGTCCGAGACAAGCTAAAATGCGTAGAAAATCGGTTTAATTGAGTTTTAATTTTAAATATTCGATTTGAAAACTTATCTTCCAAGTACGATCGAATTGGCTCCCGATATATATTCCATTGTGTTCGGAATAGGGGTAAAACATTATAAACGGCAGGTGGCATGCTTCGTTTCGAATTTGGAAAAAAATCTGATGAATAGTCTCGCAACATTTTCTATAAAAGGACGTCAGAACTTGCTTTTTTTTCACAAACCCTAGCCGAGTTAGGGCTAGCCGCCACTTTGAAAATAATGGCCAGAAAACACCCCTCTTTCTCCCTCATTTTCTCCAAATCGGTAGATTTTTATCAAAAAGCTTCAACTACAAAGTTTGGCGACAGTGATGAGAGCTTCAATCCAACTGTCAAGATTGGGTTTAACGCTATAGATTGTCTGTAAATTGCTCGCGTTCGACCGATGTTTGCACACATTTTTCTCGTCCAATATAGCGCCGAGCTTCGCATCGTACTCGGCGAGGGTGGAGTGGAGCACAAGCTTTAGAATGAAGGTCGCCGATCATCTTCTCGACGTCGATAATGGCGCGGCATTCAAGTTTTGATCGTGAGTCATGGGTTATTATTCACGAACGAAGAAGCCTAGGGAAGAAATAGAAATCAGCAGCCATAATCGTGATTTGCAAAACATACGGCCGGGAAAAGGTTTAAAAATAAACATAGAAATTGAAATTAATTATCTTTTAAATTCGTTTAAACTTTAAGCGATCATAACTTCTTCATACGAGGTAGAAAATTGACGAAACAAATAGTGTTAGGTCCGTATTGACGAGCACTGCAGCATGGAGATGGATTGGGACTTATTTGAGCTAGTGTAAATTTTGGGTAAAATTAAAAGGCTGTTTAATTTTATTCGGAATAAAACACTGCAACTGCTATTGGAAGCAATGTGAGTTGTACTCACTCTTTCTGACTTATTGATATTTTTATATAAGTGAGAATAAACAATATTTATGATGATTGATGATTGCTTGGATGATATATGATATATTGAATGGTATTTGGATATGTACCTGCCTAGTGGAGCAGATGACCCTATACGTTCCCGTGTATGAGCGGATGACCCTTTGTATGCACATCTGCCTCGAAGCGGACATTATAAACATATTCTAATATCTATATTTGTTGCAGATGACAGGTTGGAGGGATCCAACAGGACTCCTTATCTGTATTAATTTATTTACAGATATTGTGATATATTCTGTTATCATATGATATATGATATTTTGGATGCCGTGATTATCGTATTTAGTGCTGTTGCAGCATTAGGCCATATTTTGGAAATTTTAAAATGTTGAAGTGATGATTTCCAAATTTAAAAGGATTTTAAAGTGATTTTGGAAATAAACGTTTTATTTATTTTTGAATTGTAAAGGAACTGCATTTATTCTGATTAAATAAATATTATAATTTTTATGCTATAAAAATTATGATTTCTGTGAAATATAGTAAATTATGATTTTTGGAATATGAAATGAACTATTTTGTTAAATAGTTTAAATGGAGATTTTTGAAGTTGTAATAAACGATATATATATATATATAAGATTTATAAACTTGATATTTTATAAATCTAAGTGTTAAAATTATAAACGAGTTTTATAAGTGTTAAAATGAAGTTATAAATGGATTTTGTAAGTGAATAAGATTTATAATTGTGAAATTATAAAATAAATGAATTTGTAAAATAAATGATTTGTAAGTAACTAACTTACAAATTTGATTTTGGCATGTAATTAAGTTATTAAATGTAATTGATTAATAAAAGAATTTTATAACTTGAAGTTTTTATAAAATATATATGTAATTTATAAACATTATTTATAATTCCGAAATCAATTTAATTTGATAATTAAATATAGTAGTTTATTTGAAGGAATTTTGTTCATGATTTTTGACAGTGAATTATCCTTTAAAATAAATGTTCAAATAATATTAAATTTGATAAACGATTTATATTCATGATTTTGGACAGTGAATAATATATTAAATGAATGTTTTGGGAAGAGATATTTTATATTTAATAAAATGTTTTAAAGATGTTTTAAATGTGTTAAGTATCGAATACATAGATTTCAACATTCATTGTTGAAATAGACGTTTTGAGAAATAAGGAAATGATGGAGTATAATACTGTTATAGTAAATGATTTTTGAAATGAAATGTTTTTATATAGTATATGGGATTGACATATCTATCTTATTTTTAAAATCCCCATACAAGTGATTTTGGGTTGTCGTAACGATGTTTTATGCAACATTGGTTTTGACACAAATAAATGTGTTTAAAGAGAACGTTTTCCTTATAGAATAAAATATATATTTAATCGTGATTTAAGTATATGTAATATTTTCTAAGTGTTGAAAATAAATTGATTTGTGAATTACTTATTGTTAAATAAGTATATGAAAATGTTTTCCAATATTGAAAATTTGAAATGGTTTGAGATTATATCTTTTTAAAGATAATTCAAAGTGAATATTTGACAAATGGTTTAATTAAGAAAAGATTAATTAAAGGGCCAGCGATTGTTATAGTGCTAAACATTTGTTTGTTTGTTTTGATAGTTAAATAACCGACTATCAAACATGGCCAAGTTTTAGTTCCTCGATTTGATGTGGGAACTATTTAGTCGTACACTTAGTACGTAGCCTTCTGTGTAGAATTTGTATTGAGGAGGTTGATTCGTATAGTGTGGAGTATTACTCCAATCTATCGAGCTTCCTTCTTAGTCGAAGGATAGCAAGTTGAAAGTTGGAAACGTGATAAGTCTATGAGACTTAGTTTCTATGTGAGGTTGAGAATCGCTTTTGCGTTGTTGGTGCGAAGAGACCGGGATCGGTTTATCCGAAAACCACTTCGGTCCAATGTATATGCGACGATTGTGCAGGTTGCTTGTGATGATATTGATATTCCGAGTTTCATAGTGGGGGACTGCTTGTTGTCGTTTGGGCTTAAAATCCCTATATACATCCAGTAGAAGTTTTCTCTTCATTATGAAATATCCAATGCAAGGACTATTCGCTACCAATCCTTGGATTTCCCAACAGGATGTGGAAGGAAAGTACCTTCGGTTTGTCCTGTTTCTGAACAACTTGTATGGATGTTTGTCTGACATTGCATTTCTATAGATTACGTACATTGGTGTTTACAAGCTTACATTAGTGGCGGCAGAGAAGGCAACTTCTCTTAGCTGAACACCCTCCTTGAGATGTATAAGCTTAAGGGTTGTATTTTTATGGAAGGCAATTAGTAGTCAACGGAAATGGCTGTGTGACATTCAAAGTGATGTGATATGTGATTATGAAAGGTAATCGTTATATCTAGCCATATCAACTGGAAATGACCAAAACGGGGTTAGATGCAGCAGAGCTATGTGGGTCACTCCCATCAGGGTATGATCATCCTCTTCTAGATATATCTTTGCATGTAATGACGTCGTGTATCTGATTATTGTGGTTTGTATGCTAGAGGGCCCTCGGTAATGGTCGGTAACCACCGGAGGATGATATATTCGGTACCATCTAGTTATGGAGGTGGGCCGGTCTTGTGTTGGTAGAGAAACTTTGTGATGGTTTCTTGATACAATCTTCCAGAGATGTACTGCCGGAAGGTAGTCCCTTCACCTGGTCATTTGTATGGAAATCCAAACTCCACTACATTCCTGCCATATTATTTGTAGAGCCTAATATGCAGGAATTTAATAATGGTAACAATTTCAGCCATTTTGAATATTATTTGTATACTAGACACTAGTATGATATCACATGAGTTTGATACGATGTGTTTTAGTTATCGTAAGGTAAAAACATGTCCGCATTTATGTGTGGACTTGTCTTAAGAGATATTTTTGTTTTGATAAAGGAAAATTTTTGGTAACGTAAAAAATTCAGTTGAGTGTGTTTCTTACGCTGATTTACCGGACTGATCCAGGCGTTCTTCCCTTTCAATGCTCGGGTCTCCATGTCTATATTTGATGCTTTTGGAGCTTCAGCAGGAGAGTTGAAGATCTTCATTTTCGTACATCCATATTTGCTTGATTATCCGTTGTATTGCTTAGTTGTTTTAAATTATCGGCATTTGTAAGGACAGGTTATTATAACTGTTCATGCTGATAACTATTGATTGATTGTTGAACTTTGATTGATGAGTATATATATACAGTTTCTGTTTTATAAAGATCATTGATATGATACTATATATTTTTCCGCTACGATGTGAGATTCTATATTGTTCAGTTTAGTTCTATCTTCTCTTCTCTTCTTCTCTCTTCTTTTCTTTCTCTTGACTTTCCGCCAGTCTGTGCTTTTTGGGTCAAATATATGTGGATTATTGTCGATTCAAAGGGTACGAATTGTCCGGTCATCAGAGTTCTTATTTTGGTGAATTTATTTTTTGAATTAGCAGCAAAATTGAGTGGAATTGAATTTTAGTTTGATAAAGCCATCGTTTTTCTTTCTTTCTATTTACTGTATCTTTTGTTTTGAGGAGGAATATGAGAAAAAAGGTATGCACACCTATTTTCTCTTTACCAGATGGTTCTAGAGAGGGTTAATGGGTTCAAACCTTACCCAAGTAAGTCCAAGACTAAATATACTTTGAGAAATTCCTATGTTATATACATATGTAACCTATGTAATCAATTTATACACTAGTTTACTCTTTTTTAACCAAATAAAATATCTAAAACCAATTGTTTGTAATAAAACTATTATTTTAATGAAATAAAATTTATTTTAACAATAAAAAACTATTTTCATGAATATAACCATACTTTTATCAATATTACACAGTTTACACTATTTTATTACAAAATAACACTATTTTAACATAACAAGCACAAAAAATTATTTTCTTATCAAATAAATTATTACAAATCATTTTAACTTTATTAAATCATATAAATATTATTTTCTAACAAAATTTCTTCTTTTATATTAATCAAATACATATTTTCTTCATATTTCTCCTTTTTAAATCCATATATTGACAATATTCCAATCTTGTTACGTTTATCCAAATAAAATTACAAATTGATTGTCTCGACTCAAATTCTCAAAATAAAGTTTTTAAATCTTTATTTCCATCACTTTAGATTTATTTCAACAATTAAATATGTAAATACATCACTTAATTAATTTATTAGCTCTAAACTAATAATTACCCAAGATCACAATTTATTTAAGCTAGATACTTATCGAATCAATATTTAATTCTATATTTATACCCAAACAAACTAAATAAAGTTTCAAACTTTATTTTTTGCATTTTATTTAGAAAATTCATTGTTTATTCCAAATAAACAATTTAAAACTTCCAATTATATTTTAATTAAAATATTAAATTACAACTACCGTTATAATTTAACATTAATAGGTAGTCTCCAAAGCCAGGGTTGTTACACTTAACATCAACCGCAAACATTTTTCCCTATTTTCGGCATTGTCCCCCTTCTGCCTTTGTCCTTGTTCCTATAAACATCAAAGCTCATCTTTAAATTTAATAATTCAAAAATTAATAGCAAAAGATTTACTCATCTAAAAATCATGAAACAACTTTTAAAAATCTTGTTTCAGCTAAGCTTCCTTCCTATACCCGAATTGTCGCTCAAAATTTTGTTTTGGCCGATATTATAGTTTGGGCGTGAGCTAGGTTTGGATTTTCTCACGATTCTAGTCATTGATCCGATAATCGGACCTTGGTTTTGGATTCGGCGACGAATTTATCACCTAGGCATGAAATTTTGGGAAGTTCGGTGTCAAGATGGGTCGCGCGACCTGTGGCTGCGGCGTGATGGTCATATTAGGTCACAATTTACCGAGAGGTACCATGCTTGAACTTTTGGGTTCGAGTGGATTGAGTTTGCGAAGCTCGACTTGAAGACGAAGTCGGCTCTAGAAACGGAGCACTGGAGCTCCGTATCATCGATGGGCGTGCACGAGATTATTGGGTATGGCATATGTCGGTTGTGCACATTTCAATTGGGGAAGAAGGTAGTTGAAGAAGGGGCATTTATGTAACTATGTGTATAAGTTGTTTTAATTTCTATTCAAAATATCGATAACTTATAAAATTCATAACTTTCTCATACGAGGTTTGATTGGGACGAAACTTTTTGTGTTGAGATCGTGATAAAGAGAGCTTTGCAATGGAACTAGTTTGGAAAATTTTGGAGACTGTTTAATTTTGGACAAAAATCGTACATCGTCTGGTTTTAGTTCCTAAACAGAACGCTTCGACGACAACAAAGAATAAATGTTAGTAAATCTCACTCATTTTGGATAATTGGTTTTATTTTAAATAGTTAAAATTATTTATTGGTTGATTGGATGAATTGATAAATTATTATTAGTTGGATGGTATATTATATATATATTAGTTGTGTTGAATATTCCCACCGATTGGGGCGGATGAGACACTATGCTCCCTGCATAATAGCGGATGACACTTTCTATTGCGATATCCCGCCTCGAAATGGTGATTATATTTTTGTGATTATATAACATCTGTGGTTGCAAGGAAACAAGTTGGTGGGATCCAACTTGATTTCTTAAAATGTTGATTTTAATTTCATATATAGTGATATATGATATCTTTGAATAATCTATGATAGATTACGAGATGATTTGACTTATTGGATGATATAGTAGCACTGGCCTTAATTTTATTATTTTAAATAACATAAATATCATTTTATAATTTGAAAAGAAATTTAAAAGCGATTTTGGAAGTGAAATATTTATATTGAATTTAGGATTAAGTAAAGAGGAATTGATTCGGATAAAATAAATGATTAGATTTTAAATTGTACTTAACTATTTTATGAAATATTTTATATAGAGATTTTGAAATAATGTATATAAAAGGATTTTTAAACAATAAATTTTAAGTCATATTTATTTAAAAGTAAAAGGGTTTTAAAAATAGATATTTCAATGGATTGGGAGAATAAGGGGAATTTATAAAGCAATATATTTATAAATGGAGTTGCTTAATATGAATCTGTTATTAATAGAGAAAAACTAGGAACGAGTTTACGAATTTATAAACAATATTTGTGAATAAAGTGGAATGATTATCATTTGATAAATTAGGAATGTAAATTCACAATGTGAATTTAAAATGAAATATGGAAATCAGTTTAGAAAGAAATAGTAAATTCTATTTTGGAATTCGAGAATAGTTATGAAATTGGAAATGTAAATCGATTTATGACAAATCGAGTGAGATTTAAAAATATAAAAATGGGTATGTTGAATTTTAAAAATGGGTTTTCATAAGAAGTTAAGGTTTTTTTTAGAGAAAAGGATTTTTATTTGTTAAACTATGTAGTTTAAAAACTATTAATTGGATTAGAATATTTCAAAAGTTAGGTATTTAAATATTTAAATTTGTTGAAATTAATTCTATGTTTTATAAACAAGTTTTGTAAATCGATTAGCAATTTTATAAATGATTGGAATTAGTTATTGATGTTTATGTTAAAAGTGCTTTGATATTTTAAATAATTATTTAACCATGTTTTTGAAATTTATTATCATATAATAGTTTAAAAGTAAGTGATTGCAATTTATTTACAAATGCTCTCAAGATTTGTAAACCGTGTTTTATTTAATGGATGTGATTTTATAAGAGAAAATCTAATAATGGAATTCAGGAACTTAAAAAAAATTAGAAAAGGAAATTTCCAAATTGTTTAGATACGTGAACTTCGGAAATGAATCTGAATTTATTAAAGGAGTTAAAAATTGTTAGTTGGATTATAAGTATAATCGATAATTTATGAAAATTTTAAAAGGGATTAATTAATAGAATTCCAAAGATTTATGAAATAAGTACGGAATATTACCTAAGTAGGGATATTAGAAATGATTCTGGAAAATAGACTTATAATATTTTTCTAAGTATTGGAATTAAAGGCTTTGGAGATATTTTGGCGACGAAATCATTTATATTGAAATATTTTTCTAAGTAATGAGTTATAAATTGGGTTTGGAAATATTTCTAAGGGTTGAAATGGTTTGGAAATATCCTGTTATGGATATAAGAAATTTGAAATTTGTTTTCACGTATTGAAAAACTGGAAGAGATCTGAATATATATCTTTGTAAAGATATTTGAAATATATGTTTTGAAAGATTTATAATATAGCCTAGTGACTACTTATGTGTGAAATTTGATAGTTAAATAACCGATTATCAAATCTAGCCAATTTCGTTGATTATTCCGAAGAGATCGGGATCAGATTTAATTATCCGGAAACCACTTCGATTTGATTTAAGCATCGTGAATTGTGATATCATGAAGATAACGAAGACAGTGAATTTTGAAGATTCAATTTGTTCAGACCTAGAACAGCTTGTATTGATAAATGCTATCATTACATTATTGCCTGGAAGGCGGTGTTAGTATTCCAAGTATATGAATGCTAAATCTAGGATAATACGCAGCCTCAAGCCTCATCAACCGAGAATGACTAAAAATTAGTGGAGATGCAGTAAGGCTAAGTGAGTTGCACCCATTAGGGTATGTTGTCACCTTTCTAGATATCCTACATCTACATATTTATGGATTGGTTGTGCATGGATCTCAGTAAAAAGGTTGGAAACCACCGGGGTGATGACATATACGGTACTATCCAGTAAAGGGAAGGCGAGTCTTGTGTTGACAGGGATCAATAGGTTCAATCTCGTTACATTTTTATAGAGGTGTACTGTGATAAGTGGTACCCCGGTGCCTAGTCATTGTATGGAATCCATTCTCCAATAAGCGCTGTACGATTTTAGTTGTATACCAATATGTTCAAACATGAGATGCATGCATTTCAGCTATTTTATAGTTTATTTTCCATGGACATTATTATAATATCATATGATTTTGATATGAAAGGATTTGGTTATTGTAAGATAAATACCTGTCGTATTTATGTGTGGCATGGTATTCCGAGATACCTTTGCTTTTCAAAGAGAATTTTGGAACTAATTAAATTCAAATTGAGTGTGTTTTCTCACGTTAGTTTCCAGACTGACTCGGGTGTTATTTTATTATAATGCTCGGGTCTAAGGTTCAGGCTAGGATGCTATAGAGCCCAGGAGACGAGCCAGAGGATTTCAGGCGTATTACACATACTAGGTTATTTTCCTCTATGTGTGTTAAACTGTTTATTCAGTACTTGTGAAGACAAGTTATTATAGCCGTCCAGATTGATTTGTTGACCATTATACTCAGATGATGGTATGTATATAAAATGTTACAGATTCTTTTGTATAAAGATCAATTAATATATATTATATATTGTTCTACTGCGAGTATGAGATTCTGTGTTGTTGTTTCTATTTTTTTTCTATCTCTTTTCATCTTCACCCCAACGATTGGTATTTTCGGCACATGAATATTCGCCATGCTAAACATTGTACGTACTGGTGTCGATTTTTGAGGGTTGAAAAACTGGATCATAACAGATAACTAAGGCCTGGAAGCCCGTTTTTGACCCGAAATGAAAATAAGTCATCCTATATATCGAAATATAGGTTTTCAATACTTTTAGTTCAATGGAATAAGTTCTGGAACCTAATTCTATTGTATAAAGAAGTTAATTTCAAAATGATATTATATTTACATTTTACACATCACTAAGACAAATTATTACTAAACCGGTTTAATAACTTTAAATCCTAAATTAAAAATTTTCTATCATCTTTTCTTGATTAAACATAATTAATAATCTTCTAAAGTTAAATTTTCCATGTTAAATCCAAGATTTAAATATTAAATTAACTTTAACGTTTAATTACAACTGTAATAAAACCCATTCACTATATTTTAAATTTCAAAACAATTTCTTTTATTTTGATTTACCTTTTATTATTAAATCAACAAATACCTTGTGTGTTAATTAAACATATTTCATTTTATATCACTCAAACTCTATAGTTAACATCTTTTCTTATATTAACTGCAATATTTAATTACATTTAATTTCATTGATTCCCAAATTAATTCCAAATTGGATTTGATAAAAAGATGAGAAATGAACAGTTGTTACATTAAATAATTTGAACACATTAATACATTTATTGTTTATAACAAAGATTATAAATTTGCTTACAAATATTAAAATCAATTTTATTTAAATAATATTGATTTCTCTGTTTTATACAACATTTATTTTATTAATTATTAACCTTTGTTATTACCATTAATCGAAATTATATTAAACAGTTGTCAATTACATTCAATCAATATTATTAAATTATATTCTAGTATTTTCCCTTTGTAAATCATAATTTTAATTTCTCATAACATTAAATTCCAAAATCTTATTAAATCTAATATTTTTAATAATAAAAAATATGGGTCATCATAAAATGATATATTTTATAAAAATGAATGAGATTTATAAAAAAAGCATAAAGGAATTTTTATAAATGGTTATAAGCTTTCACAAAATAATGATAATATTTGATTTTAATGAAGAAGTTAAATATTATAAAGGCTTAAAACGATTTATAAGTTAGTTTTGTATTTAATAAAATAATGGAATAGTAAGTAGAAAGAGATTAAGACTTCATTGAAAAGGTTTTGTGAATAAAAGTAAATTTGATTAAGTAATAATTAAATCCCATATTTAGACATATGTGTATGTATATGTATATGAGTAAGTATATGTATATGTGTACTTGAAGGATATAACAATCAAAACAATTTGCATATTCTAATTAGAATTGTTTTGCATGTTTGTGCATATAAATATGTGTGCAATTATAGGAATGAGTGTGTGTTGATGTATACATAATTCTTTGTAGGCATCTCACGTAGCCATAATGACTATCATGTGCATTAAGTAGCCATAAAAATGTGACTTTTGTAGTGAAGTGCACTTGTCTGCACACGTGTGAATGTGCGAAAATAAGTGAATTGGCATGTGTAGGCATCACATGAGGTAAGATAGTCAGTTGAGTATATTTGTCATGATTAGAGGTAGCCGAGTCACTAGAGTTGCCCGTTGAACTTTACGTGTTTAAATAGCGGATTTCATGTTAAAGTCGATTCTCGAACTCATAATGAACCAATTCCAAAACATCAACCAATAAACTCAGGAGGCGGTCCGTTGCTGTGAAGCCAGGCTTGGGAAGTAAGGCGGCTCAATGGGCGAAGCAATAGAGGAAACGATGCACTAAACACAGATGGTGGGGTTCGATAGCTTACTATCTAGGCTTTATAGCCTTGAAGCAGTCCCCACTGATCCACTAATGGAACCTGACTGGTTCATCTGTAGAGATCCATCTCGGACAATAAAGCCTGGGTAGGAAGTTTTTTTAAGGATTAGTCCCCCTATTCAGACGTGGTTTTACATGAGACTTCGGCATGACTTTGGTGTAGTTTAGGGATACTCGGGAATGCAAGATGAGGCTTGTATTTCAGATGTAAGCATAAGAGCTGCATAAGTGGTCAATGATGATCACTAAGGCATTACGACAAGCTGTCGAGGAAGTGATCGGGGCAAGGAGAAAATGGCATTGACTATTCTTACACAAGAATAGTAGAAGATCGAGATAGAGATCAAGAACCAATCAAATATGAGATAGGGACACGATAGACTCCACGATCATGTATGTTGAATGTGTATGATTAGAAGGAGCACATGACGACAGGGAGTTGGTTTCAGACTCAGGAAAATATGTGAACACTTAATGACGACAATTGGTACATGGTCGGGTGGATGTGTAGACAGATGGTTAGCAAAGAATCTATGGTTCAAAGTGATTTTGTGCTTGAGCGATCTGTTAGGGTCAAAGCAATACATAACGAGGGAATCATGAAGTAGATGACCATATTCGGGTCATAGTACAGTTCAAATGCTATGCATCTGTTACATGTTATTTTATGGTTTCAGACCAAGCCTTTAGGAGGGTCCGATGCTGTGCTTAAGGGGTACTTGTACCCAGTAGTGTTAGCATAGATATAAATGCTATGGAGCATTGAATGGTAGGGTTTCATTGTTTCCAGAAGAGCGGCCTAGATCTGAATGTGGCATGTTTTCAGCAAAGAGGTCGCATGAGGATGCTCTATTCTATTCATGGACTCTCAAAAGGTAAGATTGTTTATATAAATCCAAAGATTTCATAAGGTGTGGTTGCTCCTTTTATATTTGTTCAGTACAAGACGATGGTAGATATCCTTTATTTGATACATTTCAGTGTTGTTTTTGTGCAATACTAGTTGATTGATATTATCTTTGTGTGTAGTACATCGTAGACTTATAATATGACACTTTCATTTCCTCTACACTTGTATATTAGGATTTCCTTTGCCATAGTATATCATTACATGATAATCACATTATATTAGTTATTGTGACTCATTTTTGAAAGGAGAAGAGCAAGTTATGATATGATTTTCTATTACTTTGAGATAGATTTACTTTACTTGTTTATGGACAGTTCAGATTACCCCAAGCCACGTTTGTGGAAAGAATCGGTCGTGCCGTAGTAGTTTCCTATATTAATTGTATATAGTTTTAATATACAGTATTTTGAGAGGGTTCCTCTCACACTAGGCTTTAAGTTTGACCCATACTTTGTCATTGGCTGTTTATGTCATGATAACTCTCAGGTACTCGATTAAGTGGTTTAGGACTTAGGTACTTTAGGGATATGCCATTAGATTTCGCGAGAGGAGCATTTTGGAGGTGTAACATCGATATTTTGGATATATACTTGATACTTTTAATAGTATGTGATGGACTTATTATTATGCATATGAGGCTATTGCACCAGATATTATTCAGAACTTCGTGCGGTTGGAAGTTGTTAAAGTCTAATTTTTTTGTATTAATATTTATTTATCAGTTGCTTCCACTAGTGGGTCTCTTATATATATTGTTCATCTTGTTCTATTTATGTATATTTAGTATATTATATGTTATCATTCCGTTGTTGGTTATTATCGATATCTTGGTATAATGTTTTGTTTTGATATTACCTTGACAATCTATCTGTTGTGGTATTTGAATGCCAGACATTGATGTAAGGCACTGATTTTTGGGTATTACGAAGGACAAATTTCTACAAGGAACATATTTAGAAGTTCATTGTCCTAGAAAAGCATTGTCGAGAGTTGGTTAACAAACCTTCGAAGAAGAAAGAGTAGTTTGTTAGGGGTTTGAAGTAGGGTTTAGATCATAAGGTGATGGCACATATGCTGACATCTTCTAAATTTATAATGGACACTGCGAGGGGGTATGATAGCATGTGCTAAACTCCAAAAAGGATGACGGTGAAGACAAAAGTTGATCAAAAGAAGTGGTTTGTTATTTACTAGAGGGGAAGAAGGGGCAATAGCCAAAAGGAAAGGCTTAAGAGTGGAGTGGCTGAAAGGACGTTTTAGAAGTAGTTTATAACAATTATGGATAGAAGGTGCACTATGCATCAATGTATCTACAACCAGCTGCTGTGGCCAAGTTCGGGTGTTTCAATTGTGATCGACTACCAGTCGATAAGAAGAAGGACTGCATGAAGCTAAAACAGAGAAGGCTACATGCTTTTGACGGGACCAAAAAGAGGACCTTAAGTCGAAGGGAAATGCAAGAAAGTTGTGTTGGAAGGTATGATTTTCTTTTCCACTTTTTTAGTTAGAAGTCCCTTTGATACTGGAACTACACATTCTTTTGTTTATTAGAATGTGTGTGACAACCCACATCCCCGGACGCACCAATCCAAAGCCCAAAATGGCATTTGAACTCGTACCATGACAAGAAGTATGAGTCGTTGGGTTTTCAATAGTTACATGATACAGAAACTAAAATAAAATTTAGAATGTTTTACACTTTAAAATCTCATAATAGAATAAAATAAAAGATAAATACTGAAAATAATCCAATGTATATAGTCTCAAAACAAACGTGGTACATAAAATGTCGAACATATATAAAATTACATTACGTAATAATTGCCTGATTGATAACATCATACAAGTACTTAAAAGAGTAACTACAAGTAAAATAAATTCCTAATACACTAAGTTACCTCCTACATGCATCTTGTCAAGCCCGCTTTACCTACTGTATGACCATCTATGCTTGATGTAAAGATGAGGAAATAGAGGGGTTCAAACAAAGTCTAGTGAATAAATCGTAACATTAGTGGTATGGTGTGGGAAAATAATTAAATTACAATAATAATCTACACAATTTATGGTGTCTATTTCTATTCATGTACTACATATAAAAGTATGGTTACTTCACAAATCATAAGATGATTACACCTACATCAACAACGACTTCTGATGGTTTCAACTCCAAGGTTGAAAAACCAATAACTAAATAACTCTAGGTCAATTCCTAGTATATGGTCCTGATAAATAGCCACTGTACTAACATTAAGTTAAAATTCTCAATGTTGAACCAATATATATGCCAAGCGAACATCGCAATGCCTAGACACACGTCGATTATACGATCTTGACATTTATGGCTTACCGAAACTTTTGTATCACCTTCACAATGGTAAACATGTCATATGTTTTTATTATTCAAACTGAATCTAAATAAAATGCTTATAATGATTCAAAGGTTCAGCCACTACCCAACCATATAGCCCAACTATTACGTACGTAACTGCCTCCCTTCCTAGCTGTCCAACATGTTAAACATGTGACTGAGCGTTCCCTGGTAATAATAAAAGCTTTTAGTTGTACTATAATCGCATGCCCTATGGCTATACACGTCATGAAGTCCGGATTTAGGTAAGTCATTCAGTGTAGAATTGACATCGCCTGTTGCACTGCTCCATGCAGCTTTGAACTCCTAAAAGTAGAGAAAGTGGGAACAACCCAGATTCATCCTACTTAGCTTACATCGTGTTTGACCTGGGCTTGCTTCAGCCATTCAAACGTCTGATCTAACATCCCCTATTTGGAGGCCCAAAGCTAAGCGCTACAGACGGTGCAGTCATCCATGGTATAAAATTCCAGTGACCAAATGCGGTAATGTTAATGATATCCATAATATCACAAGCACATGAATATGAAACAAAATCACAGATTTCAAAGGCTTTTCTGAATACATTTCAGAACATGTTTCATATTCTATTACATAACCTCATAATCGTTTTCCAAGTAAAGATAAAATATAATTATTACAAAATTTGAAAGATCAAACATAATTGCTACAAAATACTATAAGAGCGACATATGATGATGCCCTCTTGGTTGACCAGAGTACTATATTGTCACAACTGACTTAATACACAGAGCGAAATCAAACAAAATAAAAAAGCAACTCCTAAATAGCTATCCGTCAGCCACCTGGTCGTCTTCGGAAGCCTTATTTGCCAACCTACTAAAAACCTGAAAGTCCTTAACCCTCAACCTACTCAAATTAATTTTGAGCACCCGAGAGTTTAATGGGAAAACATAAACTTCGAGTCAGACATAAAGCATGGTGTAAATAATGCTATACATCTCAATTATTTGATATAAAGTGAGACCATGCCGCTTAGCGGAACGTGTTTTCCCTCACTAATATCATTTTAAAACATAGCTTTTACAAATCTTTTCTTACAAAAATGGTTAAAACTGTAAAGCATTATTATGTAAACATACATATCGGATAACAATTGAACTATCTGTCCTAACACTACAGTTTTGTTTAGCTAACTACTAACCTTTGGCTGACTCGGCCTACCTGACAATATAAATAAAATAATCTAACATCCGTTAGGTACACCTCTTCTGGACGGTCTGTCCTTAACTATATGTTAAATATTCCTCTTTTGGACGGTTTGTCCCTAATTTAACATCTCCCAGGGTTACCTGATCCTAATGGTTTTGTGGGCTCACCAATAACTTATTTGTATAATATATATATATATATATATATATATATATATATATATATATATGTACTCCTTTACGTGTAATCATAATTTTAGTCTTACCAGTGACAAAGTCCTACACACTAGAATTTTGGACTAAATTAGTTGTGACTAATAGCTAATGTATAGGGTGCGACCTATACAGTCCCATCTGGTATTCTAATATTTAAGGCGTTTTACTTATTGAAATCTTCCCTTAAATTTTCCTTGAAAACCTTTTCTTCTTAAAATGATTTAAAACCTTTAAATCAACTTAGACAAGGAAAATACATATACTCTATGCATTACTTAAAATCACTTGCCATGTTACACATATACTTACCCAAACATTTGTTGATGAAAATGTTTAAACCATTGAATGTACCCCTTTTGAATCCATTGAAAGTACCCATTCTGAAACCAAGTAAAACCCTTAATAACCTAGACCGGAAGGCCAAAAAATTCCTTTTAAAACCATTCAAACAAACCTTTCAAAAACCATGAAAACCATCCCTTTGAAAGCTTTAAAACCTTGGACATCTTTCTTTTAAATCACTCTAAAACTGCCTTTCGAAAACATTAGAAACCTTCCTACTAAACCTTTCGAAACCATTGGGGAAACACCGCACCGAAACCTTTATTTAAAAACCTTTTGAAAGCATTAAAACATTAAACCTTTTGAAAGCCTTTGGGTATAATTAAAACATATGGAAATCTTTCAAATCCATTCAAAATCAACTCCTTTGAAACCTTTGAAAACTGTCTATTTCGAAACCTTTTGGGTTCTACCTTCAATAGAGAAAAATGGTCATTAAAACCATTTAGGGTGAAAGTATTCTTTTCGAAAGCTATTCCTAAGTAAATAAGTGATGGTGTCGAAACCAACCTTTCGAAAGCATTGGAGAAGTGGCCAAGTTTTAAAACAAAGTATACCTTCCGAAACCGTTGACTTCGAAAGGTAAGAAAAGCGGCACCTAGGGATTTCGACTCCTTTGAAAGCTGTTACCTAAAACAAAAGGCGCAATCAATTCAAAACCATTCCTTAATTTGACCTGGTCAAAAGCCAATCAAGTCGAAAGCACTTCCTTCGAAAGCACAGTAGGTGCGTTTTTCTTTAAGACAAAGACACATTTCGACCCGATCGGAACCTATCGTCTCAACCCATTTACTTCCGCCTTTGTCCAATTCCCTATATACCAAGTTATTAATACCATGTGCATTGGTTTCAATACCATTGGTGGCGGTAGTACTTGCTCGGAACCCCTGTGCCGAAAGAGGAGAGACATGCCAAAAGCATGTTAAATTTGATTTTAGCTTAAAAGAGAAATACTTTTTAACTAACTTGCTATTTTTTTCAAATTCTTATTGGTTGCTAATTTTCTTTTCTAAAGTGCTACCGCACCCATTCTCCTTTTATAAATACATAAAACATTTAAGTCACATACCTTAAATAATTTTATATGTATCTATTAAAGCTTAGGAAAATTCTACAAAAATTCCATTAAATCAAATTTAATATGTTTTCAAACATATATTAATTTCAGACCCAAAATATTAATTATTTAACCGTATTGATAATTTAAAACCTAAATAATCATTTTCCACACTAGAAAATTAATATTAAATCCACATTAATCTAGAAAATTATAAAAATTGAAATCTTCTCTAAAGTATCATTTTTGATCTAAATCTAAAATCGGAAGACATTTGGATGTCATTTAATAGGGTTTTTTACATCAAAGCATGTCATAAAATCTATATGAACAAGTACAAATCATCAATAAGCATATATAAAATTTAGTCATTCAAAAACATGGCATAATCTTGCAAAACACTTCAGAGTCAACTTAAAATCGAAAACAATTAGAAAAGTCAGATGTAGCCATTATTCACCTTAGCTTTGAAATTAAGGAGTTTGAGATTTGAGTGGATTAAGTTGATTAATTTTCTTCCTTTAATTTTTTTTGTTTATCTTCCTCTTCTAGTTAATGGTGGTCGACCTCTCGTTTAATTTGATATTGCAAATGAACGTCTGAATGAATTTGTCACGGTCTTGACTCGATCTTCGAAAATTGGCACCGAATACATCATTCGTATTTAATGCCGTAGATTCAAACGTCGGATTTGGTTCACGGGAGCTTATAACACATTAAGTACAACAACACAGCGGAAATAGAAGAATAACATCATTGATATACAGCATTTGATACAACACATTGATATAGTTGATATCAACAACAGAGACAAGATACAACAGCAAAAATGTAATAGCACCAGATGAAGAGATAACATCTTCAATGCTAATCTTCAAGAGAGGAGGAAAGAAAGAATCCAACGATGCGACATCATTGCTCCAAAGTTCTAAAGACTTTCTTATCCAAAACCAAAGCTCGAACCACCATCATGTTGCATTAACCAAGGTGAGATCCCGAATGTTGAAGAGAAGCACAAAGCAATAGCCAAATCCAAAGACTGAAGAAGATTTCCAAGTGCTGCCAAACCAGAGACTTCGAAAGATGTCGAATCTACATCTATTATCTGACTATTTGAAAAATCTAACTCCAGACTACCCGTGTGGAAAATTGTGGGCACTCAGGTTTAGAAAGGAAACAATAAACTCCAAGTCAGTCATGGGACTAGTGTGTGCAAACGAAATAGTTTATCTTGAAAACAAAAACAGAGAAAGCATTTTAAAATTTGAAATCCGCAATGCTTTTTGGAAAATGAGACTACCATAAGGCCTCCCCACACACATACAATGCAAGCGCACAATTGAAGGAGATTTCTCCTTATGACAGTCAAACATGCTTGATACACAAAAATCTTTTGATATTATTATTGGTGCATAGTGTAGAAAACATTTCGAAAGTATAATATAAGTCTTAGCCAGCCTAGAAATTTCGTACTATGCCTACTGTAGCTACATGTTCAATAGCAGGTTACCACCATATTTCATGGCAAGTTATATAACTAACACCGTACATGGCGCGTATTGTTTCTTTGGATTTCCAACAAATGGGCAGGCAACGGAACTTCCTAGGACACATGGGTACTCCTCTGGAGGGATGCTTCGAGAACTTAACCAGCTCTCTGCCAACATTAGGCCAGGTTACCTCTATAACTAGGTAACTACTACACGAGCATGGCATCCCCCGGTCGTTACTGACCTTTATCCGAGGATCCTCAACCACAATGTAACAACCACAAAGTAATAATTTGCAATAACCACATAGGTTAAATATCTGGGACCTATACCATGATACCACCCTTTTCCAGAAGGAAATGGACATACCCTAAAGGGCGACCCTCATAACCTTGTCACATCTTTCCTGTTTCGACTATTTTCGGGGTGTGAGGTCCGCCGAAGTCACGTCTACAAAGCTACGCTTTACACAAAAGCCTTGCTTTGATCAACAAATGATCAGCATCACTTCGTATGTCACATCAGCAAATTGGGAATGTATCACTAGTAACCATCAACTACATAAACTTTGAGCTCATATGTCTTAGAGAAGGGTGTTAAGCTAAGAGAATAAATTCTTTGCCACCAAACAGAAATGTTTTTGATAGAAACCAACTTTACATCTCAAAGTTTAACGTCAAACATACATCCATAAAAGTCTTTTCCGGGTTCGAACAGAACCGAAGGCACTTCAAAGAAGCCTTTGCAATCCGGGTATTCACAATCTCGGTCGGACTCCCCATTACATATGGAGATCTCTATATCGATGCGACTCAATGCAGAGACATTTGACAGGTAATCCTTTCATTCTCGAAAATACCCGGTCTTCACCGTCGGTCTTCAAATGTTATCCATTTACGTCGTATCATTATTCAAATGGGTTATATGACACAAAGTCCTTTCCCAGCTAAACCGAATAATGAGCGCTAAATTCAAAACATATGGATATTGGGATCTTAGTTAAGTCACAACTTAAAGCCCAAAAATTTTCCTCAAATGGTTTAAACAAATTACCATTTTTAAATCTTTAAACAAAAAGATTCACTTCATACAGTTCACCAATCTTTCACAAAGATTCATTTACAATATTTAAACAAAAGATCTATCTTGGAGATCTTCTTTTGTTTGAAAACAAAGTTCACTAAATATTTCACAAAGATTCATTCATAGCTTTGAAACAATTTCCATTTCAAAACATGAAACCGTTTAACAAAACTGGAAGTTCTTTCGTTATATGAAAGCCATTACCATTTGAAAACAAAGAGTTTCCGTTTCGGGAAAATCCAATCAAATATGCACAAGTTATATCCTTTAAAGTATAAACTTGGATTAAATTTAAGTTTCCAAATAATACACTTAAAATGGTTTAAAACCCATATAAATACATCATATCACTTGTATAACCTTTTTAAACCAAAATTCCCAAACATAGAATTCAATTTCAGATCTTGAATTCAAATTCAAATAAAACTATTTTAGTTTCCAAAACTTTATCAAGTTATTAAAATAACTTTTATCTTTAAAACTCCTTTTTAAAAGCTTTTCATACTCAGTCCAATTCCATTTCAAACCATTTGGATTAAAAATTCAGCCTTTAAGTAAAATAATATTTAAATTCAAATTATCTGTGACTTAACCGATTTCCTCGTGAAATCCATATTTGTGTGTGTATGGTGTAGTCCAGGGGTTTAACACAATAGTGCAACATCATTAATCATCACAGATTCAATAATAGCAATAGGCTAAGCGGTATTTTCCTATAACGCTTATCTTCATTCATAGATTCATAGATAATTAATATAAATTTATCATAGATAAATAAATTACATTCATCACAGATAAATAAATTACATTCATCACAGATAAATAAATTACATTCATCACAGCTCAAATCAAAACAGAGTATTACACATCAGGGACATCAAACAATTCAATATTCAAATAGAATCCAAACATCCATAAGTAAGATCAATTTATCATCTGATTAATCTGATCAGATTAGTTACTTATGATTAATTTACTAATCCTGGTTAATTAACATTAATTAATTACAAACCGTTTTAATTAATTATCCTTTAATCATTTATTAATTAACTTGTAATTAACCTTAATTATGAAATTACTTAACCTTAGTTCATTCCTTAATCATTAAAATTAATTTATTAATTAGCTGAATTAATCCCTTGATTAGTTATCCTTAAATTAATCATAAGTTAATTAACTCTTAATTAACTATCTTTTAATTAATTACCTTAATTAATGAACCTTTAATTAGTAATTAACCCATCTTAATTAATAAATCAATCAACCATTAATTATTAAATAATTATCCTTAATTTTTTAATTATACTTTAATCAATTATCCTTAGTTAATTACATTAGTTAAATTGACCCTTGATTAATAAATTAATCAATCCTTAATAATTAATTGATTAGACTAATTAATTACTCTTTATTTATTTCTTAATTAATTTAATTAATCTTTAATTATCAAATCCTTAATTAACTTTAAGACAATTCATTATCTTTACAAAGTACTTAATTATCATTGACATTGTTTAAAACATTTATCTTTTAAAATTAACTACTTGATTAAATCATTTTATTTAATTAATTTTAATAAAAAATACTTAAGCATTTAACTTAACAAATTTAAGTTAAACAAATTATAACTTCCTTCAAACAAAGAATTTAAAACATTTATTATATAATAATTTAAACTAGATTAAATTTAAGTTTAAAACTTGCTTTATAAAATTTAAAAACTGTTTAAAACCCTGCTTCGGGTTCAACCCGTCAAACTCTCGAGTCCCACTCTAGGTTAAATTCCAAATCCCCCCGAGTTACATCTTTTATTTTTAAAACTTTGTAATAATTTAAAACTGGAACCTCACTCGTATGCTAACCCGAGCCAAGACCTTCTCTACCCGAATCCGACTTCGAGCCCTCGCCTTTCCTCCTTGATCACAAACTAGATAAACAAATGTGCACCGTGCATATGCACGAGGTGCTGGAGTCATGGCGATCAACGCCGCCACCTCTCTCATGTCATCGGTGTTCGACACGACGACCTACACCTACCCAGATAAACAACTTCATTAGAAATCAAAATTTAAGCTATTCGACTGACTTTCTAGAAATAAACCCGATGGCCAAATTGCTCGCCTCCTCCACCAAAGACCACCAGAGGTCATGAACTTCCGTCAGAAGCTTCACCACGAACTCTTGCTTCATTTCATCCACGATCGGCCTCCTCCGGTGCTCCAACGACAGAGAAGTAAGCAACATTCCCACTTCGACCGTCAACTCTCCTAAAACCCTGATTCGACCATTCCCTGTTGCCATGATGAACAATCATCACTCCGACCATTTTTGCCAACATCGCTGATCGCCCATCTTGCTTCAGTAGAGACCCCGACCACCCTAGTTACGTCGATCACCCGAATTTACCCAAAATAGCCTCTCCGTTCAACTTGCGATGTCTCGCTCGATAGCAAACTAAAATTCTTGATACCATTATCTAAAATCATAATTTTCTAAGACGAATCGAGTTATAGAATCCAAACAAGAAATCATGATCATTGATTTTTACACTTATATAGGATCATCTCTGAAATTTATCAATTTTGAAACAAATATTCAACTTGATCACTTGAAGTTATTTTTAAAACTTATATTACATTGTTGCAAACATTTCACCTTTAGAAATTATAGCTTGAATGTATTTGGATAGGAAGATATTAATTTATTTGTGTAGATTTATGCCTGTGATTCCAAACAGAGGAATATATATAGATTCACAGACATGCACACTATATATACAGAGAAGTTCAGTCATTTTTCAAATAAAAACATTCATGCAAACATATCTATCACATCCACTGACATATAAAGGCTTTAAAAAATGAGATTTGCTCACTTGGATTGAAGTTTGAACAGAGAAGAAGCAAAAGCCTAGAACTTGGATTAGAACATCTGGAAACAACTTTGATCTGGAAATGATCTTAATGTTGAATCTTTGCTTGTTTTTTAGAGTTGAATTTGAAGCTGAAATTTGAACTGCTTCAGGCTTTAAAACTTTGCTTTGATCTTTACTTTGGTTTTTTGCATTTTGATTTCTAGGCTTGATTAGGTTTGAAATGCTTGAAACATATTTTTGATCTTTAAGTTGTTTACAGGATTACAACAGATCTGGTTGTGTTTTCATTTTTGTTTTCTCAGGTTGGAGATGCACTTTGATCTGGTTTCAGTTTTCTTGTTTCTTTAGTCGTGAAATGTATGGAAAAAAAAGTGGGAAAAGAGGAAGTAGATATATTTATAAATCTTGTTCTAAATTTAATAAAGTGTGCCACTTGTCGATTCATAAATTACACTTGTTTATCAATGTTTTTGTTAAGCCTACAGTTGTAATTACATATCCTCTTTATTTTACAAATGTTTATGCAAGTTGTTATATTTTTACAAATGTCAAAATGTAAATAATTTGTGTTTAAATCCTTACTTAATTTAATTTACAAATTATGTTTTAACCCTTGTTTAATTAAGTATTTATGTATTATATATATGTATATATACAAAATTTAAAAGAGAATGGTTTAAAACTATTGTATCTATTTAAAATTTTCAAGAAATTGATTTTCAAATTTAATTACACTTTAAATAAATAAATAAACACGCATATATATATATATATATATATATATAAGTTTTAAAATATAGAGTTTAACTTCTAAATAGCCTTTAGAAATTGGCATTATATCAAATTCAAAAATATAACTCTCCCAATCAATATATATACACCTATGTATGCATTATAATATTAGAAAGCAAGTTTAAAGTATATGGTTTCAAAAATGAATTTATATTAATATCTAATTATAACTTCTAAATATATATTACATATATTATAATTATAAACAAACTTTATCCAATTTATTGGCAATATATTTATATAAGAATTCAAATCAAAATTTCAACTCACAATCTATGTATATATACACACACATTATAACTACAAAACAAATATCTTATTAGATTTGGAAAAAATTCAAATTAATTTACCATTTAATCCACAATTTAATTCAAAAACTTATTTTAATTACTAAATTAAATTTGACTCAAAACCGGGATCGTTATAGATTCCCCCTTAAGAAATTTCGTCCTCGAAATTTGCTAGACAGGGAGACAACCAAAGAACAGATGAAAGATAGAGAAATATCTTTCCAGATCATACTGAATATCCATTCTGCATTTGGCTCACCAAACCAGAATATCAATAAATATGAGAACGAACTCAATCAATATCTCACGAAGTACTCGGGTCATCCAGTCTATGAAATATGCAGGGCATTGGTTAGTTCGAAGGGATAACTAACTGTTCGTAGAGTATATCTAGACCCAACAGAACAAACAATGGATACTCAATTCAGGTTGGAATATCCAAAGTACAAACCAACTTGTCCCTCTTCGGACTTCGATCCTCACAATAAATTGCAATAAAAATTTCAAACTTTGGTTTTGACCGAAATCGTTCTATCAATACAATACAATTTAGTTTTATATTACGTCAACCAATTCATTTCAAACATATTTCAAATTCGTTAATGTAAAAACGAAAAGCTGATAGAAACTGATGAAGAGAATACGAATTAGGAACCAATCTGTAACGACTCGCAGGGCCACCATCACATCAAAGCTTCTTCTCTTGAGCTTCCATGAAGCAATCAAATAATTGGGAGTGAATGATGAACGAAGGAGATTGAGAAGAGTTGTTTCCTTGTTGTTACAGGGTATTGACCATTTGTAGTCGTACTTCCCTGTCCCCTATCTCGTCCTCTTCTTGCACTCATACTCACTATCAGTGGATAGTAAGAGAATTTACTGAGGCAAATGGATAAATATCTTAGGGATATACTCATTCTAGGATATTTATAACCCTATCTCTAATGAGCCACCTAATGTGTTATACTAAATAGCTAAAGTTCTTACTCACCTTTAGCTCTGATACCACTTGTCACGGTCCTGACTCGACCTTCGAAAATCGGCATTGAATACATCACCCGTATTCAAATGCTGCAGATTCAAATGTCGAATCTGGTTTGCCAAAGCTTATAACACATTACGTACAACAACACAGCAAAAACAGAATGAATAACATATAAAACATATGATACAACACATTGATATAATCGATATCAACATTAGAGACAAGATACAACAACAAAAATATAATAGCACCAAAAGAAGAGATAACATTTTCAATGCTAATCTTCAAGAGAGGAGGAAAGAAAGAATCCAATACTGCGATATCATTGCTTAAAAGTTCTAAAGACTTTCATATCTAAAACTAAAGCTCGAACCACCATTACGTTGCATTAAGCAAGGTCAGATCCCGAATGTTGAAGAGAAGCACAAAGCGATAGCCAAATCCAAAGACTGAAGAAGATTTCCAAGTGCTACCAAACCAAAGACTTCGAAAGATATCGAATCTACATCTATTATCTGACTATCTGAAAAATCTAACTCCATACTGCCCATGTAGAAAATTATGGGCACCCAGAGTTTAGAAAGGGAACAATAAACTCCAGGTCAGTCACGGGACTGGTGTGAGCAAACGAAAACAATTTATCTTGAAAACAAAAACAGCAAAAGCATTTTAAAATTTGAAATCCACAATGCTTTTTGGAAAATGAAACAACCATAAGGCCTCCCCGCACACACACAATGCAAGCGCACAATTGGAGGAGATTTCTTCTTATGATAGTCAAACATGCTTGATATGAAAAACTATTTTGATATTATTATTAGTGCATAGTGCAGAAAACATTTCGAAAGTATAATATAAATCTTAGCCAGCATAGACATTTTGTACTATGCCTACTATAGCTACCATGTTCGATAGCAGGTTACCACCACATTTCATGGCAGGCTATACAACTAAAACCATACAGGGCGCGTATTGTTTCTTTGGATATCCAACAAATGGTCAGACAAAGGAACTTCCTCGGCCACATGGGTACGCCTTTGGAGGGACGCCCCAAAAACTTAACCAACTCTCTGCCAACACAAGGCGAGGTTACCTCTGTTACTAGGTAACTATTACACGAGCATGCCATCCCCCGGTCGTTACTGACCTTTATCTGAGGATCATCAACCACAAAGCAACAACCATAAAGTAATAAATTTGAAGTAACCACATAGCTTAAATATCTAGGCTCCATACCATGATACCACCCTTTTCCAAAAGGAAATGGACATACCCTAAAGGACGCGACCCTCATAATCTTGCCGCATCTTTCATGTTTTGACAATTTCCGGGGTGTGAAGTCGGACGATGTCACATCCACAAAGCTACGCTTTACACAAAAGTCATGCTTTGATCAACAAATGATCAGCAACACTTTGTATGCCACATTACCAAATTAGGAATGTATCACTAATAACCATCAACTACATAACTTCTGAGCTCGTACGTCTCAGAGAAGGGTGTTAAGCTAAGATAATAAATTCTCCGCCACCAAACAGAAATGTATTTGATAGAAACCAGCTTTACATCTCAAAGTGTAACGTCAGACATACATCCATACAAGTCTGTTTCGGGTTACAACAGAACCAAAGGCACTTCAAAGAAGTCCTTGCAATCCGGGTATTCACAATCCCGATCGGACTCCTCATCACATATGGAGATCTCTATACTGGCATGACTCAGTGAAGATACATTCGACGGGTAATCCTTTCATTCTCGAAATATCCGGTCTTCACCACCGGTCTTCAAATGCTATCCATTTACGTTGTATCATTATTCGGAATGGGTTATATGACATAAAATCCTTTCCCGGCTAAACCGAATAATGAGCGCTATATTTAAAAACATATGGATATTGGGATCTTAGTTAAGTCACAATTTAAAGCCCAAAACCTTTCCTCAAATGGTTTAAACAAATTACCATTTTCAATTCTTTAAACAAAAAGATTCACTTCACAAAGTTCACCAATCTTTCACAAAGATTCATTTACAATATTAAACAAAAGATCCATCTTTGAGATCTTCTTTTGTTTGAAAACAAAATTCACCAAATATTTTACAAAGATTCATTCATAGATTTCAAAACAATTTCCATTTCAAAACTTGAAATCTTTAAACAAAAACTGGAAGTTCTTTCGTTATATGAATGCCATTACCATTTGAAAACAAAGAGTTTTCATTTCGAGAAAATCCTATCAAATATGCACAAGTTATATCCTTTAAAGTATAAACTTGGATTAAATTTAAATTTCCAAAATAATACACTTAAAATGGTTTAAAACTCATATAAATACATTATATGACTTGTATAACCTTTTTAAACCAAAATTCCCAAACATAGAATTCAATTTCAGATCTTGAATTCAAATTCAAACAAAACTATTTTAGTTTCCAAAACTTTATCAAGTTATTCAAAATAACTTTTATCTCTAAAAATCCTTTTCAAATGCTTTTCATACTCAGTCCAATTCCATTTCAAACCATTTGGATTAAAAATTCAACCTTTAAATAAAATAATATTTAAATTCAAAATATCTGTGACTTAACCGATTTCCTCATGAAATCCATATTTGTGTGTGTATAGTGTAGTCCAGGGGTTTTACACAATAGTGCAACATCATTAATCATCACAGATTCAATCATAGCAATATCGATAAGCGGTATAATCTTATAACGCTTATTTTCATTCACAGATTCACAGATAATTAATATAAATTTGTCACAGGTAAATAAATTACATTCATTACAGCTCAAATTAAAATAGAGTATTACACATCAGGGATGTCAAACAATTCAATATTCAAATAGAATCGAAACATCTATAAGTAAGATCAATTAATCATCTGATTAATCTGATCAGATTAGTTACTTATGATTAATTTACTAATCCTGGTTAATTAACATTAATTAATTACAAACCGTTTTAATTAATTATCCTTTAATCATTTATTAATTAACTTTTAATTAACCTTAATTCATTCCTTAATCATTAATTAATTAATCTATTAATTAGTTAAATTAATCCACTTGATTAATTATCCTTAAATTAATCATATAAGTTAATTAGCTCTTAATTAACTATCTTTTAATTAATTACCTTTATTAGTTAACCTTTTATCGTTAATTAACCCATCTCAATTAATAAATCAATCAACCCTTAATTATTAAATAATTATCAATAATTATTTAATTATACTTTAATCAATTATCTTTAATTAATTACATTAATTAAATTGACCCTTGATTAATAAATTAATCAATCCTTAATTATTAATTAATTAAAATAATTAATTACTCTTTATTTATTTCTTAATTAGTTTAATTAATCTTTTATTATCAAATCCTTAATTAACTTTAAGATAATACATTATCTTTGCCACATACTTAATTATCATTAACATTGTTTAAAACATTTGTCTTTTAAAATTAACTACTTAATTAAATCATTTAATTTAATTATTTTTTTTAAAAAATACTTAAGCGTTTAACTTAATAAATTTAAGTTAAACAAATTATAACTTCCTTCAAACAAATAATTTAAACATTTATTATATAATAATTTAAACTAGATTAAATTTAAGTTTGAAACTTGCTTTTATAAAATTTAGAAACTATTTAAAACCCTGCTTCGAGTTCAACCCGTCAAACTCTCGAGCCCCATCCGGGTTAAATTCCAAATCCCCCCCGAGTTACATCTTTTATTTTTAAAACTTTGTAATAATTTAAAACTGGAACCTCACTCGTATGCTAACCCGAGCCAAGACCTTCTCTACTGAAATACGACTTCGAGCCCTCGCCTTTTCTCCTCGATCCACAACCCAGATAAACAAATGTGCACCGTGCACATGTACGAGATGCCGGAGGCACGGCGATCAACGCCGCCACCTCTCTCAGGTCGTCGGTGATCGACACGACGACCCACACCTACCCAGAAAAACAAATTCATCAGAAATCAAAATTTAAGCTATTCGACTGACTTTCTAGAAATAAACGCGATGACCAAATTGCTCGACTCCACCTCCAAAGACCACCACAGGTCATGAACTTCCGTTAGAAGCTTCACCATGAACCCTTGCTTCATTTCATCCACGACCGGCCTCCTCCGGTGCTCTGACGATGGAGCAGTAAGAAACATTCCTACTTCGATCGTGAACTCTCATAAAACCCTACTTCGACCATTCCTCGTCGCCATGATGAACAATCATCACTTCGGCCATTTTTGCCAACATTGTCGATCACCCATCTCACTTCAGCAGAAACCCCGACCACCTTAGTTACAATGATCACCAGAATTTACCCAAAATAGCCTCTCTGTTCAACTCCTGATTTCTCGCTCGATAGCAAACTAAAAATCTTGATACATCTTATCTAAAATCATAATTTTCTAAGACGAATCGAGTTATAGAATCCAAATGATCATTGATTTTTAGACTTATATAGGATCATCCCTGTATTTTATCAATTTTGAAACAAATATTCAACTTGATCACTTGAAGTTATTTTTAAAACTTATATTACATTGTTGCAAACATTTCACCTTTAAAAATTATAGCTTGAATGTATTTAGATAGGAGGATATTAATTTATTTGTGTAGATTAGCGCCTGTGATTCCAAACAGAGGAATATATATAGATTCACATACATGCACACTATACATACAGAGAAGTTCAACCATTTTTCAAATAAAAACATTCATGCAAACATGTCTATCACATCCATAAACATATAATGGCTTTAAAAGATGAGGTTTGCCCACCCGGATTGAAGTTTGAATAGAGAAGAAGCAAAAGCCTAGAACTTGGATTTGAACATCTGGAAACAACTTTGATCTAGAAATGATCTTAATGTTGAATCTTTGCTTGTTTTTTAGAGTTGAATCTGAAGCTGAAATTTGAACTGCTTCAGGCTTTAAAATTTTGCTTTGATCTTTACTTAGGTTTCTTGTATTTCGATTTCTAGGCTTGATCAGGTTTGAAATGCTTGAAACAGATTTTTGATCTTTAAGTTGTTTACATGCTTGCACTAGATCTGGTTTTGTTTTGATTTTTCTTTTCTCAGGTTGGAGATGCACTTTGATCTGGTTTCAGTTTTCTTGATTCATTAGTCTTGAAATGTATGGAAAAAAATTGGTAAAAGAGGAAGTAGATATACTTATAAATCTTGTTATAAATTTAATAAAGTGTGCCACTTGTTGATTCATAAATTACACTTGTTTATCTATGTTTTTGTTAAGCCTACACTTGTAATTACATATCCTCTTTATTTTACAATTGTTTATGCAAGTTGTTATATTTTTACAAATGTCAAAATGTAAATAATTGTCCGTGAGCATGGCTCAGCTGGTTGAGGACTACCTTGCAACTATGGAACAAAGTTCCTGGAGGTTGCGGGTTCGAGTCCCACAACTGAGATATGTTTCCCTTAAGGCCTTGAACGCTCTATCCTCAACAAAGCCATACATGGTAGAGGATTAATGCTCTTGGTTGGGCTGGCTAAAAAGGGTGGGGTCAGTGTGGCGGACAGCTGTATTCCCTAGCTCTACTCTCCGGAGTAGGGTTTTTAAAAAAAATAAAAAATAATAAAAAAATAAAAAAATGTAAATAATTTATGTTTAAATCCTTACTTAATTTAATTTACAAATTAAGTTTTAACCCTTGTTTAATTATGTATTTATGTATTATATATATACAATTTAAAAGAGAATGGTTTGAAACTGATGTATATATTTAAAATTTTCAAGAAATTGATTTTAAAATTTAATTATACGTTAAATAAATAAATAAACACACACAAATATATATAAATTTTTAAAATAAAGGGTTTAACTTCTAAATAGCCTTTAAAAATTATCATTAGATCAAATTCAAAAATATAACTCTCCCAATCAATATATATGCCTATATATGCATTATGATATTAGAAAGCAAGTTTAAAGTATATAGTTTCAAAATTCAACTTATATTAATCTGTAATTATAACTCATAAATCTATATTACATGTATTATAATTAGAAACAAACTTTATCCAATTTATTGGCAACATGTTTATATAGGAATTCAAATCCAAATTTCAAATCACAATATATGTATATATATACGTATTATAACCGCAAAACAAATATCTTATTAGATTTGGAAAAAAATTTCAAATAATTTACCATTTAATCCACAATTCAATTCAAAAACTTATTGTAATTACAAAATTAATTTTGACTCAAAACCGGGATCGTTACAGAGTTCCTAAGGGTATAGGGTATAAGAATACTCTTATTTCAACTTTGCCCTTGCCTACTCCTTTTGTCTATTTTATTTCATGTTATATCGTTTTGGTTTACTCATTAACATAGCACGACTACCCCATTTAAACATAAATCTCCATCCCCTAATCATCACATTACATTATTTTATTTTATTTAGCTAAATAAATATCCTAAATAATGTTACTAAAAATATGGGGTATAACATCTGAACTCCAGTAAAAAATTCAGCTATAAACACTCTGACATCTGACTTTGATTTTAGATGTCTAATCCTATTTTCAAATGGTTGACTTTGATTTTAGACATTTAAAAATAAACTCAGACGTCTAAATCAGGATAGAAATGAATTGATTCCTTTCTATTTCATGATGTAAACTAATTCGGTCGTCTAGTTTATTTTTCAAACATCTAACAGGGATATTTTCATCGTTTTTGCTGTTTTACTTCCATTTTTTCTTTGTTGTTTTTCTTGTCTTTATTCTAGAATTATATGCAGCTGAAAGGTCAATTTTAACAAATATTTTGAATAAATTTCCATCTCAATTTTACTTGATTTGTGCTGTTTTTCTATTTGATTATATACACACATTCATCTATTTATTTCCATGTACGCAAGCCTATCGAAAATGGGGTATAATCATATTTAGATGATTAAGGAATACATACATGGATCTATTTTTATTGATTCCATTTCATTACCTAAACTAGACCTATTTATTTAGAGGTGAATTACAATAGTTTACCCCCACTCCTCCATGTTTGAATAATTATATTATTAAATTATCACCTAAGCTTTTTTCCATAATTCTCATCCATATATTTTCTTAATATAAATCATCAATGAAGATTCAAATTAGTACCTTTTAATTTAGGTAGATGTGCAAGAGAAATCTAGCAGCTTGTTTCACAACATAACACATCATAATAGGTCCACTCATTTTTTAAAGTTTTCCCTCTTTTTTAATCTTCGCGAATCTTCTTCTCTGGACATCTAAGCCTTGCTTTATTCTTATTTCCTTCTCTCTTTCTCTTTTAATTTGATTCTCTCGCTCTTTTAGTTTGTTACGTTTTAGTTTGATTTTGATTAATAAAATTTGGAGAAGATAATATAAAATTGCAAAGTTTGAGAAGTTTTAGAGAAGAAGATGGAGATAAGAACATATAAAACATGGGAGGCGACAAGTAGGGTTTAGAATGAAGAGAAGCGAGGGTCAAAACTTTATATTTATAGATGAGGTTTAGGTCTAAGAAAAATTATATGCTTATTCATATGTTACTTATCCTTACTTTTATGCATTTCCTTTTTTTCCTTTAAAGAAGATAATGTTTATATTCTCCCAATTAATGTCATTAATTATAATTCGGGTAAATGCCATTTATTATAATTCAAGTCAATAAATATGACATTATAATTCGGGTATATGTCCAATTTTACATTTTCTGTCAAAAATATTTTCCTCCCATGAATACACTATTATCTTTTCATTTTAAAATATATAACGTCTCCTTTATTAAATGCATTCTTTTCATAAGTACGTTGTTACCATCTCTTTAGAAAATACGTAACTTTTCTTTCACTAAATGCATTCTTTTTATAAATATATTGTTACATTTTCTTTCTAATGTACATAACATATCCTTTCATCAATTATAATAATAACATCATCATTATTATTTTTCCTCTAAACAGGCTTCAATTTGTTTATATAAATACCTTTCCTTATTTTATTTTAATGCACATAAAACCATTGTATCCTTTTAAGAGTAACTCACACATATTTAATTAATTATTTAATGAATAATTTTTGATTTATTTTTGTAATAATTTCAAATTTAATTTCAAAATAGGCGCTAAACACGACATGCGTGCTACAGTAAATGTTTTGTATCTCATTCATATGACATCCGTTTTTGATGTTTTACGTATGAATTTGGACCATAAAAATCTAATTGACCAAATGAAAAAAAATCAGATTTTTTTTCAAATTCCTTCATTTGTAAAAATTCACTATTTTTTTGCCTATGTAAAATTAACAAATGCTTTCTTTTGATTAATTAATTACTTTTATTAAAAAAACAAGGTGTTATATTCTCCTTCACTTATAGAATTTCGCCACCAAAATTCCAAGAGACGGAAAATACAACTCACTCATGCAACCAACATCTACAACCATCCACTCGATCCACTCGATCGTTAACTATTTGCAAACATTGTCCTTTGTTTTAAATTTCTAATACAACATGTACATATAGATATGAAATGCATATGAATATATAGGTAGTGAAAATTAGGTGGTCCCTAGAACTAGTCGACCTCATGAAATGTAATTGTCTATGCCATGTGTCAAAGAAGTATGCAACGTCCTATATAATTGCAATTCTATTTGGATGAGCACCATTCAATACATATGTAAAATGCGACAACCATTATGCATGTAACTGATAAAATAAAATGGATATGGTGACCTTATGTCGAGGCTAACATGAATATATCAACCAATATACGCAATACCAACTAGCAAAATACATACATTGGCAACCATCATCCAAAACATGTCCTAGCGACACGTCAACCATGCTTGGCATTCAAAGCCTCCTTCTCATGTGATATACTTAGCTAAATACTATGTGTACAAGTAATTATACTAACTTAAATGGGGACGTACTGGAAAAGAGCTCTAGATGGGTAGCTCGGATTTTCTCCTCGGGCTTATGATATTCTCAGCCGAATCATTCTTTCAATCCAAAATTATCGACTTCACTACTTACATGGAGATTTAGTCTAAATAACTACGAGTGTACATGCATATGTTAACTTCTGCATTCCTTGCTACCAACTCGAATAAAGTGATGTCGACGTTCATCGTAATTAATAAATTGAGCACTAGTACGCCTTAACAGAAATGCAGCATTATGCATCCTTCAATGCATATACACATTACGTAAAATCGTCCAAGTGGTATATCTATCACTTCATCTTCTAGATACTGAGGTAGGATAACTCAAAGTGGACGATGTCTCACGTAGCATCAGATGACTTGAATCTCTTACCATGCTTTCTTTTCACTTAAGGACATCAAAATTTTGTGATCCTTCAAATAGGTGAAAAAAGAATAACTTATTCTCTAATTTTTATTCAACTTAAGCAACATCATTTCAATTATGATTTTGCTTCTCCAATCCTCCAAACAATTATTATACCAAGATATCACATTTCCAGCATGTAAGAACTTTTATCCTAAGTTCTATAACTTACAAACAGTAATCATTTTAGCATTTAAGTAAGGCAACCCTAATAATTAATCTGTTAAAACATAGTAACCTAAATCCTAAGTCTATGTGGAGTCGTAAATTTAAGTGAAATCCTAACCTAAGACCATCTTAGCGTTGAATGCAGTCGGCTGGGTGATATATGTGCAACTGCTATGCAACACAAACCATGAACCCTTAAGTTAATACTTCATTATAGCTTTTTAAATACATAGCCTCCTTTTAATCTAATAGATGATTGAAATGAATCTAACTATCCTATACTCAAAATCTTATGAAAATCTCCCAAATCTCATTTTCCATGAAATCGCCTCTGTATCCTTAATGCTTGTAATCTGCAATATTTTTTTCTTAATAAGAATTCAAATTCTTGAGTTATTCATTCCTTGTGTAATCTATTCAAAACTTCATCTAGAATATCTTTTACAATCTACACATATAAATTTTGATCATACTGTAATGCAATCTAATAAATGGGGTCTTCCCCAACATAGCTTCTCATCATTTTATTTTAATCGTTTCAATGTCAAGACAACTAAAGATGAAATGATATTTTGACATAATAGTCCAATAACATAATGTTCAATCATTTATGATGGAAACATCAAATATTTTATCTTTTCTAACTCTGTAACTCACTAGAGGCTCGGGACAGATTGGGAGAATCGTTCCAATTCTGACTTTCGCGAGACATGCGAGAAACGATAATAAATCTCGTGGTTAACTTGAAAAAAAAGAAAATTATCATTCATTGGTGGGAGATAACCTTAAGATAAAGAAAAAGGAATCAAATCTTGAGGATAGCGAATGAATTCATTAGTTCTCTTGCATCAGGCTACCTACTTAAGTAGTTTCGTATCCAAAACTACTCTAGGAACTAACGTTGTCTTACTCTAGTAACATGGTATGGAAGTCATGCCACTTTAGCCCTGGACGATAGTTGCGATGATAAATCAAATATCGATACTTTAAATGTTGCTATAGAGCCTATATTGTAATATGACAACCTAATTGCCTAGTACGTATAATGTCCTAAGCTAAAAGAAACAAGTGTAGTGTAACATTACCTAAAATGTCGAATCAATGACACCCATCCATAAATAATGCAAATCATCTCTCTTCGCCGATGTTAAAAAAGGTATAGGGACTTATGACTTATAAACAACTCTTTTAGCATAATAAAGGCATGCTCACATTTCAAGTTCCTCACGAAAACCAGAAGTTTCTAAGTAAGGTGTGTTAGGGCTAAAGAAATCATTGTGAAATAAACTTTTTATAGTAGCTGGCCAAACTAAGAAAATTTCTACTCTTGTAGCATTCTTTGGTATAATAAAATATCTTGGCTTTCTTTTTCTTCACTTTTAAAATTAGGTAAGTTTAGCCAAATCACATCTTATAAACCTTCTCGTGTTAAGATTAGACAACTCAAACCTTAATTGGGCAGAACAACATGAAGTGGTATTCACTCTTTATTAATACCGAAAATACAATTTGATAACCTACCCTTCCACTTTGAACATTGATTAAAAAGACCACTAAACCCCTATTTTAATTTATTTCTTTAACCTAAATCTTCCAATGGTTTATAACTCCACAATTAGCAAGTCCTTAGATTGCATGCATTGGCTATTCTAGTTAGATTACCATGTCCAATTCAAAATTTATAGATAGTGTAATTCTTATAACTCCAATTAAATTCAAATGAAAGGTTTTTATTTATTTTTCAAAATCCTTGATTCTTAATCTTACTCAAAAAACTAGTAAGCTTTAGAAATAATAAAAGTTCCCTGCTAATTTCAATAACCAATTCCTTTTGACAAAAACGGTGACATTTTTTTCAATTTAAACTTCTATCCATAATGGTTCAAGTTGGGTTAGAAAATTAGACATGTAAATGTATCTTTCTAATTTTTCTTTTATAAATGAGAAATCTTCACAAAGGTGTATTTTAAAAGAAAACAAGAAATTTTATCTTGCCTTTTAAAAGTGCAATAGAAATATTTTTAAAAGGTAGGTTTTACATTTTTTTATATTTACCTTTCAAAAGTTTTATTGTCCAAAAGTAAAGTGTACATCAAAAGATAAGTGCAACAATATAGCTTACACTAACCTTTTGCAAAAATTGAATTTTAAATATTTATGAAAAATTATCTTTTATCAAGCTTTCCCATGTTTGAAGCTTAAAATAAGGAGTTACTGGTTTGAACTTCAAATTCTACACTTTTCCAAAGATCTCAAACACTGATGTTTCTAACTCATTTTATAAATTCTTTCATTTTTTTTCTTTCTTATAAAATTTCATAAAGCTAATTTAAACATTTCATAGAAAATCATGAACCAAATCATTTTTTATAAAAATATCCTCTAATGTTTATAACCTTTAGAAAACATTGGCAATGGTTTAACACTTAAATTGGAGTAAATGAAAAACAACCTAATTTCTACAATCCCAACAACATCTAAATATGCTTTTAAGTGCATAGAGTTTAATCCTTCTTCTTGAAATGTAACGACCTGTAAATTTAGCCTGTTTTAATAACGTTATCAATTGAATTTTTGTGAGATTTTAAACGATAAAATTTTGAAATATAAATTTTATATTTGAAATGCGTCTAGTTAAACATAGCAACTGGTAAATTTTCGTCCGAAAATATGAAAGTTTATTTCGCGCGTAAATTTACTTCAATCTAATCAGTTAAAAAGCGATGAAAATAAAACTTTTCAAAACCAAAATATTTTTACATAGAAAAATTCTAAAACATCTTTTGAGCAAGTTGTCAGTTTGTCGTTTTTCCAAATTCGGACATTTTTGGTTCCGTCGATCTTAATTTTCTGCGAATTTTATGCATTTTTCGTAGTAGAAAAATTAAAATTTTCATATTTCAATCGAACCACTGATATTTGTATGCCGTCTTGATCGGCTCGTCGCGTTGATCTTTACGGTATATTTATTTCTGTATTTTGAGGCCTGGTAAGCGTCGGTGTCCGTGAAACTGTAAATCGTATTAGTATAGGTCTTGTAACTTTTGATTTTGTGAACTTATTCTTTGTCCATTCAACTAGACATCGTACAACTCAACAGTCATTTTGTTTAATTACTACTGGATTCACGGGCATGACTTTCAATATAATATCGGATTCCAATGCGACTTTGCCTATTCATTTCTTTAAATTATAAACATGCTTCCACCTGTTCTTTTCCTTTACCCTTTGCTCTCTGTTTCCTTCCTCTCTTCACGTTTTCTCTTCCTTCCACTTCTCCATCCCTCCTAATGGCCGAGATCTCCACCCTGTTCGGCCGAGATCCGCAACTCTGCCTCTTACCCACACAAGCATCCCGGCGCAGACATATAAAAAAGAAAAAATTGCGCACTGAAGTCGTGTGCTGCCCTGCAGCTACAACATGCACAGCTCCTCCACCACAACCGACTAGCCTACGCCAACCCGAGGCCGAGCGCCACCCGCAAGCTCTTCTCGAGCTCCACCCTGTGTACGCCCAGACCTCCACATGCCTCACGTCAGCATGCAACATACTCACCACCATTACCGAAGACCACTTCTCCCTCATCACAGCCGAACTCCTCGCCAGAGCCGCCACGCGCAGCGAGCACCACCGCGTCCCTCATCGGACCCTTATTTCCTGTCGCGCTACCATCCCGTGCCTTCTTGCCTCTCACTCACGTGTACAACCCATGTTGCACGGTGAGAAGTTATATATATAGCACAATCTTTTTTACAGCTTACATAACATGCTATATAGGAACATATAAAGGCTGCATGCAAAATTTTGTTTACAGATATGTGTTTTGTTTGAAATTCCTGTGGCCGCGAAACATATATAATATAGCATGGTACACATACTTCCCTTTTGGTGAAACAACTGCGCATTGTAAAATATTATTATACGCAGTGCTTATGTAAGATTCATAGAAATATAGGTATACATAGGAATATTTATATAGTTTTATATATATAACTTTGATACAGTTTAAACATACAGTGTGACGGCATTTATATTTCTTTGAGGTATTGGTTTGATATATGTATTAATAGTCTCTATAGTCTGTGACGCATATGTCAGTTGTTTTTGAGACATTTATATATAGTGGACTAAGTGGTCTGCACATTGTTTATATGTACTTATATTTGTGTCAGTCGTGTTGCGTATGTCGAGATTCTTTTTTTTTGAAGTGTTTGCATTTTTTTAGTTACTATTCTATATATTATATTATACTATAGGCTTCTGTCAGATGGCTCTGTTCTTATATATAACGTAAGTATAATATAAAGTATGTTTGCAGCTTATAGATATTTGCTAGTTCTAATAAATGTTTGCATTCGTATGTACTTGAAAATATTATATATGTAGTCATTTGATTTCGAAAAAAAAAAGAAAAAAAAAAGCTATATATTATACATACTAGTTGTTTAAATTGGACAAGTTATATTAGTTCAAGTATTTGACCTGTAAGAGCATGTATAGTTTATATAGAAGTCGTGACTTGTTTTACAGTATATAAATATGTGTCTATATAAGAAATCTATTGGATTAGAAAAGAAAAGGAGACAGTATATATTAACATGTATATAAGTAGTGTTCGTAAAGTTTGATAAATTGGTATATATATTTGCCTTGTTTTGATTTTTATATCTCGGCCTTCTCTATCCGGCCTATATGATTTCATGTGAAGAAAAAAATTTATATTGCAGTAAAGTTTTAATATGTTATTTTATTTAAAGAAATATGTACAGTGTTGATATAAAGTCTGCATATATGAAATAGCATGCCATTTTTACCTAATTGTTGTTGTACATGCATATAAATATTTTATGTAAAGTCTGCATACATGAACATATTGTTACTGATTTTGTTGAAAAAATGTATCTTAAAATGCATATATATTTAATTTAATATATGTTTGAAATTTTGTATATATAGCTATGTGTATAGTTATGCATACGTGTTCACGTATACCAATTTTCTTCATCGATCTCGTTCTGATGTGTTCAATCGATTTCTGTTATCAGCTTTATTCGTCGGATTCGTGCCGATTTTTGTTTGCTGGGATTTGCAATTCAAATTTTGTATCCGTATCAGTGTGCGTATCTGTGTCATCTTCTCGTGCACCTCTAGCCTCGAAAGGTGAGCAATCACTCACGATTAATGTTCTTTTATTTATTAAATTTGATTTCAATTGAAACGACAATTGAAATATTGCTGCTTTTAGTTATTTGCACCGTTATATATGCTATTACCTGTACCAGTTCACCTGTGACATCTGACACCTTTATCTGTTAATTAGACGACGATAATCCTGTTTGATTGATAATTGATTGTTTGTTGTTTATATTGGAGGTTAAATTGTAATATATAAAGTGATAAATATTATGCAATTGGATTTGACGTAGAATAGTAAAAATTTGAATCGATATATGTGTTGAACTTGATCAGTTAAAATTTGTATAATATAACCCCTTTTAAATTGTTAAATTAATTGACACGTAGAATTTTGTTAAGAACGCCTTGAACCGTTGAATGTATGTTGTATAAGTTGTTGTAGTATAAGTTGAATAATGGATGACAAGTGAAGAACCGTATAAATAAATTAGTGTAATTATCTTTAATCTACATGAAATGATAGTGTAGATTCTAGAAATAATTATGTTAATTCGCACAAACAACAATGTGGATTAATACGATTATTTCGGGATTATTCGAATTAATTATTGGATTGTTATTGATTGTCGTTATTGCTTGTTTATTTATTTTGACACCATCCCAGTTATCACACTGCAAGTTCCCTTTATTATGCTTGATCTTGAATTGAAATTGGAATCGGGTTGAAATGATATATACCCAAATGAATTTGACCTAGGATAGAGAATTAAATAAAATCCGATTGGTCAATAATTTGATTTAAAAATAAAATAAAGATTTTATTTGAATAAATAATATGGTTTTGAATGAAGTTGGAATTTGAATTTATGAAAGGTAAGATTGAAATCTGAAACAAATATTAATGTAGTAATTGATGAAAGAACGTCGTTTGAAATTTAATTATTTAATAATTAAATTTGAAATTATTAATAAATAATTTGGAATTAGTAATAATTGAGTTTTGAAATTATTAAGTTTGAAATCATTTAATAATTAAGTTTGAAATAATAATTATGTTTGAATTTATAATCAAGTTTGTAATTATTAAATTTTGAAATTATTAATAATTAAGAATGAAATTATTTAATAACTGAATAAGATTGAATAATTTGATAATTGAATAAAAATTGAATTCTTTGATAAGAGAAATTGAACTTTTGAATAAGTGAAATTTGAACTTCGTTAATAAATGAAATTGGGTTTCTTTATTTGTTAAGTTTTGGGAAATTGTTTAAGTAAGTTAATAAGTGAAATTGAAACTTCTCGATTATGTGAAATTTAGTTCTTTATTAATTGAGTTTGAAATGTGTAACGAAGTCAATAAATAAATGAAAATTGAATTTCTTTAACAAGAAGTAAAATGTGATTTATTGAAATGAATGGGATTTATTGAAATCAACGTAAGAATTGTAATTTAAAGAATTGATTTGACGAATTTATTTTATTTCAGTTTGAAGTTTTGATATAATGAAGCGGAACGTAAGTAATTGATTTAAATGAATTGGAATTTAAATAGAAGTTGTTTGAAGGATAAATTTACTTAGCGAATATTGAATGAAATCGATAAATGAATTTAAATTGATTTGAATGAAAATTAAACCATTTTAAATGATTTCGGAATGAAAATTATGTACGAACTTGAATCAATATTTGAACTGTTTAAATAAAAGTTGAAATCGAATTATAAGATTTTGAAATGGTAATTTGGAAGTTTTGAAACGTAAATTTGGAAATTGATTTAGTAAAACAATGAAATGTTGGGTTACGAATTGAAATTAAAATTGAAATTTATTTGGTTTTAGAAATTTATTAAACGACCAATCGGTGTAATAATTATGAAAGTTATTAAAGAAACCGGAATCGGTTATGGATATACTCTCTATCTAAACCGAAAAACACTTTAATAACTATACGCGGAGTGATGATCCAGAATGAAGTGGTTGGAATGATGTACGTGATGACTGAAGAAAGAGAACGATAATGGATAGCCTTGACACTTGTGTCAAATTGGAAATGACTAAAATCAGGAGCCGTGCCGGGCCAAATGGGGTTAGCCACCTTGAGCGGACACACTTCTTCGTAACTACTACTCATTACTTGTGATTGATTGGTGCACCCTCGGGAATTCAGGAGTGTTGTTTCGCGGTGTTGCGATCGCTGCGGCGATGCGTTCTCACCAGTCCGGATCAGACAAACGGTAGTTTCACTACCTTGGGTATTGCCTCATGTGCCTTGTCATACTTGTATCCCTATATACGCGACCACTACGAATTTGTTTTGTGTTATACCTATGGAGTACTCCCTGATATCCCACTAGTTTACGGTGGAGTTTACAGTGCTGTATAGACTATGACATTTATATAAAATGTGTTAAGGGGGATAATGGTAACGCCTTAACACTATTTTGATACTTTATATTACTGATAGACATTATCTATTTAGCGTACACTACTACATAGTAGATAGTTTAACGGATCCTTAGAGGATGGTTATTCCAACATCCTTTGAGTTACTTGTATTTCGATTGCTATTTCACTTGAGTTGGATTTATTGATATAAGAATATTAATCCTGACTCGAGTGCTTTGTGTTTTGCTTTACGCTCGGGTCAGACTGAGTGTACCAATGAGGCTCACCTTTGGAGTTGGAGCTTTGCTTGAAGATCCAGCCATCTATTCTGCTTTCAGTATTCGATGATTCCAGTGATGTATTCTGATTTGTACTTGATGTATCGTATTTCTCTTCTGTTGTAAACTCTGATGTATCTTATATATTTATATAGTAGCTTCATGAACTACTATCTCTTTTACTTCCGCTGCATTTTATTACTCTGTGTCTGTGATTCTGTGATTATTTATTTACTGTATATCTGACCTTTGCCAAATTTAAAATAACAATTCGGTATTTTGAATTATTCAAGTCCGACACGTGCGGATGCGAATAGTCCAGAATAGCGGGTCGTTACATGAAAAATGGTTAATTAAAGTCTATCCTCCGCACATTATCCAATTCCACTGTAGGAACACTCTAGCCATTAATTTAAGTCAGAGGAGTCTTTTTTTTTCAAATATTTCTACTATAGGAACAAGGTTTCTACTTTAACTTGGGGGATTCACTCTAATTTTAAGAAGTCCATCTTTCATGTCTTCTTTACGGCTTATCAACACAACATTTGTTAAATTGGTTCAATGATACTACTCTTCTTCTTTTAACTCTTAGATCCAAAATTTATTCATTATTACAAGTTAGTACAAGGAACCTCCATTAGCAATTCTTTATGGAGTAAATTTTAATAAATGTGATGGATTTATTTTTCATTTGTACTGCTATAACCTTAACATTTATTTTAACTCACGCTTGTTTTCTTATATCAGGGACGGGCCAATAACTATCTTATAAGTCAAAATATATAGTATATGGCATGCTTGTATGTATACATACACACATAGAAAATTATAAATACACTCTCTCATACGCCCTAGGTTTGTAGGAGTTTCTCAACCTAAACTCTGATATCAATTATGAAATCCCGTACCCTCGAACATACCGATCCAAAGTGTAAGGAGTACGAGTTATAGAGTAACATGATACAAAGGTTTTCAATGTTCTACACTTTTAGATCCCGCAGCAAAAGGAAAATAAAATATAAGTACTAAAAATAATCCAAATCAATACAGTATCAAAATAAATATGGTATATAGAATGCCTGCCATCAGTAAAATCTCCAAAAATCAGTACGTAATAAGTGCTTGACTAATAACATGATACAAGTAAATAAGGAGTAACTAAAACTAAAATAAATCTCTAATGTGTTTGAGTCACCTCCTCCATACACATTTTCTTGCCCGTTCCTACTACTCTGACCATATGTGGTAGGTATAAAGAGTAGGAAATGGAAGGGATCAGACAAGTCTGGTAAATGAATCATATTACTAGTGGTACAGTGTCGGTAGGTAATTAAATTGCAATTGTAATCAACATGACCTAGGTTGTCTATTTGTTTTCTTGTATTACTATAAAGTTTTGGTTACTTTACAAATCAGAGGGTATGATTTTTTACTATGCCAACAACAACTTACGAAGGTTTTTGCCCAAGGGATGTAGAACGACCCGAAATTTTCGAACCCGAAAATTCCAGATAGTTATGAAAAAGAAGAAAGAGATAGAAGAAGAAGAAGAAAAGAAACACCAAACATCTCACATTCACAGCGGATAAAATATAATAATAAATAATAACAGTTTACATAAGAATACTACATCTATCGATTACATTTAAATACATCAGAATTACACATATATTCAACATTGGACATATACAAATCAACATGTCCTAGATTTACAATATTATATTACAACGGAAATACTCTACACGTTCCTGTCATCCAGCTCGCCTCTTGAGCTCCAGAACGTCCTTACCTGAAAATCTGTAATACTCGGTCTGACCCGAGCATTACACCAAAGTAACCCCCAGGTCAAGCTGGAAACCAGCGTGAGTAAACCCATCTAACATAGAATACCAAGCAACAACTTATATAAAGCCGGGGTAACTCGTATTAATTTACAAAGTCATAATTTCTTTATAAACATCACTTATTCCATACATCCATTTTCTAAGTACAAAAATTTTGATTTAAGAAATCCAATTCATTTAAATCACTTCATTCCAGCCTATAGATTTCACGTATCAATCTATAAAATTCGAAGTGGTTTCGGATATTTTCCAATACCCGACCCTGGTCTCTTCGAGTCTCATATCATCCTAACCCAAGTTATCCTAATAAAATACACAACATTTCATATCAGTGATATCAAATCATTCAAAGCATCCAAGTCCATTCAATCATCCATAAGTAAATTTGATCACTTCCAAATTTATTCAATTGATTTTAATTGAATTTCTAACCTCAATCACTTAGATTTCTTTACTTGTCAATTAATTAACTTCAATCAAATAATTCAATCATCCCTTCAAAATTCATCTTAATTAATCAACCTAGATTAATTATCCTTCAATTTCATTCAAGCAACTATCTTTAATTAACTTCACCATATTAATTATCCTTAATCAAAACGATAAGTAATCTTAATTACTTTATGAATTAATTATCTATATTAATTACATTAATCCTTAATTACTTATATTAATTAATTTATCATAAGTCACTTATTATGGATTATCAATTTTTAATTTATCAATCTTCAATTACATCATTGATTTACAAATTAATGATTTCTCATTTACAATTTCAATTTATCCTAATCTAATTGAATTACATTAAATAATTTATCAGTAATTAAATCACAAATATTATCACTCTTGATTTATCTCAACCTATAATTAACTATCTTTTTATTTGCTTCAATAAATAAATTAGTTATTCCTTAATTAACTATCTTAATTATTCTCTTGATTAATTCCACAAAGTAATTATATTTTATTAATTACATTTAGTATTTATCTATCAAACCATCCATTGATTTCTAAATTTAATTAAACTTCATTAATTAACTTAATCCTTTCTTAATTAATTCAAAACCTTTAATTACTAAATTAATTAATCCAAATCATTAATAAAGTGAATTAATTAATTATCCATTTTATTTACTCTTCTAATTTGATGAATCACAAATCACTAAGCCCTTATTAACATTAAAATGACAACATTTTCTTATTTGCGATCTAAGATTTAAACAATTTAAAACCCAAATACTTCGAGTCAAACCACAATTGACTCGAGAACCAACCAAAATCCAAAGTCACATCATCATCAGTGCACATCCAATCAATTTAATCATTCAACCAAATATTTAAATTTAACCATTTAAATTTAAATAAAAATTCAATAGAGTGAGATTTACTCACCTTGGCCCTTACACTTGCAAAACCACTTCATTCCCGACTATTTTCTTCACGATATATGGACCTTACTGCAAATCGACCGAAATCCACATCGAAGTCTCGCCACAAACATCGCGACCACCATCAGGCTATTTCATGCTTACCTCCTTCACTGCCACGAACAACATCACCATCGAGCCTTCTACCGCCGTGCGCTCACCAAGGTCCATCGCTCGAGGCTCACGAGAGCTGCTTCCTTTCATCGCGATGACGCTGCCACAAACACCTAAACGCCCCCTCCATACGTCCCACCTCGACGTCGAACCCCCCCTTTGGCTAGTCTTGAAATCGAGCCCAAATGCATCGATGAAATGGAAGTCGCCGCTCATCAATTAAGAATGATTTACTCACGCGCTTCGAAACGAGTTCGAATTGCTTTGATTTCGAATTTTCAGTTAGGGTACAGCAAATCGATTTAGGGTTCCTTTTCCCTTTTCAACATTACGGCCATTTTTTCATTTTATTATTATTATTATTTTGTTTGCGTTCGAACTGCTTTCGAGAATAAGGAGGGGGACGAGAATAAAATATAGGTTGGTGGAAGGCTTCTTGAGTACGACGTTGTAAATGAAAATATCTTTGACTGTTTGACCATAAATTTATTATATTATAAAACCTTCGAAACGTCTCGTTAATTACCATTTAAAATTTTGAACTCCTCTTAAGGAATGCCACCAGGCGTTTATTAGGTTTTACCCGCATTCCGAACACAACAGAACGTGTTTCGAAAGCTAATTCGATCATATGCCCGAGTTACAGAAGTAAACGATCAATTTTAAATTAAATCGATTAAAATAGTTCTAAGCATTTTGAGCTGCCAGGGTAAATCCCATAATAACTAACTATTTTGGATCCAATGAAACTGATTTCATCAAATTCCGAGACTATGCCTCGGCAGGCTATTTTTAAATCTCAATTTAAACGATATATTATTAAAATTTAACAAATTACCTTTAAATTAAATTCCAACTATTCTATTATCTTCAGTATCATCATTATACATTTTATAAGCCTTCAAATTATTTTAAACAGGCTTAGAATTTCAGATTCAACAATTTACCCAATTTAAATTATTAAATTCAATGTTTAAACTATATAATTCAATGATTTAATTATCAAGTAAATATTGATATCTGGAATTCAAGTTAAAATTAACTTTTAAATATGTTAAAATCAATTAACTATTCAAATTTAAATTGTTAAAGATTCCGGGTCATCACATTCCTTCCCTCTTAAAAGAATTTCATCCCCGAAATTACTAGTTAGGAAGAATGGTCCAATACCCGTTTACCCTTTCCCAAAACTCACAATTCAATGTCCTACCAACTATCTTTCATTAAAGACCCGCTATCACCTCAACCAACTTCCCAAAACCTCTATAGTTTCCAATAACATTATTTCCTCCAATTATTCTAATTCAAATTTAAATTATCACAACTTTCTCAAAAATTTCTACTCTCTAAATTTTCGAAATTTTTTGCCAGCGTCTCCTTTGCGCGGCTAGCTCGGTACAACTACAAAAGGCCTCTACGGGCTCCAGATTTCCAAAAGAAAACAAAAGCCAAGCGGCTGGATCAAAAATCCAATCCAATTTCATACAGAAATTTAAATACATACCTTTTTGTCGGGCAATTCAAATTTATCTTCTGATATCAAATCCAATTTTCTTTTTCTCTTTATAATACCTGCATAACTTTCCTAGCAATAATATCCAATCATAGCCTTTTCAAATCTTTTCATACATTTCCTTACAGAAGTTTCATATCTATTTCAAATTAGTTTTTCCCATTTCCTTATGATTTCAATTTGACTTCAATTCTGAATATTAAATTTTATCTTCCGTTTATAACTGATTCATATCGTTATTTTAAATTAGTTTCATTCACTAATTTATTTTGGTTTCAAATTTGAAATCGTTTTATTGCTAACAAAAGTTTTTCAAAAAATTTCTAACTCTTAAAATTTTCAAATTTTTTTGGCAGAGTCTCCTTTGTAAGGAGGAGCTTTTACAATTTGACAAGAGATATAAATATATATACATCAACCCACTCGGTCGGAAAAAGCAAAAACAGATCATATTTCCTATTTTTATTCCGTAGGCGTACCTTTATTTAGCATTTTAAGCAAGCGGCTAATTTATTTTAGCAAATAACGCAACCAAATCCAGCCAAACGGCTTCCCGGTAACTGTACTTACTCAATTTGAATATGTAAGTGCCATATATAGAGAATTTAATAGCATTTCACTTACTTAAATGCAAAACACAAGCATTACAAAAGCATCAAACAGCAAACGCTTACCATAAGCGATTTATATGGTTTAAAGCCAATCCAATTGCTTCCAAGCAAATTTATATGCCATTTCATTCAATTTTAATGGTTTGCAACTCAATTGCTTATGTTTAATTTATTTTTAATCCAAACAAGCTCACATTCACTTCAAATGATTCAAAATCAATTTTATTTGCTTCTATTAATTCAAAGAATTTTAGTTAATTTTGTTTATGACAAACAACAACCATTTTTATGTAAATTCGGCGATATACGCTTAATAGAGTATCCATTTATGTTTATAACTATTTCAAATTAATTTCAACTCATTCTATATTTAATTCCATATCAAATTATTCACCAACCATACATTTGCATTTCATTTCATCTCCGCATCATTTCCATTTTAAAACTATTCCATTGAGCTTGACAGTATTCATTTCTTAAACTAATATCCATTTCCCAAAAATAAATTTAACCCAAACCTTTTATTTAATAACCTTCCATTCTAATAACCCAATACCAACCAAAACTTTGATTTACTTTTTTTTATTCAAGCAGACTTCATCCATTTATTTTTTTATTCGATTAACCCATTTATCCACCCCATATTTAAATTTTTAACCCGATTACTTAATTCATTTGCAAATTTATTTTATTTATACAAAGTCATTCTCAATTTATTTCTACTTACCTGAGTTTTGTTTACACTCCAACCATTTCTATTATAATTCACTTTTATTTCATTCGACAACACTTCCATTATATCTAATTCACTTGCAAATTTCGTTAAATACTATTCATATCACACTTGAATTTTATTTTTTACAACATCTCTTCTTATTTAGTTCATTATCAAACCCAAGTCGAATTCTATTTACAATTCGAGTTCATTTCCAAACTCTATTATTAACTTACAACCCATTTTATTCAACCGAATTAAATTTTATTAACATACTTTATCGAATAATTATTTAGCTAATTAGCTTACCTTCAACTGTTACATCAATATTCAATTTTATTACAAAAAATCACCTTATACAATTTTTCCTGAATTCAATTTTTTTATAATTCCAGTTTGAATTTTCTTTCATTTTCCCAAAATTCCAAAACTTTTATTTTAAAAATTTAGAAATACTTTTAAATTCAAATAATACTATTAAAATAGCCTTTTATAAAAATACTTTTTATAACTCGATGTCTCAACCAGTCCATCCTTATTCTCACAGAAATTCAGTCATACGTTGATCAAGCATAGGACTGAAAATCTACAAGTACTTGGTAAACTCGTTTTCAACATCCAGTGAAAATACTTGGAAAATAATTTTATTGGAAATATAGAAAACAGTTTTGAAAATAGAGGATATATCTTTGTGAGAATGCTCTGGAGATCATCACTCCCATCCATGGTCGCAGTTACATATTGGATTACGTTGCCATCACAACAAAAGTCCACATAACTGTAGGCACTTCGCGCCCCTCGATTACGCCATGGAACCCACAATAGATCGCAGTTACATTCCAGGGTTATGTTGCCATCGCAGCAAAAGTCCATGTAACTGTTGGCTCTCAGCGGCACACACGATTTTCGCTGTCAAAATGAAACTTATCCACTCCTACATAGGTCGCACTCTGCCGATATAAAATCAAACGCAGATTATTGGCTCTCAACGGCACACACGACTTTCTCTATGTTACCATAGGTCGTAGTCTAACGATATAAAATCAAACGCAGACTGTTGGCTCTCAACGGCACACATGACTTTCTCTATGGTATACAATAATCATAATCCCCAGGAACTAGGTTTGTCCGGACTCCTCACAGGATCAACTTTAGAACCCCCCTTGGGGCTCAAGGTAGCACCACCCAGTGGCACTTCTGAGAAGTTCATTTCAAGGGAGCGCCTTTTTCTCCAGAGTCATCATCAAAGCACTTTATACTATATACATATAGTATCTTTCAAATCATACACCTAGTATGATCTCATACAAGGCTGCTTTACACAAAATCGATTATCCCAAATCGATAATTCTCAAACTAGGATTTTAAATTTCAATATTGATTTTACCCAAAAATCAAAAGCCTTTCCAAAACCAAAGGTTTCCAAAACCTTTTTCCAAAATCCTGATAAGATCCTTTATATATATATATATATATTTAAAACTTTGGATGATTTCAATCTTGTATAAAACTCCTTTTATACCTCAATTATTTCCAAAAAACCATTTTCTTCTGGCAATAGATTCAACAAGGGAAGTTTCATCTTACATATAACAAAGATATATAACTTTGTTTATTCAAAATCAAATATTCAAATTTGATTACTTGTTTCCAATATCAGTTTCACTCAAAACCGTACGATGTACACTTATCATCCGTGCGCTATACCAATCCGATCGCTTGCTCGATCACATAATTTCACTTCCGAACTAGTATCATCCACCCGACTTCCTAGTGCAGACACAAATTTGGTTTCTTGATTAGAAACCGTCATTCTTCTTGCATAGCCATAACTATGATAGAGAATATCAAGAACTAATCAACAATCCATATCTAGGTTCTCCGTCGAAAATCGAGCGAAAAATCCCAACTCGGATCGTTAAACTATCTCGAAATTCTATGCTCGAATCTGGATCAAATCACTATGCGAATAGAATAATATACGTACATCCTACGTATTTGTTTTCATTGATTATTAGCCAAATCAATTTCTCTTTCTATTCACATTTCCTAAATTTTCATTCACTTATTTACAATTGCCTCAATTCCATTGAATTATCACTTCAATCCTTATCTCAGTTGGGTATTTAATCAATACCAGTTTGGACTCCGACCATTTTATTTTTAGAAAATAGCTTGAAAATTTTAAAAATAGACAAGTAGTCGAAAAATAATTATTAGTTTGCAAAATAGCTGCAAAATAGTTAGCTAATTGTAAAATAGTTAAATAATTATAGAACTTTTAGATAATTGCAAAATAGTTGTAAAATAATAATTAATTTGTGATATAGTCAAAAAATAGTAATTAATTTATAAAACAGTTGAAAAATGGTTAAATAGCTCCAAAAATAATTGTAAAACATGTATAAACTAATTTGGCTTTAAGAAAGAAAGGTTGTATATATTTAATAACTTGGAAAAATAAGTTTATACTAAAACAATTTATATTGAAAATAGTCCAGAGTCAAAACTGTTCACTTCCCCAAAACTCAACTTAAATTTCCACTTCCATTTAATTGACTCAATTCTAACTTGAATAACTTTAATTCCAATTGAAATTTATTTAAACCCAATTCAAATTGAATCAATCTTGATTCCTTTCCCAATTTAAATCAAACTCCATTTGATTTTAATCCTGTTCAACTTTATTTATAATTTCAAATTATTCTAATCATTTTGGACTAATTTCATATTGAATCCACTTCAACTTCAAATTATTTCAATTCCTTCTTGAATTTAATCCCAATTCCCATTCAAATTTTAAACCTTTAGATTAATAACCTTCCCACTTAAGTTTGAAACTTGCTTCACTTTGGGTTTCACACCACATTCCAAGGAAAATTCAAAACTCAACCTTAGAGCTTATTTCATATTTATTTCCTTTGCACACCAGGCTACTTTTGAATTTTAAACCACCCTTGGTTTAAATTTTAAAACAAATCCCTTAAAAATCTTCCAAACATTTCTTGTTTAAAATAAGACTATATTCAAAATAGTCTGAATTATATTATTTGTTATTTTCTTTAACTCTTTGAAACAATTGATTGTTTCTAGACTTAGGTTTCTAAACTTCAAAATTTTAGAATCCACTTTAGTTTAAAAGTTATACTCATCTTATAAATTTACTTCATTTGGCTTACTTAATAACAAATATATCATTATCAAACACAATAACTATTTATGATATTACCCAAGGTAATCATATCTAGATACCAATTCTTTTTTTATATTATTCTTACTTCTATAAATTCAAGATTAAATTTCAGTTTGAATCCATTTCAAACTTACCCTTATTTAAAGTTTTTAGACAATTTAATTTCTGAATTCTAATCTTAGAATTTCATTTTCAATTAATTAAATTTTAATTTGGTTGTATTTCTGTTACCACTTAATTTAATTCCAGTTCAAGATTTCAATTTGGTTGTATTATATTACTTCTTAATTTAATTCCATTAATTTAACATCCAATTACCTTAATATTTATTAGAAGGAAACATTACTTTATATATCAATTTATATAAAATCATTTAAAACCTTTATATAAGAAAATAACAAGTACGCGCTTATATATATATATATATATATATATATATATATATATATATATATATAAACACACATATATATACTCAACCCATTCTAGAGTACTACGGACTCTATTTAACAAGCAATTCCCACCAGAGCCAAGGTTCTCGCTTAACCTTTAGCTCTGATACCAACTGTAACGACCCGAAATTTTCGAACCCGAAAATTCCAGATTGTTATGAAAAAGAAGAAAGAGATAGAAGAAGAAGAAGAACAGAAACACCAAACATCTTACATTCGCAGCGGATAAAATATAATAATAAATAATAACATTTTACAGAAGAATACTATATCTGTCGATTACATTTAAATACATCAGAGTTACACATATATTCAACACTGGACATATACAAATCAACATGTCTCAGATTTACAATATTATAATACATCGGAAATACTCTATAGGATCCTGTCATCCAGCTTGCCTCCCGAGCTCCAGAACGTCCTTACCTGAAAATCTGTAATACTCGGTCTGACCCGAGCATTACACCAAAGTAACACCCGGGTCAGGCTGGAAACCAGCGTGAGTAAACCCATCTAACATAGAATACCAAGCAAAACTTATATAAACCCGGGGTAACTCGTATTAATTTACAAAGTCATAATTTCTTTATAAACATCACTTATTCCATACATCCATTTTCTAAGTACAAAAATTTAGATTTAAATAATCCAATTCATTTAAAACACTTCATTCCAGCCTATAGATTTCACATATCAATCTATAAAATTCAAAGCAGTTTCAGATATTTTCCAATATCCCACCCCGGTCTCTTCGAGTCTCATCTCATCCTAACCTAAATTATCCCAATAAAATACACAACATTTCATATCAGTGATATCAGCTCATTCAAAGCATCCAAGTCCATTCAATCTCCATAAGTAAATTTGATCACTTCCAAATTTATTCAATTGATTTTAATTGAATTTCTAACCTCAATCACTTAGATTTCTTTACTTATCAATTAATTAACTTCAATCAGATAATTCAATCATCCCTTCAAAATTCATCTTAATTAATCAACTTGGATTAATTTTCCTTCAATTTCATTCAAGCAACTATCTTCAATTAACTTCACCATATTAATTATCCTTAACCAAAACGATAAGTAATCTTAATTACTTCATGAATTAATTATCTATATTAATTACATTAATCCTTAATTACTTATATTAATTAATTTCTCATAAGTCACTTATTATGGATTAATCAATTTTTAATTTATCATTCTTCAGTTACATCATTGATTTACAAATTAATGATTTCTCATTTACAATTTCAGTTTATCCTAATCTAATTTAATTACATTAAATAATTTATCAGTAATTAAATCACAAATATTATCACTTTTGATTCATCTCAACCTATAATTCACTATCTTTTTATTTACTTCAATAAATAAATTAATTATTCCTTAATTAACTATCTTAATTATTCTCTTGATTAATTCCACAAAGTAATTATATTTTATTAATTACATTTAGTATTTATCTATCAAACCATCCATTGATTTCTAAATTTAATTAAACTTCATTAATTAACTTAATCCTTACTTAATTAATTCAAAACCCTTAATTACTAAATTAATTAACCCAAATCATTAATTAATTGAACTAATTAATTATCTATTTTATTTACTCTTCTAATTTGATGAATCACAAATCATTAAGCCCTTATGAACATTAAAATGACAATATTTTCTTATTTATGATCTAAGTTTTAAACAATTTAAAACCCAAATACTATGAGTCAAACCACAATTAACTCGAGAACCAACCAAAATCCAAAGTCACATCATCATCAGTGCACATCCAATCAATTTAATCATTTAACCAAATATTTAAATTTAACCATTTAAATTTAAATAAAAATTTAACAGAGTGAGATTTACTCACCTTGGCCCCTTACACTTGCAAAACCACTTCATTCCTGACTATTTTCTTCACGATATATGGACCTTACTGCAAATCGATTGAAACCCTCATCGAAGTCTCGCCACAAACATCGCGACCACCATCAGGCTATTTCATTCTCACCTCCTTCACTGCCACGAACAACATCACCATCGAGCCTCCTATCGCCGCGCGCTCACCAAGGTCCATCGTTCGAGGCTCGCGAGAGCTGCTTCCTTTCATCGCGATGATGCTGCCGCAAACACCCAAACGCTTCCGCCATACATCCCACCTCGACATCGAACCCCTCCTTTGGCTAGTCTTGAAATCGAGCCCAAATGCATCGATGAAATGGAAGTCGCATGTAACGAACGCGATTTTTCGACGCTCGAAAACCGACATCAATACGTCCACTGTATCAACTGTCGAGCAATCGAATGCCGGAAAACCGTACCGTTATGGTTAAAGAAGAAGAAAAGGTAGAAGAAGAGAGAAAGAAAATGAAAACAACAGAACAATATCAGAATCTCACAATCGCAGCGGAACAACATATAATAGATAAATGAATAATATTTAAGCAAAGAACTATATCAGTTATTACATTACATCATCAGAGTGTACAACAAAAAACAACAACAAACAGCGGAAAAGAAATACTATATACTAGTGAATACGCCATGCCATCCAGCTTGCCTCCAGCAACTCCTGAATTCCAGAATATCCTGATAACCTAACTCTAAACTGCCCGTGTGGAAATTGGTGGGTACCCAGAGTTTAGGAAGGAAAACAATAAACTCCAGGTCAGTCATGGGACTAGTGTGAGAACTTAAAACATTAATCTTTAAAACAAAGTACATGATAACTTTTAAAATAGATTCGCAATGCTTTTTAGAAAATGAGACTACCATAAGGCCTCCCGCACACACATACAATGCAAACGCAGAATCGGAGGAGATTTCTCCTTATGATAGTCAAAGATGCTTGATACGCATTAAAAAGAAACATTTGATATTATTACTAGTGCATAGTGTAGAAAACATTTCGAAAGTAAAGATATAAATCTTACCCAGCATAGGCATTCCACAATTATGCCTACTATAGATACCATCCAAACAGTGGTGACCACCATAAGTGAATGATAGGTTCTATGACTAAAACCGTACAAGATCGTACTGTTTCTTAGGATTTCCAACAAATGGCCAGACCAAGGAACTTCCCATTGTCACATGGGTACGCCTCTGGAAAGACGACATCCATACATGTCCGTTCTGGGATCGAACGGAACCGAAGGCACTTACAAAGAAGTCCTTGCAATCCGGATATTCACTAATTACGACCGGGCTTCCCATCACAAAGGATAATAAATTTCTATATCGGGGATCAGCCGATGCAGAAACATTCGACGGTAACCCTTCCGTTTTCATAAATATCCAGTCTTCATCATCGGTCATCAAATGCAATTCATAACGACGTATCACATATTCGGAATAGGTTATATGACCCCAAGGTCCTTTCCCGACTAACCCGAATAGTGAGCGCTTATTCGAAAATAAGTGTGGCATTCAAATTCAAGAAAATCACAACAAATACCCATTCAAAGGTAAATATTGATAGTCGGTTATTTAACTATCAATAGGTATGCTCAACATCACCAGATTCCAAATAATTTCCCAAATTACTTACTTTCCACAATATCTTTACAAGATATATAATTTCCACACTTCAACCATTTTGTGATGACCCGCCCTTATATTACCAGAAAGAAGTATCGTATTGAAGAAAGAAAGGGATGAGAAAATAGAAAAGATAGAAAAGAAAGAACAACAACATCAGAATCTCACAGCGGAACGAATAAATTATAATAATCACATAAGTATTTACATAGTATACAACATCAATCAGAGTTATACAGACAATACATCACATACTAGACAGTTATAGACACCTGACTAGTTGATACAACTCGATACACAAAACAACTCAGAGACACCAACACAGCGGAACTATATGTATCTACAACGCTGAAGCCTCCTGCTCCATTGCTCCTCTAGAATTCATCAAAGCTAACCTGAATCCCTTGGCTACCCGTAAAAATTTGGGTACCCGAGAGTTTATGAAAAACAAAAATAAACTCCGGGTCAGACATGGGTTTGGTATGAGCAATAGGTTAAAGATTGCTTAACTTTGAAAATCTTTTGAAAACAAAAGGTATCACGTAAGACTCCCCATAAATAAACATGGGTAAGTTTTTACCTTACGCTAACCAAAAAATTTGATAGGAAATTTAGTGATATTATAATAGGTCTAGGGTTTTCAAGTAAATAGAAAATAGCCGAAATTGTTACATGATTAAATTTCAGCTACTAGCCACAAAAGTGGGTAACACAATCAAAACCGTTGGCTCTTATTGGATTGTGGATTACATACAATGGCATGGCTACTGGGGTACCGCCCGTCACAGTACGTGGCCTAGATCAATGTACCGAGGATCACTCCTGACCCTCTGCAACACAAGGCCGGAACCATTCCTTACTTAACAGTCCCGAACAAGATAAACCCCGGCAGTTGTTGCAATCAACTGCCCACACAGCCGAAAATAAGGACATCTAGACAGGGGAATATCCTTGTCCTGCTTGGGCATGACCCACCTAACCTTGCTGCACCTCCCCTGTTTTAGCCATTCCTGGTTGATGAGGCTTGAGGTTACGATTACCTTTAGAGAACATATTTCTTAGAATGCTCATCGCTCACCTGACGATGTGTTGGAAGCATTCAATCCATACAAGTTCGTTCCGGGTTCGAACGAAACCGAAGGCATTATCTCGTTACACTCATTTTGGAATCACCCTCAGAGTTAACGACGATAACCCTTGCATTCTGAATCTCCATCTTCACTTCAGATTCACGACCTATCGTTAATTTGGAATCGATGTGGTTTTCGGATGTTCCAAACGTGGAAACCCGATCCCGGTCTCATCGAAATCCAAAACGTGTCTTTTAAGGCCAAGTTGTCTATTTAGTCTTAACAATTTAATTCAATAAAATCAATATACACACAGATGGACAATTCACAATATTACAATAGTTAATCACATCATCATCATAAACAGATAATCAATATTATCATCCAAACAGATAATTATCATACTTAAACCAAGCATCCATGTAAGATAGATATTATTCATGTCATATCTGAATTCAACATCATCAAATGAAATATCAATATCATTCATCCATAAGCAATGATTTATAATCATACCATTTGTAATTAATTTAAAATGAATTAAATTAACTACTTCTACCTCTAATTAATTTAAAGTAAATTAAATTAATTACTCCATTTATAAATCCTGCTTATACAAAGCATTAATTAATTGTAAATCGAATTAATTGATTAATCTATAGATATTCTTCTTGATTAAACACCTTTGGTTAATCATTTCTAATTACAATAGGTAATTAGTCTTTATTTAATTTCACAGATTAATTATCTTAAATCATTTATAATAATTAACATTTAATTACTTCATTTATAATTGATTACATTTATTCTTAATTAATTACATAAATTAATCACCCCATTTTTGATTATTCCTTAATTAACCAATTCTTAATTACATCATTAATTATTAATTAATGATCTTTAATTTAGATTTAAATTAAATTTCTTTGGTTAAATTAATTTACATTAAATGATTCTTCTTCAATTTAACTCAATTATTAATCACCCTTAATTAATAACATTCCAGTAATTAATTATCATTAATTACTTATATTAATACATTAATTATTCCATAATTAATCATCTCCGTTAATTAATCCTCTGATTAATTACAAAAGTAATTATCCAAATTACTCCATTAACACATCATCTTTTACTAATTACATTAGTTAATTAACATTAATTACTTCCTTAAGTAATTATGCTCCATTGAATACACTAAGTAATTATACTTATCAATTATCAAATGATTTTCTTAAATTAATTAAACCAAATTAGTTAACTTAAATTAATCATTTTATCAAAATTAATTACAATAAGTAATTAATCTCTTAATTACTTTTATCAAGTAATTACACTTAACCATTTACAATAGATTATCTGATTAATCTGATTAATTATCAAAATTAATCACATTAATTAATTAATTAGTAATCTTTAGTTAATTATCTTTAGTAACTAATATCATCTCTTAATTTACTTCTTAATTTATCTTTATTTATAAATTAATCTAAATTATTAATTTATAAATTTAATAAGTACACCATTCCTTTATTATCTTATTAATTAAATCATTGAATGCCTTAATTATTCTTAAGATAATTTATTTCTTATTTAATAACTTAATTAATATAAATGTGTATTAGAACATTACACTTTTTAAATTTAGATTCAAATTCCATTTTGAATTCAAGATTCAAAAAGATTATTGTTTAAACATTTACCAAATTTAAATTCTATTTGAAACAAACTTAATTTTCAAAACTATTTTATTTAAACTGGTTTTATATATTTAAATTTAAAAACTGATTCAAATGTCAGATTTGAATTCCAGAAAACTTGAACTCATTGGTTTAACCTTAAATTTAAAACTTTGGTTTTAACTTGCTTTTGAAAAACTTGGTTTTAAATTCTTGATTTAAAATTCAAATTCTTTTCTTTTTAAAAAAAAACTTAGATTCAAAAGTTCACTTGAATCAATACTTTTGAACTTTGAATTTTAAAACACGGTTTAAATTTTTGTTTCAGATTTAAATTAAATTTAAAATCTGAAACGGTCAGGTTGTAAACCTGACAGGAATTCCATTATTTAATTGTTTTAAATCTTTATTTTTTTTAAATTTGAATTCAAAAGTAAACTTGAATTCAAACTTCAGACTGGTTTTTAACATGTTTAAATTTATTATTTATTTTAGGTTTCATTAAATTTTTAGAACAAACTCTACTTCCAGGCTTTTACAAAACCTGAAACAACACTACTCGAACCCACCCTTCATTGACTTCGGATCATCCCCCTACCTTACTTTGAGTCACATACTCGAGTTACTCGAGTACTCCCCTAGTCAAAAATCTACACACAGGAAACAAATACCCAGCTTTCAATGGCACGGTGCACGTGCACCGTGGCCCCAGCCACCTCCGGCCACCCACATGAACTCCAATACGTCGCCAACTACCACTAGATAACTCCACAGCCACCCAACGCTCAAATAAAAAAAACGAGCAGTAAAAGCAAAACCCAACCCTTACCAAATCTGTCAACGTGCCGTCCTCCCAATGCCGATCATCGGAATGCCATCGCCTCCGGCTACAACCTCGACCATGTCCCCTTTTGAAGTCCCCATAAGCGCGTCGAACTCGGTCACAAATTTAAAGACGTACGAGACCCAAAACCGAACCAAAGCAAAACTAGGTTTAAAAACTTTAAACCATCGCCGCCGCTTCCATGGTCATTGGTCGACCATCTCAACATTTTTCCCATACTCCCTGTTCTCTCCTCCACCTCCAGCCTAAGCCCCGACCCCTCTGATCAACGAGACCGACCCCGGCGACTCGAAATGCAAAAATTGAAGAAACCCAAACTGCTCTCTTACCACACCATTCAAAATAATCCAATTCTTTTTAAAAATCATGTTATTGTTTATTGATTCAGCTTGCATAACTGAATTCGAAAATTAAAAGATTCGAAAAAGGACAAATCTTGAGTTCGTTCAGATGGTTTGGGTCCCCAGAAACAATCTTAAGTTGTTTCAATCTTAAATAAATTTTTAAACATAGATTATGATGATACCAACATCTTTTGTTTAAATTTGAAGTTCAATCATAAATCAGAAAAGGAGTTAATGATTTTTTGAATCAACAGTTTGAGTTTTAAACTGGAAACAGATGCAAATTTAAAACAACAGCCTGTAGATTCTACTTCCAATTTACCCATATATACAGATGATTATATACGCACAAACATACGTATATATATACACATATACTTATCCACAGATTCAACACTTAAATATAAAAAAGTTACACACAGCAAATATAAAAAACAGAGCAAGTTTACAATGAAGACAGTTTGCATTTGCAGGTTTGAAATATACAAAATTTCATCACACAAACACCTAGAGAAAAAAATGAATAATATAAATATTCACACAATATATTTAAGCATCCAAATATTATCATGCAACAGATTTTAAAACTTAAATAATTTTAGAAGTGTTACTCACCTGACAATAACAGAGAACAATTTGAAACTAGAAACTGTTTGTTTGCTGTGATCTTCCTAAAGTTCTTGCCTATCTTCAGTTGTGATATTACTTGAGTATGTATATATGAAAATGTTTGCCATTGTTTCAGGTTGGATATGTTATGTTGAATGAACTAAAGAAGAAGGTATGCATATATAGAAGTTTATTACCGATGTACTTTATGTCTCTACTAATCCTCATTTTTATGCTTAGATATTTTGCATTTCTCTGTTTATACTTTGCTTTGTTCATTTGTTCTTGCATTTCTCTAACCTGCCCTATTTTATTTTTACTTTAAATCTTGCCTTCATTTCTAAGTTTTACAGTCAATATACAAAGCCTGGTACATTTGTTCTCTCTTATTTTTTTTTTCATTTTCCTTTGATCAGAGATTTGGAGGCTGAGATGATCTCCAAAACAATTTGAATTGACTTGCTTATGCAAGCATTAAATGCTTAAGTACTTCATGCTTTGTTTTACTTTGTTTATATTCTTGCCTTGTATATTTTTTCTTTACAGGCTATATTCATATTTATATTCCTTGCTCTTGCATCTTTTACTTACAGGCAACAAAATCATTACTTTGTCTGGTTACTTTTATTATTTTGTCTTTTGTCTTAGTTTATTCTGGTTATAAATTATAAACTTTACTTATGTATTAAGTTTTATTTCTAGTACAAGTGCTTGTTATTATTACACTTATTATTTTAAACATAAATTATCAATACTAAATTTACTTCTTATTATTTCAAACTTATGTAAGTCTTTGTTATAATACTTATTTTATTTATTTATTTTCTCTTTTAAGTTCATAGATATTTTATTATGTCATTTACTTATGTTAAATATAAAAAAATTAATTTTATTATAAACAAATTTTGAAAGATTCAATTTTAACTTCAAACCATAGTTTCTCCCAAATATAAGTATATATAATAGTTCCTATTTATATACAAATCTATTTGTAAAAATATTACATTATTGATATTGTTTAAATAAAACTCATTATTAACTTTAAAAAAAAATTAAAAAGAAACAATCCTTTCAAAATATAAATTATTTATTTTATAAAGCTAAATTAAAAAGAACAAAACAGTCTTTTATTTAAATTTAAACCTAAGCTAGAATTTATTTTTAAACAAATTAAATTTACCCTGAGTATTTTAAAATCATATTATTATTTATTCAATATCAAATTTCCAAATTATCAAAAATATTAGAATTAGAAAACATAACTTTATTATTAATTTAAAACAAAGCTTATCTATTTATAATATATACAATTATATACATATATACATTATAAATAGAAATAATTTAAATTAGTTTTTAAAAGATAAATTATCCGTTAAATATTTATTTAAAAGAAGATTATTTAATCAATTCATATTATTATCAAATTAATTTAAATTTTTAATGTAGATTATTAAATTGATATTGCCCCAAATTTCCGGGATGTCACACATTTGAAAACAAATTTCAAATCACTTTTCACCTTTACAACTTTTGAAAACAAATTTCAAACCGTTTCCCTACATGGGATATATTCACAAATCTTTATTCATTTTCATTCAAAATGGTTCATTTAAACCTGTTTAAATAAATCCTTGCCGATTTATTTTATATTTACCTTCCAAATTCGTAAATTTATTTCCACACTTCAAAAATAAATTAATGTTTACTTTTAAACAAATTTCCCTTTCTTTTATAAATTCCATAGTGAATTTACAATTCCAAAATATCTATGAATATACGATTTTCGGATCAATTTCTAATATTCATTTTCAATTTATCTTTAAGAGATAAAATCTCAAAATATTCACTTCATATTGGAAAACATTTCCATACTTATTTAATAAGTAACTCACAAATCTTTTTATTTTCTACACTTGGAAAATATTCAATATACTTAAATCGAAGTTAAGTATATATTTCATTCTTTAAAGAAAACGTGCGCTTAAACACATTTATTTGAGTCAAAACGAATGTTGCGTAAAACATCGTTACGACGACCCAAAATCACTAGTATAGGGATTCGAAATTAAGATAGATATATAAATCCCAATACTATATAAAACATTTCCTTTCGGAAATCATTTACTATAACAACAGTGTTATAGTCCACCATTTCCTTCTATTTCTCGAAAACGTCTATTTCAACAACGAATGTTGAAATCTATGGTTTCGATTCATAATACATTTTAAAACATCTTTAAATCCTTTTAAATTCTATTTAAAACATCAATTCCCCCGAAACATTTCTTTAATATACTATTCACTGTCCAAAATCGTGAATATACTACGTTAACCAAATTTAACGTTTCTACACATTTTATATAAGGGATAATTCGCTATCCGAAATCACGAATATATCACCTTTAATAACCTTCTATATTAAATCTATCAAATTCAGTTGACTTCGGATTTATAAACAATGTTTATAAATTCCATTTTTATTTATAAAAACTTCGATTTATAAAAATCCCTTTTTATAAACCAATTCAATTTATAACTCAACTTTATACCCAAAATCTAATTTGCAAGTTAATTACTTAAAAGTCCTTTATTTTACAAAAATCTGTTCGTTTTATAAATTCACGATTTATAAATTGATAAATTTCATTCACTTAAGAAATCCAATCATTCTTCATTTTAACACTTACAAAAACTCGTTTTATAATTCCTATATTTTTAATTTATAAATATCAATTTTATAAATCTTTTATATAAACCATTTATAATAATTCAAAAATCTCAATTTAAATAAAACAATCCTTTTAATAATTTACAAAACGTTATTTAAAACTTATATAACTCCAAAATCATACTTAAGTACTATTTCCCAAAAATATAACTTTTATAACAATAAACTTATAACGTTTATTTATTTTAACAATTCAAAATTTAATAAAATGCATACTTTCAAAAATCACTTTATTTTTAAAAAAAAAAACTCAAAATCATTATTTTAAAACTTCAAAAATGGATCCGATGATGCAACACACCAAATAGTCAATCACGACATCCAAATATCATATATCGATATGATAATCAACAAACATCACAATATCTGTAATCAAATAAATACTGGTGAGGAATCCCGTTGGATCCCTCCAACCTGTTTCCCTGCATCCAAAGATGTTAGCACAATGCCATTTCCGTTCCAACATGGAATATCGCGGTATATAGGATTTATAAAATATTATCCGCTATTACGCGGCGCAATAGGGTCTCATTCGCTATATAATGCGGGAAATCAACTCCAAGTACATAAATAATACCAATTTCACTTTGCAGTGAAATATTCGCGGTATATGTTTTTAATAAATAACCTCCGCTTACTAACGCGTATAATGTCTATTTTAACAATCAATAGATAATAATTTATCATCCAGGCATACAATCAACAATTATAAATCTAACTATTTAAAATTTAAATCGAAACTATTCGATTGAGTGAGAAGTTCTCACATTGGTTCCAATAACGGTTCAACGTTTATTTCGAATAAAATTAAACGCGCGTTTAATTTTACCCGAAATTCTCACTAGCTTCAAACGACTCCAATCCAGTTCCATAGCGTAGTGCTCGACAAAACGAACCCGACGCAATTCGTTTCGTCATAATCCGACCTCGTATCGCAAAGTTATACTATTTTAAAGATTACACAAATTATTATATAATTAATTTACATTTCTTTTTTTATATATTTTATACCATTTCAAATCTAGGCCGCACAAACCCTTGCCCATCATATCCAGGCCGTATGCTAACCGTTCTCCTCCCCGTTCAATGCATTCGTTCATGTGAAAATAACCCAACACGCCGCCGGACTCGTCGATTTCGCACCCCACCACGTTGATCTCGGGCATGATTAAGCTCCGCCATTTGAAAGGCCATCTCGTGCTCTACCTCTAGCCAGCGACCGACCCCACCTACTGCTGCCTTCGACGAGAAAAATGACATACAACACGCGACATTCGAATGCAATTTGCCGTTGATCAGCGACGTATCTTCTGATCATCACCGTTGAAAACAAGGATCTCAATACGATCTCCATTTTTGTAGTTGAAGCCTTTTCGAATCGATGTTCGGATTTGGAGAAATTGAAGGGAAAATAATTTTTTTTTCTGGCCGTTGAAAAGAGAGGGTGGCGGCTGATGATAATAATTTAGGGTTTGCAAATGGTATAAGGAGATGGTCTTTTTATAGAGAATCCGACGAACACTATTCATTTCAAATTTTCCGAACTCCGAATCTCGCGCGGTGACCGGCGTTTTAGGGTTTACCCCACGTTCCGAACACAATGCAACATGTTACGGAGGCTAATTCGATCATATGTGCGAGTTACGGAAAACACGATCAAATTTAAATTAAATCGATTTAACGAATTTTCTATGCGTTTTGGCTTGCCCCAGACAAACGGTAAAGCCGATTGACACGAAATTTGAAATCTTACAATAATATCATATTACGGATCCGATGAAACTGGTTTCGTCGAAATCCATGAATGTTTGAAAAATGGCTATTTTAACTCATAAATTTAAATATTAAAATATTCAATTTTCACGAATTAATTTTAAATTCAATTTCAAAAGTTCTATAACATCATTCTAACTCCAATACGATATAATAAAATTTTACAAATGATTTTCAATCATATTTAACCCAATTTCCAATTATGTCTATATTTTCAACTATTTAATTATCGATTTAATTATCCAATTAAATCCAATTATTCGAAATAAAATTATTCGACTTATAAATTTTACTTATTAATATTTAAAAATCAATTAAATATACAAATTTTAAATTGACAGAAATTCTGGGTCGTGACAAACTTCCCCCCTTAAAAGAATTTCGTCCTCGAAATTACCAAGTAAGAAAAAGTTACAGAATCCATTAACTTTCCAAAACCATAGTTAAACTTCTTACAATAACTTTTCTAAGTTTTCAAATCATACTTAGTGATTTTTTTTGAAAACCAACTACTACTGTTTAACTTCAATTCCAAATCAAATTTATAGTTTTCGAATTTTTTTTTCCAATTTTCTCAAAAATTTTCTAACGCCTTAAATTTTCAGAAAAATTCGCCATAGTCTCCTTTGCGCGGCTCAATCCAAAAAATAAATGACAGTATATATATCACAAATATACATCTCATCAAGTGATGAGGCATCCCGTAGGGAAAAAAGTGTAAAAGTACGATATTTAATCCGAGATATGTACCTTATATTTTATTAGCGAGCATATACGGCTAATATAGCACGAAAGCGAGCTCGAAATGCGAAGCAAGCGCAATCCGCACCTAGTAAACACTCAACAAACAATGAGAAACATGTATATATGAAAATAATATCAATATACAACATTTAGTAACATAACAACTACATGTGCCAACATAGCAATGCATTCAATCAACAAATGCAACCATCAAACAACTATCATCCAATTAACATTCAACAAATCCATAACCAAATTAATTACATTCATTTCTCATTAATATTCAATGAATTGGTTTTTTTTCATTTAATCACATTTGATTCATTAACATTGGATTTTACTAACATTCATTCTCAATTCAATTAATTAACATTCACTAATTAAATTCACATTAGTTCACTTTCAATCAAAATCAAATTCAATTCTATTCAAATTCATTTTCTTCCAATTTGAATTCAATTACATAGTTTTCCATTTCATCAATTCATTTTCATTTAACACTTAATGAAATATACACAATCAATTAATAACCATATAACATAACCAAATTATTTAATTTACATTCAATTTGGTCCAACACTTTTAATTCCAATTGGTTCATATTAAATTGATTTCCATTCAATTTTTCAACTTCCAATAACATTAGCTTTTAATGAATTTACACTTACATTCATTATCCCTTATCGATTCTTTTTACATTCGATTGATTAACGTTCAATTCATTTATTAATTCAACTGCTAATTCCTTTAACAATATAAGGTTGAATTTCATTTATATAACTCAAGTTCACATCCATTTAATTCACTTTATTAATTTACTTTGATACCAAAATCAACTTCCATATTCAACATTACTTAAGTTATATTCCATTTCAAACATCATTGGTTTAAGTTAACTTAAATTTCCACTTATAAATTCAATTCAGATTTCAATTCTAAAGAAGAATTTATTTAACCTTTAGCAAGTCAAATTTATTATCTCATATCACCATCAAATTCAGATTTTGTTTTGCTTAACAAATTGTTTAACCATTTTAATAATTGGTTTCACTTTCATCTTCTCATTTCATAAGTTATACAACTTATATTCAACAATTACCACTTGGATTTTTATTGATTCACTTATACCTCCTTTAATTTAACTCCATCCTTTAAGTTAAATTTATTCTACCAACATTCAAATTGTATAAGTTATCAACTCATTTATCTTTCCCATAATATTTTAATTAGGATTCCAGAGTCTTTTCAACCTTTCAAAACCATTTTTGAAATCAATTCAATTATCCTTTAATTTTCAAAACCAAACTCAATTTTTTCCAAACAACTTTCATTTAAAATAATCTGGCGGCAATTCCTCTTTTGGAAACCCGAAAATGAACACCAATGATGTTGCAATCATCATCGAAATTATTTTTCAACGACCGAAAAGAGTTTAGAGCTTTAATTTCTCCAAAACAAATTTCCAAAATATCAAATCCTTTCAAAACACTTCTCTGGAATTTTATTTTCAGATTATAAATTACATTTATAAATCTTTTACTTATAGAATTTCACTTATTATATATAAGATTATTTCACAATTGTAAATTACATTAATTATAATTCCACACTTATAATTCATTTGTTTATACAATTCATTCTTTTTCAACTGTTGTTTTTATTCAACTTATTCACAACCAAACAATCAATTCATATACACTTTAATAATTCTGAAAAATTATTCCTTTATATATAAAATATAATAAGGTAAAATTATTTCATTTACCCTATTTAAATGATACTATGTCGACTTGCCTCGTTTAAGAGTTTAGAAATCCCTATCGATAATATGGCGTCACATCTACCGACCAGAATTCACAAACAGCTCAACGGATAAGCAAACACAATATAAAACATTTTTTATATTCACTAACAAATACGCGCTTATATCTATTATTACACTCACACTCATTCTAGAGTACTACTGACTCTATCTCTAATGAGTAATACCCAATAAAGCCATGGTTGTCATTTAACCATATGCTCTGATACCAAATGTAACGAACGCGATTTTTCGACGCTCGAACCGACATCAATACGTCCACTGTATCAACTATCGAGTAATCGAATGCCGGAAAACTGTACCGTTATGGTTAAAGAAGAAGAAAAGGTAGAAGAAGAGAGAAAGAAAAAGAAAATAATAGAACAATATCAAAATCTCACAATCGTAGCGGAACAACATATAATAGATAAATGAATAATCTTTAAACAAAGAACTATATCAGTTATTACATTACGTCATATTATATTACATTACATCATCAGAGTGTACAATAACAAACAACAACAAACAGCGGAAAAGAAATACTATATACTAGGAATACGCCATGCCATCTAGCTTGCCTCCAGCAACTCCTGAATTTCAGAATATCCTGATAACCTAACTCTAGACTGCCCGTGTGGAAATTGGTGGGTACCCAGAGTTTAGGAAGGAAAACAATAAACTCCAGGTCGGTCATGGAACTGGTGTGAGAACTTAAAACAGTTTATCTTTAAAACAAAGTACAGGATAATTTTTAAAATAGATTCGCAATGCTTTTTAGAAAATGAAACTGCCATAAGGCCTCCCGCACACACACATAATGCAAACGCAGAATCGGAGGAGATTTCTCCTTATGATAGTCAAAGATGCTTGATACGCATTAAAAAGAAACATTTGATATTATTACTAGTGCATAGTGTAGAAAACATTTCGAAAGTAAAGATATAAATCTTAGCCAGCATAAGCATTCCGCACTTATGCCTACTATAGCTACCATCCAAACAGTGGTGACCACCATAAGTGAATGATAGGTTCTACAACTAAAACCGTACAAGATCGTATTGTTTCTTTGGATTTCCAACAAATGGCTAGGCCAAGGAACTTCCCATTGCCACATGGGTACGCCTTTGGAAAGACGACCCGAGAACCTAATCGGATCTCTGCCAGCACAAGGCCGGGTTACCTTTCAAACTAGGTAATTACTGACACGAATATGTCATTCCCCGATCGTAACCGATCTATATCCGAGGATCCTCGATTCCAACAACCACAAAGCAATAAATTTGCAGCAACAACATAGGTTAAGTATCTGGGCTCCATACCATGATATCACCTCTATCCAGAAGGAATGACATACACTAAAGGGGCGCTACCCCCTAATAACCTTGCCGCATCCTTCCTGTTTTGACCATTTTCGGGGTGTGAGGTCCGACGAGGTCTCGTCCACAAAGCCATGCTTTATACAAAAGCCGTGCTTTGATCATCAAATGCTCAACAGCACTTCGTATGCCACATTACAAATTTGGGAATGTATCACTAGTAACCATCAACTACATAACTTCTAAGGGTGTTAAGCTAAAATAATAAATTCTCCGCCACCAACGGGAACATATTTGATAGAAACCAGCTTTACATCTCAAATTGTAACGTCAGACGCACATCCATACAAGTCCGTTCCGGGATCGAATGGAACCGAAGGCACTTACAAAGAAGTCCTTGCAATCCGGATATTCACTAATCACGACCGGACTTCCCATCACAAAGGGTAATAAATTTCTATATCGGGGATCAGCCGATGCAGAAACATTCGATGATAATCCTTCCATTTTCATAAATATCCGATCTTCAACACCGGTCATCAAATGCAATTCATAACGACGTATCACATATTCAGAATGGGTTATACGACCCCAAGGTCCTTTCCCGGCTAACCCGAATAGTGAGCGCTTATTCGAAAATAAGTGTGGCAATCAAATTCAAGAAAATCACAACAAATACCCATTCAAAGGTAAATATTGATAGTCGGTTATTTAACTATCAATAGGTATGCTCAACATCACCAGATTCCAAATAATTTCCCAAATTATTTACTTTCCAAAATATCTTTACAAAATATATAATTTCTACACTTCAACTATTTGAAAACAAATTTCAAATCACTTTTCACCTTTACAACTTTTGAAAACAAATTTCAAATCGTTTCCCTACACGGGATATATTCACAAATCTTTATTCATTTTCATTCAAAATGGTTCATTTAAACCTGTTTAAATAAATCCTTACCGATTTATTTAATATTTACGTTCCAAATCCGTAAATTTATTTCCACACTTCAAAAATAAATTAATGTTTACTTTTAAACAAATTTCCCTTTCTTTTATAAATTCCATAGTGAATTTACAATTCCAAAATATCTATGAATATACGATTTTCGGATCGATTTCTAATATTCATTTTCAATTTATCTTTAAGAGATAAAATCTCAAAATATTCACTTCATATTGGAAAACATTTCCATACTTATTCAATAAGTAATTCACAAATCCTTTTATTTTCTACACTTGGAAAATATTCAATATACTTAAATCGAAATTAAGTATATATTTCATTCTTTAAAGAAAACGTGCGCTTAAACACATTTATTTGAGTCAAAACGAATGTTGCGTAAAACATCGTTACGACGACCCAAAATCACTAGTATAGGAATTCGAAATTAAGATAGATATATAAATCCCAATACTATGTAAAACATTTCCTTTCAGAAATCATTTACTATAACAACAGTGTTATAGTTCACCATTTCCTTCTATTTCTCGAAAACGTCTATTTTAACAATGAATGTTGAAATCTATGGTTTTGATTCATAATTCATTTTAAAACATCTTTAAATCCTTTTAAATTCTATTTAAAACATCACTTCCCCCAATACATTTCTTTAATATACTATTCACTGTCCAAAATCGTGAATATACTACGTTAACCAAATTTAACGTTTCTACACATTTTATATAAGGGATAATTCGCTATCCGAAATCATGAATATATCTCCTTTAATAACCTTCTATATTAAATTTATCAAATTCAATTGATTTCAGATTTATAAACAATGTTTATAAATTCCATTTCTATTTATAAAAACTTCGATTTATAAAAATCCCTTTTTATAAATTAATTCAATTTATAACTCAACTTTATACCCAAAATCTAATTTACAAGTTAATTACTTATAAGTCCTTTATTTTACAAAAATATATTCGTTTTATAAATTCACGATTTATAAATCGGTAAATTTCATTCACTTAAGAAATCCAATCATTCTTCATTTTAACACTTATAAAAAACTCGTTTTATAATTCCTATATTTTTAATTTATAAATATCAATTTTATAAATCTTTTAATAAACCATTTATAATAATTCAAAAATCTCAATTTAAATAAAACAATGCTTTTAATAATTCACAAAACGTTATTTAAAACTTATATTACTCCAAAATCATACTTAAGTACTATTTCCCAAAAATATAACTTTTATAACAATAAACTTATAACGTTTATTTATTTTAACAATTCAAAATTTAATAAAATGTATACTTTCAAAAATCACTTTAAAATTCTTTTTAAAAATCAAAATCATTATTTTAAAATTTCAAAAATGGATCCGATGATGCAACACACCAAATAGTCAATCACGACATCCAAATATCATATATCGATATGATAATCAACAAACATCACAATATCTGTAATCAAATAAATACTGGTGAGGAATCCAGTTGGATCACTCCAACCTGTTTCCCTGCATCCAAAGATGTTAGCACAATACCAATTCCGTTCCAATACGAAATATCGCGGTATATAGGATTTATAAAATATTATCCGCTATTATGCGGCGCAATAGTGTCTCATCCGCTATATAATGCGGGAAATCAACTCCAAGTACATAAATAATACCAATTTCACTTTGTAGTGAAATATTCGCGGTATATGTTTTTAATAAATAACCTCCGCTTACTAACGACGTATAGTGTCTATTTTAATAATCAATAGATAATAATTTATCACCCAGGCATACAATCAACAATTTTAAATCTAACTATTTAAAATTTAAATCGAAACTATTCGATTGAGTGAGAAGTTCTCACATTGGTTCCAATAACGGTTCAACGTTTATTTCGAATAAAATTAAACGCGCGTTTAATTTTACCCGAAATTCTCACTAGCTCCAAACGACTCCAATCCAGTTCCATAGCGTAGTGCTCGACAAAACGAACCCGACGCAATTCGTTTCGTCATAATCCGACCTTGTATCACAAAGTTATACTATTTTAAAGATTACACAAATTGTTATATAATTAATTTACATTTTTTTTACGCCATTTCAAATCTTGGCCGCACAAACCCTTGCCCATCAGATACAGGCCGTATGCTAACCCTTCTCCTCCTCGTTCAATGCATTCATTCACGTGAAAATAACCCAACACGCCGTCGGCCTCGTCAATTTCGCACCCCCCCACGTTGATCTCGGGCATGATCAAGCTCCGCCATTTGAAAGGCCATCTCGTGCTCTACCTCTAGCAAGCGACCGGCCCCACCTATTGCTGCCTTCGATGAGAAAAATGCCATACAACACACGACATTCGAATGCAATTTGCCATTGATCGGCGACGTATCTTCCGATCATCACCGTTGAATACAAGGATCTCGATACGATCTCCATTTTTGTAGTTGAAGCATTTTCGAATCGATGTGCGGATTTGGAGAATTCGAAGGGAAAAGAAAAGTTTTATTTTCTGGCCGTTGAAAAGAGAGGGTGGTGGCTGATGATAATAATTTAGGGTTTGCAAATGATAGAAGGAGATGGTCTTGTTATAGAGAATCCGACGAACACTATTCATTTCAAATTTTCCGAACTCCGAATCTCGCGCGGTGACCGGCGTTTTAGGGTTTACCCCACGTTCCGAACACAATGCAACATGTTACGGAGGCTAATTCGATCATATGTGCGAGTTACGGAAAACACGATCAAATTTAAATTAAATCGATTAAACGAATTTTCTATGCGTTTTGGCTTGCCCCGGACAAACGGTAAATCCGATTGACACGAAATTTGAAATCTTACGGTAATATCACATTACGGATCCGATGAAACTAGTTTCGTCGAAATCCGAGACTGTTTGAAAAATGGCTATTTTAACTCGTCAATTTAAATATTAAAATATTCAATTTTCACAAATTAATTTTAAATTCAATTTTAAAAGTTCTATAACATCATTCTAACTCCAGTGTGGTATAATAAAATTTTACAAATCATTTTCAATCATATTTAACCCAATTTCCAATTATTTCTGTATTTTCAACTATTAAATTATCGATTTAATTATCCAATTAAATCCAATTATTCGAAATAAAATTATTCGACTTATAAATTTTACTTATTAATATTTAAAAATCAATTAAGTATACAAATTTTAAATTGACAGAAATTCTGGGACGTTACATCGCCGCTCATCAATTAAGAATGATTTACTCACGTGATTCGAAACGAGTTCGAATTGCTTTGATTTCGAATTTTGAGTTAGGGTACAGCAAATCGATTTAGGGATCCTTCTTCCTTTTCAACGTTATGGCCATATTTTCATTTTATTATTATTTTATTTTGTTTGCGTTCGATCTGCTTTCGAGAATAAGGAGGGGGACGGGAATGAAATATAGGTTGGTGGAAGGCTTCTTGAGTACGACGTTGTAAATGAAAATATCTTTGACTGTTTGACCATAAATTTATTATATTATAAAACCTTCGAAACGTCTTGTTAATTGCCATTTAAATTTTAAACTCCTCTTAAGGAATGCCACCAGGCGTTTATTAGGTTTTACCCGCATTCCGAACACAACGAAATGTGTTTCGAAAGCTAATTCGATCATATGCGTGAGTTACAAAAGTAAACGGTCAATTTTAAATTAAATCGATTAAAATAGTTCTAAGCGTTTTGAGCTGCCAGGGTCAAACGACAACTCGGATTGCTACGAAAATTGTAATCCCATAATAACTAACTATTTCAGATCTAATGAAATTGGTTTCATCAAATTCCGAGACTGTGCCTCGGAAGGCTATTTTTTAATCTCAATTTAAATGATATATTATTAAAATTGAACAAATTACCTTTAAATTAAATTCCAACTGTTCTATTATCTTCACTATCATCATTATACATTTTATAAGCCTTCAAATTATTTTAAATAGGCTTAGAATTTTAGATTCAACAATTTATCCAATTTAAATTATTAAATTCAATATTTAAACTATATAATTCAATGATTTAATTATCAAGTAAATGTTGATATCTAGTATTCAAGTTGAGATTAACTTTTAAATATTTTAAAATCAATTAACTATTCAAATTTAAATTGTTAAAGATTCCGGGTCATCACAGGATGAACAACCAACAACTAAATAACTCCAACTCAATTCCTATTATGCAGTCTTAATAAATGATCAGCTAACCACCAGCGAGTTACTCAATGGAAAACCCATTAAATCGTGCATACACAGTGAGAAAACATCGTAGTGCCTAGGCATGTGCCGAGTATATGACCCGATAATTTATGTCCTACCAAGCATTCGTGTCACCTTCTTAATGGTAAACATGTCATATGCTCTTTATCATTCAACCTGAAGCTAAATAAATTACTTAAAATTATTACCCCTTAGGTTCAGCCATTGCCCGGCCATATAACCAACTATTGTGTATGTCTTCGTCATCTTTCCCCACTATCCGACATGTTAAACATGTGACCAGGCATTCCTTGATAATAATAAGAGCTTCTAATTGCGCTGTAATTGCATGTACTAAATAACTTAGTAGAACAGATATGACCGCTATAGACGGTCCCGCGCTGAACGAACGAATATCTCCTCTAGATGGGAGAAGATCTTCTTTAAAAACTAATTTGGTTCCATCTGCTATAGCTTGAAGAATTCCCAATGGACCGGCATATTCAGGTCCAATGCGTTGTTGTATTGCTGCAGATATTTCTCTTTCTAACCACACAATTACTAGTACCCCTATTGTTATTCCCAATATAAGGGTGAAAATAAGAACAAAGATCCATATTAGTCCATAGACTTCTTTTAAAGATTTCGATCTAGAAAAAGAATTTATAGCTTGTATTTCCGCTTCTGTCATATCAATTATCATTTCAACAATCAACTTCTCCCATAATGATATCTATACTACCTAATATCGTCATGATATCTGCCAATTTCATTCTTTTAACTAGTTGAGGGAGAATTTGCAAATTGATAAAACCGGGTGGACGAATTTTCCATCTCCAAGGGAAAACACTACTATCTCCTATCAAATAAATTCCTAATTCTCCTTTTGGGGCTTCTACTCTCACATAAAGTTCGTGCTTCGACAATTCAAAATTGAGCGAAAGTTTTTTAGTAATAAATATATATTCAAAATTATTCCATTCGGAATTTTTTGCTTTATCAAAACATCGGACTTCTAAATTCTCATAAGGTCCTCCAGGAATTCCTTCTAGAGCCTGTTGAATAATTTTTATAGGTTCCTTCATTTTACCGATTCGTACTAAATAACGAACTAGTGAATCTCCTTCCTTTTGCCATTGGACTTCCCAATCAAATTTATTGTAATACTCATAACTATCAACTTTACGAAGATCCCATTGGATTCCAGAAGCCCGTAACATTGGTCCTGATAAACCCTAATTTATTGCCTCCTCTCCACCAATAATGCCCACTCCTTCAACGCGTTCCAAAAAAATAGGATTACGCATAATAAGTTTTTGATATTCAACAATTCCTGTTAAAGAATAATCGCAAAAATCCAAACATTTCTCTATCCAGCCATAAGGTAAATCGGTAGCAATCCCCCCAATACGGAAATAATTATGCATCATTCGCATACCTATAGCGGCTTCGAATAGATCATATAACAATTCCCTTTCTCTGAAAATATAGAAAAAGGGAGTCTGTGCACCGATATCTGCAATAAAAGGTCCAAGCCATAATAAATGAGAAGCTATACGACTCAGTTCTAGCATAATTATTCTAATGTAACTGGCTCTTTTAGGTACTTGAATGCTTTCTAATCGTTCTGGTGCATTTACTGTTATTGCTTCTGTGAACATAGTGGCTAAATAATCCCACCGTGTTACATAAGGCAAATATTGTATAATTGTTCGATTTTCCTCTATTTTTTCCATCCCTCTATGTAAATAACCCAATATAGGTTCACAATCAATAACATCTTCACCATCGAGAGTAACAATTAGTCGAAGAACACCATGCATTGATGGGTGGTGAGGACCCATATTTACTATCATGAGATCCTTTCTTGTAGCTGGTACAGTCATAACTTTTCTTCCTTAATTCAATTCAGTATTCCATGAATTTAGCAAAATGAAGTTGATCAAAATGCAAAATTTAATAACTAAAGAAAAAATTCAAACCAATCTTAAACTTAAAATTAATGAGTTTTTGACTCCCGAATACCCAACTGGTTAATCAATTTCTTATAACGTACTCAATTTTTCTTTGACAAATAGTCCAACAGCCGTTGACGTTTTCCCAGAATTTTTCGTAGACCTCTTTGTGATAAAAAATCTTTTTTATGTAATTTTAAATGTGAAGTAAGTCTTTGTATCTTATCAGTGAAACTAAATACTTGAAATTCAACAGATCCACAGTTTTTTTGTCGAATAGCCGAGATGAATGAATTTTTGACCATAAAAACAATTTTTTTCTTTTACGCGAATTTTACCGATCAGGAAAAATACAATATTTATTATACGTGTTATTTGCAGTTATTTGAATTTAGTACAAAAAAATTTCTCATTTCTTCATATAGAATTTTTTCTATCCAAATCAAATTTTCAATTTGATTTGGATAGAAAGGAACGATCCATTTTTGTTTCAAGATTTTCCTATTCAGGAAAGAAAGAAGAAAATGTTTTTTCGATAAAGAAAAATAGATATAAGATATAGAGGAATTATACTATGTTATATTTATATTTATTATATACTATTAATATAATTTAAAGAATTTAAAGAATTCTGAATCGTGGATACATATGTAATCTTGATATACTGAAATTACTGCCATTATTGGTATCAAACCAATAACGATTCATACAAGCTAAATCTTCTAATCGATAATTGGGCCAAAGAAAAAATTTGAATTTAATGAATTTCTTTGTATATGTATTAAGATGTTTTTCCTTGTTCAAAAATTGTCCACAGTTGTTTATATTGTTTTGATTACAGAATATTGGATTTCTACCCATAATATTCCAATTCTGAGAATTAAAACAAATGAAAATTCTCAATTCTCTACGACGTCTGTGGGATAGAATATTTTCAGGAACAAGGAAATCATAATAATTTTTGTTGTTTTTAGTCATAAGTATATTGCTGTGTTGTGCAACAGATTCATGAATTTTTTTTTATCAACATATTCCTTTTTTATTATGTATTTTCCATCAGTTTGGCGTTTAGTCTTATCAACCAATGAAATACCTATGGTTTGATATATAATATCTTTTCCATCCCTTTTCATAGATAGCCGAATTGGTTCGACAATAAATATGCCTCTTTTTACCAATTCTGTAAGAGTTAGATCTTTCTGAATCAACATTACATCTAGATGCATCTCTCCTCTTTGAATTGAGTCTAAGTAGAAGACAATATACCTTTATATTATTGATCATTCTTTGATTCAAGTGATCATCCCATCTTAATTGAAAAAGAAAATATTTTTTCAAGAAGAAATTGAGTTCTGCTTCTTTCTAGCTCTTAGATTGTTTTTTTTTCTACTTTTTTTAATGTCTGTTCTTGTATAATCTGTCTCAACATCTTTTTCATTTTTTTCGTAAATCTAATACAAGATTTCCTTGACCTTGTTGTTCAATTTTTTTTACATTGATCTTTTTACTTTTACTAATATTTTCATAGAAATGAAAATTAAAAATAAGTAATTTGGTAGGTATGATCCACGGTTTTATTTTATATGCATTAAAAAGTAGTAACAATTCTAGGAAAAACCAAGGCTCTAGATTTGATATGCTACGATAGAATTTTTCTTGATTCATTCCCATCCAATCAAAAAAGGATTTTTTTTTTAAATTTTTGATAATTTAGATTTTTAGTATTTTTATGAATCTTGGTGTTGATAGGCGTATTGGCCCGGGTCTTAATATCAATATTATTTCTAATACAGAAATCGGGAATTTTATAATTTAAAATTAGTCTATCCATATTTTTGTCCGTATCAATGAGAAATCTTTTTTCTAGATAATTATTAATAACTATCCTTATCAATCCATAAAAGGGTTCAGGTTTTAGTGTATTGAAATTAGATGAAATTTTTTTGTTTTCCACTTCTTGTAATTGTAACGTTGATTCATAAATATATGACTTTTTATTATCCTCAAAATTTATATATTTATATGATAAAATATCATATCCGAAATGTTTTTTCAATTTGTCTTTTTGACTCATCAATGAATTTTCTTTTTGACTCATCAATGAATTTACTGCATAGTAATTTTCTTTCATGTAATGAATTAATTGGTCTTTTTCTTTTTTATATAAATCCGATTTCGTTGAGTCTTTTTTTTGAATTATACGACATTCGTTGGCCCTATTTTGCCATTTTTTTGGTACTAAATAAGACCACTTAGTCTGAGATAAATTATATTGATAATGACCCCTTAACCACATTTTCCATTTATTCATTCTATACTTATGTATTTTCTTATGCTTTGGTTTGGAACCAAATATTCCTTGTGTTGTACAATAATTCTTTATTTTATATGTAAGAAAAGGATAGGTGTTACGATATTGAAGTACAGATTTCAAAGCATATTTATTAAGTAATTGATTTTGCGAGAATTTGTAAAATATATATGCTTGAGACAAAGAAGATAAGTCCCAATAAATATTAGAATTTTTGTTGCTAATACTAAAATTAGTATTATAAAAATAAAAAATATTATAAAACGACTTTTTTATAGTCGAAATAAAGTTCATTATTTTTTGATTTGTCTTTTCAATTCCTTCTTGATTTGTTTTATCATTATAAATGTATTTAGTTAAAATTTTGTCTGTTGATTTAAAACTTGGAATCTTAATGATACATAGTAATAGATTTATGTATATTTTTTCAATGAAAGCTTTATAAAATAATGCGATTTACGTATTAATCGGATATTTTTTCTTTTAAATAGTTGCCAAATATCCTTCTGTAATTCTGCTCTTTTATCATCATAAGTTAGAACTATTTTTTTATTGTCTTTTGTGATTCCTTTTATTTGACTCCTAATTGTGATTGTCTTATTAGAAAGATCTTTCATTTTTGTTTCGATGAGTGAATAATTTTCATTTCCGCAACTCAGGAATTGAATTGCAATCGTCGATTCGCGACGAATCTTATTATTTATATTAGAATCTCTTCCATTTTTATTTTTAGTCGGTTCATATATTTTAACCCTACTCGATTTTAATATGGGTTTTACTTTTTCAAGTTCTTTCATTATTAGGTCCATAAATAGAATTATTTTGATGATCCATCTTGTTTTTTTTTTGAAACTTTTAGAACCCCATTTCCTCTTTCTTTGAAAACTCTTATAACTTCTAAAAATTTCTTTTTCGCTTTTATCGTTTTTTTTCGAGTTCTTTAAAAATGGGTTCAAAGAAAGAAGGTCGTTTTCGGGGAGACCCAAAAGGTAGCTCTGTTTTCTTCCCCAAACTGTTAAAAAACAAAAGTTATATTTTTTCTCTGTTTTTTGCCTTTGCTGATCTCCATAATTAAATTGTACCTTAGATCTTTGCCAAGGTTTCAGACAAAAAGGAAATAGAATCTTTATTTGAATACCATCTCTTAACCAATTTTGGGGAAATTCCGTTTCTGATAATTGAACACCATTATAAGTACATTTGACATGCATTTCTCCATTCCATTCCTTCCAATCCTCGTACCATTCGGGGAATTGAAACAATAACATACGACTAATATTTTTAGCTATTATTAATACGGGAAATAGAACATATTTTCTAAGAAAAGATTGAGTTACTAATATTAAACCTCTTATTGCTTGAGTAAATAGAAAGCTATCCCAAGCCTCGTTCATTTTCCTCTTCTTTCTCTTTGTTTGTTTTCTCATTTTCTTTTGTATGTTCTTG